>JAHDVF020000998.1:0-593693 GCA_022606425.2 Lepidostoma basale
GTTGTGTCTGCCATGCAAAGGTCAATTAAAAGCTGGAGGTGGCCAATGCCTGCAGATGAAATGGCTTACAAATGGGACGATGTATTAGGTTGTATATGCCCACCAAAAAAAATTGGAAGACGAGAATTTTTCTCCGTTCCTGAATTGGACCAATTATGGGGCACTTAGATAACGTTAACTAATATTATTACATTTTCTCGTTAAAGTGGGCTTTATACCTATTTCTTCATTGTATTTTTAATTCTACTGTGATTTTAATATTGTGTTTTTAATAATTGTTGGTGAGATTTTGTATTAGGTACTCATATATGATTTAAAATTATAATATTTTTGAAAATTTTCAAATATAAAGCGTAATAAAAGCTCAGTTAAAATTTATATAAAAAAAAATACATGTGATTAATAGCTAAAACTGTGTTTTTATTAAACTTTGTATATCTCTGGATGGAGAAATGTTAGAAACGTAATATTAAACAATGCTCTGTGGCAGAAATAAATTCGAATCTAAGTTGAAGAAATCATGGAGCAAAGTTTCCCGCTTTCAATGCATACTTTGCTCCAAAAGAATAGTTTTAAAAATGGTGACTTAACAGCTCATTTTTATTTTTCAAATCATCTCATCTAAAGGCAAAGAGTTCTTTTATTCACTTAAAAATTATAGCCAGATCCAAATACTCGTATTTGAAAAATGCAAACAATTTTTACAAATATGGAGCCAATTTTGGAGCAAAGTATCCCCGTCTTACGGTACATGACTCATTAGGCTAATCATGCGATAGTCATTACAATTCTTTGGGTGCTGCTTCTTAGGTAAGGTGACAAATATCGATTTCAGCCATTCTTGGGGGATAATCCCTGTGTCATAAATCTTATTAAAGAGCCTCAGCAGGTAGTGAATATTTTCCTCATTAATCAATTTCAATAATTCCGCAGGGATTTCGTCAGGACCACATGCTTTTCTGTTAGGAGAAGTTCTGATGGCATGTATAACTTCAGATCTGAGGATGGAGGGTCCCTCTAATTCACCGTCAATTGTGAAGTCAGTTCTATTATCTTTGAATAGCTTTTCAATGTGATCTTCCCATGTCTTAAGGATTTCTTTTTCATCCAATATTAATTTATTGGAATCGTCCATCAGACATGTGGGTGTAGCCTTCCTTGTTGTCCCAGATATTTCCTTTACTTTTTTGTGAAGCCCGAATGCATTGTGGGCATGATTGAGACTTTCAAGTTCTTATTTCCCGTCTTATGGTACGTTGCAGGTTTCTATAATGTTTTTCATAGCCTTCCTTCTTTCTTCCATAAGAGAGAGAATGTGATCCGTCATCCAATTTTTCTTTTTAGCCGTTCTCTCGGCCTTTAAATGATTAGTGCAGACATCTGTAAATACCGATTTCAAATTATCCCAATGTTCATGGACCGTCTCGTCTGCGACTGCTAGTTCCCGTAATTTGCTATTAAGTTCTCCTGATACTTTTTCCTTCACAGTTATGGATTCCAGTTTTCCTGTATCTATTCTCTTAACGAATTTTCTCTTGGGCACCGTTTTCAGTTTTAGAATGAGATTCGCGACAAGTGGATTGTGGTCGGATCCAACATCAGCTCCCGGATAGGTGGTAACTCTCTGAATACAATTTCTAAATCTGTGGTTAATTAGAAAGTAATCAATTTGATTTCTAACAATATTATGTGCAGTTCCGTCTTGAGGTGACCTCCACGTGTAAAGTCTGCGCTTAGGTAATTTAAACCATGTGTTCATTATTATCATATCATTCTCTTGGCAGAATTCGTAAAGTCTTTCTCCCCTCTCATTACTTTGTCCCAGCCCGTATTCCCCAACAATGTTTGTCCTTGGCCTATCTTGGCATTGAAGTCACCAATTATCATATTCATTTCACCTCCTTTCAAACTGTTAACCGTGTTGGACAGTGATTCATAAAACTTTTCAACCTCATCATCATACCTCGCCTCAGCCGTTGGTGCATACACCTGTATGATGTTGATGTCACACGGCTGACTATGAAGTTGTAACAATACAATCCTGTCCGAGATGGGAACAAAGTTTTTGACATATTTTATGTATTCTGCAGTGACCAGTACTGCAACTCCATTTCTGCGGTTTCGATCTTGCAGATCACTTCCAGAGTAATACAGATTTCCTTTTTCATGTTGGAAAACTCCAGAACCAGTCCACCGCAACTCACTTACTCCAAGGATATTAACATTCAATCTATTCATCTCCTGTATTGTGTTGTCTAATTTTCCTGCAGCAAAAAGGCTTCTAACATTCCACGTTCCTAGCCGTAAGTTGGACTTCACTATTTTGAGCCGGGAGATTCTTCGCACCCCCTGCCCACTGAAGGGCTGCCCGGGACTAGGGGCCGTTGCTTTGGGTTTTCTCGCCATAGTGATTTCCTGGGAATGATAATCAGAGTGGTTTCCCGTTGCCTTCTCTGATGGGTTTTTCTGTAGGGGTCACCTTCCCTTAGCTGGGGGGGGGGGAGTCCGGTTTTGTGGCGCCGGACACTCGCCATTCATCCTCTCCCTATCTGCTATGGCTGTTGTTAATGCCAGTGGCCACATTGCCCGGGGCTCGCGGGGCCTTAGAGACCACTCGTGGACGCTAGGGAGTAGGACTATTGGTAGTGTTGCTGATGGAATGCAACTGTGGCGTTGCACGGCATTTTATAGGCACATATTTTCCAGCGGAATATGCACCACCGTGACCCTACCAAACTTTGAGCCCCCATGTGCACACTTAAACTAATTACATAGAACACAAATACTTGGTTTGGTGGTGCGATCAATTATTACACAAATTTTGTAATTTAAATTAAGGTACTCTATATCATAGTTTACACATTTAAAAAATACAAGAAACAATTTTTGTCCGTTTGTATTTTTAAAGTGCTAGAATTTTGCTCAATTACCTATGTTTTCTTATTAATTGTTGCTAGTTTTCAATCTGTAGAAAAATGATTTTTTTTATACACATGTCTTTTTGGAGATATATTTATCTCTAATTTTATACTCTGACTGACAAATTGTAGCACGGTGTGTGTCTGCATGAAATGTGAACGTCACTTTTAATCTACTATTTGAACCAATCAATTTATAAGGTTGTGAATACAGCACATTCTAGATATATATAGTATAAACAATCCCTCCGAAATTTGAATCAACTAAAGCTAGTACTTAATGAAGACCAATAAATGAATAACTGAATTCGTAGATATTTTCTAAACTTTGGTGCATACAAAAAATATATTTCAAATATACAGAATACAATATTTTTTTAAATTTCGGTCAATTTTGTATATAAATACTGCATGTCATAAACATAGATTTTAATTACATTTAAAAAAAGTTTAATTCAACAGAAGTTGAAACTTTCGTACGAAGCATTTAATTTTTTATAAATAAATGAAAACATTTTTTGTTTTAACATCACTTTATTTTGTTTATTGCACTATCAACCGGTTTCACTCCAAGCTGAGTTTCACCAGAGTAACAAAACAAACACTGATGAAGCTTCGCTTGGAACAAAACTGGTTATTAATGTTAATAAATAAACTAAAGTGGTATTATTTTTATAATTGTTTCTAAAAATTTCTCAATTGGTTTCAGTAGTATTACAACAGGGTGATTCTGATCCCTAGACGATTAGTATTTACCGGTGAAACTGATGTATTGACTATAGAATTTATTAACCATTTAATTTGAACACTTATACCATAATTAATTTATTTAATTTCTACGAAATTGTCACAAAAGCTGTTTAGATAACCAATGTCAGCATCATCAGGTGTTGCAATCAACTCAATTCAACATCACTCGACAATTTAATAAGAAGAAAAAAATGTTATTTGAAATTTCATGGTAGAAGTTTTGTTAATAAAAAAAAATTTAAAATATTTTTAAAGTGTTTATTTAATTAAAATCCACTAATGTTTGTGTCTTCGATCTGTTTCATAGAATTACTTTGAAAGCTTAACATTGTATAACATCACGAACATTAGCCACACTCGTAATTGCTTTTTAATTATATAGAAACTAAAAATACTTACAAACCTTCGGAAACTTCATTGGATTATATAGAATTGTTAAACTTCAATCCCCCACTTTCGTAGAAATTAAATAAATTAATTGTGATATTATAAGTGTTCCAAATTAAACAGTTATTAATGTTGAAGTATCATAGTGTTTCGGCCAAAACAATAGATTATATTTTCTGACTATAGAATTGAATTAAAAATTTACATTGTGTTCCACCTATGGACTTTCTTTTAATAGGTCTAAAATGCAATATCAGTGAAGATAATGTAATTGTACTGCACCTTGTTTCCTCGCACTGACCTGTGATGAAGTGTTGTGTTGGACACGGATAGTCCACGTTGTGCCTTAAAATGAACATATCGAGTAGAGGCGGTATCAACTGGCGGCCTATCATTGTTTCGTTTAGTTTCCGAGTAAATCAGGTTATCTGTGACTAATGTATTTAGTAATTTAATTTACCTTCATGTGTATTTTCAGAGAGTTGTGCGTGTTAAAATAAAGTATTTTTCTCAAACTGTTCTTTTTATTATTACTTTACCAATATATCAACACTTGTGACATAATTAATACAGATGAAAACTTCTGTTTTCTAGTATTTTATGGGAATGACATGTTTTAGCTTTCTAAAGCATTATCTAATGTATTTTTAATGCTTTAGAAAGGTGTTTTATCTCCCAGCATCTGAACCAACCTGCCTCTGGTGATGCGGGTGGGAGGAGCAATCAAACTGCTGAACATGATTGTTTCAGAGATTGACGTCTTTACTACTCTTGACTTTGGAGAGTATCTTGTATTCCAAAAGTCAAACCATCTCATATTATATTTTTGTTCTCAATAACTGTAATTGTTGTGTGTAATATCTTTTGAGAAAATAAACTGATTTGAATTTTTAATTGTATCTCAATAGAGACGAAGACGCAAACTGGAAACTGAATATGGATGATCAAGGTGTTTACAGGACTTATGACCTGTCATTGGTTGGGTTAAGCGCACGCTTTATGTAATTACAACATTCCCCATTCCACCATTGTTATTATGATCATGCATGATACATTTTTGGAAGTTGTATATATACTCCAAATCCATACCTATCTTCACGTGTCAGTTCCAGTCAACCATCTATGTAGATTTGATTGTACTAATTAATTTTTTACATCTATGTAGATTTGATTGTACTAATTAATCACAAATATTTGTAATTATTCTGGTCAATTCTTTGGCGTATAAGATAGGAGTGATACTCCAGGCGACTTCTAAAACAGTGCGCTAGGAGGCGGTAGCCTCTTCGCATTGTGTTAATAAAGTAGTTTGCTAAATGCTAAAACAATCATTCTCCATAGATGGCGTTAGTGGGTGGATTGTATAGATTAATCTTAAAAAATTAATTAGTACAATCAAATCTACATAGATGGTTGACTGGAACTGACACGTGAAGATAGGTATGGATTTGGAGTATATACTCGTATACAACTTCCAAAAATGTATCATGCATGATCATAATAACAATGGTGGAATGGGGAATGTTGTAATTACATAAAGCGTGCGCTTAACCCAACCAATGACAGGTCATAAGTCCTGTAAACACCTTGATCATCCATATTCAGTTTCCAGTTTGCGTCTTCGTCTCTATTGAGATACAATTAAAATTTTGAATTAACCACCCACAGGTGAAAATCCAGGATTCGTATACAGATATAAGTATACATTTCACAAATATTTAAACTGATTTGATTTGTGATTCCCATAAACTATAATAGAACTTCTAGAAAACACGTTTTCATTGCTCAATAATACTTGACATCCCAATTTAGGACGTCACATCGGAAGAGATTCCCTAATTTAACCTGTATTGTCTTGCTGGCTTCATTTGCAGTCCAAAAAAATGGTTTAGAACTTCAGCTGGTTATATTTGCAGTTGATATATGAGTGAATGCATCTAATAAACCTTTTTGCTTTAGTTTCTTACTACTAAATTATGTTCAATGGATTATTATGATCAACTGGGATATTAAATCTGAGCTGCAAATGTGCCCAGCCGTTGTCTGAAGCCATTTTTTTACTGCAAATTTAGCCAGTCGCAATGGGGGTTAATAATAATAATTAGGCTAATTTGAATAGCGTTGTTTTAGTAAATAACTCGCCTCAAGACCGCTTAAGAAGTATTCCATAGTATTCCATAGGTCTTACAAGCCTCACGCAAGACCTAAGGATATAGCGAAGAGACGATGCTGCAGAAAGGGGAAGAAAAGAGAAATCACCGGGATACGGAAGATTCACTGCCATTTGTAACATATTTCTTAGAAACAAATTGAAACACAAATTCTCAAAAACAACCTTTATTAAAAATCCCAGACATATTAAAATATCAAAATGATTTATCTATTAATAAAACCTAAAGCTAGGATACCTCAAATGTTAAATATTTTGCACCAAAAATACACTAACTGGAATATCAGATACATAAGATAAATATTCTAAAAAACCAGAAGAATGAAATATAGTAGAACGTTATTTATCCGGAATGTCAATTATCTGGACATAATGAAGCGTTCTGTACCGTGACCTACGCATGACTAAGCTTACCCCACCACATCTACACAAAGTTGGGTGTGGGTTGCATCATCTTCCTCCTCCCTTCTTCTCTCGTTCTCCCCCGCACGCTACGGACAGTCAGTCTTCCGCTGTGTTCGAGTTTCAAGGTGTCATCTCGTTATCCGGAAAATCAATTGGTCCGGATAAATGACATTCTACTGTAGTTAAAATAATAACATATAATTAGTTCAATCTTAATATTACGATTCACTGAATCTTTTGGTTTTCTAATGCTGTTTACATACAAATATGAGTTCTAAAATATTATGCAAGTATATATATATATATATAATATAATTATAGACAATGAAAAAAAAATTTGTAAAATTTTCTAAAAATAATGATCACAAAATATAATGTTTTTTTTTCTTCTTAACTACTCATAATAGCATTCATGTCTTATGGTTGACCCATTAAAGGTCTGATTGAAAATGGTATATACAAATTGTTCGGTTTTAATATCAATTCGTAAAATATAATTTCGCGTCACTTGATTATACGCAGATGTCTGGAAAACATTTCAACACGCAATTCAACTAAGCCAACTGGATTAAAAAGCAAATAAAAATGCTTTTATGGTTATGTCTTATTGGAAGATGATTTAAGATTTGTTTACATCTAAGTATGCGGTGTGCACTAGAGCTATTAAGGTTTGCCTTCGTTGATCAACAATAGGGCAAAACTAAACGGTGGCAAAGTACAATTTCAGTCGGCCCATGAGGTGTGAGCTATTTCCAGATGTTGTAGAAGTGGGCGAGGGCCATCATGGGGGAGCCAGTGGGTTCTTCCGGGGCGATGCCAGCGCTGGGAGCAATCTCCAGATGAGAGTACTTCACCTCCTCACCTTCCAGGCCCGACACGATCATCAGGAATCCCACGGGTTTCTGAATGCAGTTTAAACATGCTTAAATTTTACATTCTAAATTTTAAATCTAAGAAACTTATCTTTCATCTATCTATCTTGTCTTTTGGGAGTATCAGCCCGAAGGCTGTTGCTCCCCCACCTGTTGGAAGTGACTTTGTTGGGAATGAGGATATGTTATGTAGGATGGGAATCTTTTATCTTCGAAATTTTAAATAGTGAAAATAAAAATACATTGCACTTAAAGTTATCATCGTAAACAATTTGTCCAAAAAAGCTAAGATGGCAGTATGTGTCGCCAAGAAGTGAAAAAGATAAGATGGCCGCAGTGGCGGTACTCCCATAGAAGCCCAGAAGCCCGGCTTGCGTAAGTAATTTTGAATCAAAACCTCATGTGGCTATTCCTCTTACGTCTAATGGGAACATTGTTGTAAGGTGATTTGGTGAGTTTTTGGTTTATGCGGGGGCATGATTACTTAGATTTGTGAATTTTGATTCAAAATTTCTTACGCAAGCCGGGCTTCTGGGCTTCTATGGGGGTACCACCGGTGGTAGTATCTCTACATGAGGGAGTATGGTAGTTATCTGTGGCTCTATCCCACAGCATTTCTTTTGGGAATGCTTGGGGCCAACTCTCTGCAGCTTCAAAGAGATGGGCTTCTCATAACCCATTTCTTTAGATTACTCAGGGGATATTTCGAGAACTCGGCCGTGCTGGAGGGTGTTCGGCTTTTTGTCCCTGATAGATATCTCCGACACAGACAGCATAGATTGTTTTATGTAGGCAAATACTCTTAATTCTGGAGAGTATCCTGTCTTCCTAATGTTTAACCATCTCTCATGCGTTTCTGGTAGTATACTATACACAATATATTATTTTACCTGTTCTTAATAGAAGCCTTAAAAATTAATTTTGTAATATCTATTGATGAAATAAACTGATTTGATTTGATTTGAAAGAAAGATAATTTACAGGAATATATACCTGAGATCCTAAAAAACACATTGCTACAACTGTGAAAATCTTCAAAATTATTAATACATATATCACAAATCACAAGTATAAAATATTTTTTTAATAATTTATTTTTAATTTTCATTGAGTCTAAAACTCTTCATGTCTTATAAATTCGTACTTTGCTGTCAATAGGTATGTGCTTGTTCTTCCAGACCAGATTCTTCAGACATCCTGACACGGCAGAGGCTTTATTTTCTTGGTGACTTGTTTTCGTACTTCGGTATAAAGGTCATTATGGCTGCAGATGTCTACTCAAAAATATCTGAAGCTCATTACATCTTGTATGTTGTCTGCCTATTGTGAGACTTTTTGTTTTGCTGATATAGCCATATTAACCTTTGTGATACTATGTAGAAATTCACAGAATTTGTTTATCACAGTAGTGCATAATGTTTAGAATACTTAAATTATTAATAGATTACCTGGTGGCCTCTATCGGTAGCCGTGGATGAGCCATTTCCAGACTGCAGGGAGTCGTCTCCCTCGAAGGTGCCCCTGTGCGCTTGGAAGTCCTCCCTTCGCAGTGTGGAGATCTCAAACATGTCTGCCATCTGGTCCCCGCTCTGCTGCAGCTTGCCCGAGTGATTCTCCTTCTTAGCGAGGTGATTGTCCACCACTATCCCGTAGCCGACGCCCACAGCGCGGAAGGAGTGGCCGGTCAGGGTTGCCACGGTGTACAAGTGAGGGTTGACTTCCTCCTTGGATTGGTCTTTCAACTGGTGAACATTCAGAAGAAACAATTTTATTAATATAAGCTGATTGATGATTTTCTTCTACCGACCCTTATGTATGCAAGCGAAGCATAGAACTGGCAAAAGAAGGATGAAAGTAGAATAAATGCAGTAGAAATGAGATCTCTTAGACGAATGTGGGAATACTCTGTGTATGATAGAATGTCAAATGAAAATAAAATAAGTGAATTCGGTGCGAATGATGGTGTTATGAATAAAATAATGAAAGGATCAGGTTTGGACATATGGAAAGAATGAATGAAGAAAGAATGGTAAAAAATGATATGTTAACAATGTAAATGGAACCAGAAATAGAGGAAGACCGAGGAAAACGTGGCACGATCAAATATTGAATGTCGGCCATGTGAGGAGCAGTGGCGTGCCTAGGGTTAACCAGTAAGGCAAGCCCATTCGATTTCTTTATGTATGTTATGTAATATGTATTTCGAAAGTGCATGCTTTCTTTACTGTAGTTTGTCTACAAAACTCACAGAAGGTATATTATAACTGGACAGAATTTATAAACAAATCTCAGTCCTCGGTGGCTTTGAAAAAAGACGATTTTTTCCTTTTGAACTGAAAATTTCTTACGCAAGCCGGGGTTCTGGGCTTCTATGGGAGTACCGCCACTGGTGAGGAGTCAGAGGAATTGACGCGCGTGCATGACACGATGTATGAATGTTGAGGAAGCGAGAGAAACATGTCAGGAAAGAAAAGAGTAGACGGCTTGATGGTTAGTTAGTTAGTTAGTAAGCTGATTTATTCATGCACATTTTTCGGAAAGTTACCCGCAAGTAGGGTGGTTAAGAATTTTGCAGGATGAGGTTAAAGTGGTAAGTCGGAATAATAGACGTGCATGCATGGTACGATGTATGAATGTAGAGGAAGTCTGAGAGGTATGCCAGGACAGAGCATTGTGGCGATCCATCCTCTCTGCCTACCCCTTCGGAGAAATGGCCTGATGGTTAGTTAGGTTAAAGCGGTAGGTCCCGCTTGTAGTGGAGTTATCAGGAGTGTGATTGTGTCAGGTGGAGAAGGGTTTCGAGCCACACCACGAGAGTGTGAGAGGATAAGAGACAAGTATATGATAAGAAAGGTACTCACGAGAGAGAGGAGGTCGGCCATGACCATGCGACCCTCGGCGTCAGTATTCCCGACGCGCACTCTCTTGCCGCTGCGTGCTATGACCAACTCGTCTGCCACATAGCAATTCTCCCCGATGGAGTTGCGCACCACGCCAAGCGCAGCCACGGCCTTTAGGTGGGTGGGCCGGAGCAGCTGGCATGCCTAAATAATCCATTATTACATTAGTGCACACCCAACATTTTTGGATTGTTACAGATGGTTTTCATTCCTCACTCTGTCATACCTCCACCAATATCTGTCTGAAATAATTGAATGTCAGGTCAAAAGTTTTTCTTTTTATATTTTGAGTGCGGGATATAGAAGTGAAAAAGAAATTAGATTAAACGTGGGGTCCTTCTTGCTTTTGTTGGAATGTTGCTATTTGAATATTTGTATGTTGAATATTTGAATGTTGAATATTTGCCGCAGAACTCCCTCATTCATGACTCTTTCTGTCAATGATATTTTTGAAATTCTACGATCTATCTAAACAGTGTTTTGCCGGTTCCACAAGATTCTAAATGTATCGGCATATTTACCTTCAGGAAGCCGGCTACCGCACCGGCTCCGCTCTTGTCGCGTGACATGCCGGCCATGTTGCCCCCGTGTTTGACGTCCGCACCGCCCGTGTCGTAGGTCACACCCTTCCCCACCAGCATGGCCGTGTCGGTGATCTTTGACGGATCCGCTGGCGTGTACGTGATGAAGATCACGCGACCTGGAATAAGTTCACATGTAAAAGAAAATGTTGATTTAACCACCCTACCTATTTGAACGTACGTGATACATTCACTTTGACTGTACCATTCTACGATATCCCGTATCACGTACGGGCTTGAGAAAAAGTAATGTACCTCAAATGTACAAAGTTTTAGGGATACGCGCGTGTGCCATCAAAACTTGCGCACAAGTCTTCATAAATATGATAGTTTTACAAGGGGCAGGCCAAGTGTGCGGCCGAGTATTTGACGTTTCGTAATTTAAAAAAAATAAAATTAGTATGTAATTAAATTTCATTAATAAAAAACCTGCTTGTTTTTTGCACGTTACTCGGAAAATAACGGTTAAATAACTTTTTGAAAACATTGTATTATCACATGCACTTTTCACAAACATGTGTAGACATGTGTAGCATGTTCACAGCGGATGGCCGAACGGATAGTGATGTCGAAAGAAGGGTTGGTGCGAGTAACAAAGTGAATGGAGCTTTAAAAATAGTTATTGGAAACAATAATTTATCAATGAAAGCGAAAACGGCCGTTCACAATGGTGTTCTGGTCCCAACCATAATGTATAGAAGCGAGCATGTAACCGGCAGAATAAGGATGAGAGCAGAATAAATGCGGTAGAGATGAGGTCCCTAAGATGTATGTGTGGTAGAACGATATATGACAGAATCTCAAATGCTTATATAAGAAAGGAATGTAGAGTGGAAGAAGGTATTATAAACAAAATTATGATAGGATCGCTGCTTTCGGACATATGGAGCGCATGGATGGAGAAAGAATGGTTAAGAAAGTATACATTAATGATGTAAATGTAGTACGGAGTCGAGGCAGACTGAGGAAAACATGGCATGACCAAATTAATCAAATTTTAATGGTTGGTCATGTTAGAAGTCGGAAGAATCGACGTGCGTGTATGACTCGCTGTATGAATGTGGAGGAAGCTAGAGAGATATATTATGATAGATTAGTGTGGCGATCCATTCTCTCTGCCTACCCCTGTGGAGAAACGGTGTGATGGTTTGTTGTTGTTGTTGTGTAAAGATTTTAACTAAAAAAGACATTTTGACTGACTGATTTTATCTACACTAATGATATGACACTAATCACATCAGTTGGCACCATGAACCAGCTGCAGACTCGGAATGTTTACATCCCTTAGACCAATATGGTCAGCAACATAATTGTTCTCCAGAGAGCAAGAGCTGATAGAGAATTGTTAGCCAGTATTGAAGCCTGTAGTGTGGCATATTTGGGTATTCATTTATTTATTGATAATTCATTTTAATTAATACAAACGAAAATGTACGTTTTCAGGAAGCTTTATTTTAGTTTATGGGAATGACATGACACATTGTTCATATCGTAGCAAAGCGAAAAAAGTCATTCTCATTAAAAAAATAATTAAAGAGATTTTCATTTGTATTAATGAATAAATATGAAGTTTTACACGGTTGTTAAATAAACAATGAATATATATATCCAGCACTCGGGATGGAAGGTTAGTGTGCTTTTAAAAATGGGGTAATTATTGACTGATATGAGCTACAGAAATAAGTACAAAAGTGTCACCTCTGTGCCTCTCGATTTCATTGGCCCCTCGGTTGACGGCAGCCAGGAGGGGGTACTCCTTCTCCAGCAGGGACAGCTCACTCTGCACCTCCACCGTGATCTGGGGGTCGTTAGCGAAGGCGCGGCGCACGTAGGCCTCCACATTCGGGGGGCACATGCGCTCCGGGTCACCCCCGGCAATGTCGCGGGCCACTATCCTACATCAAAGGCAACAAACATTGTTTTATTTAGCATGCTGCAAAACCTACCTGCCAGGTTATATCTGTGGGTAGAGCAATCAATTTGCTTAATCGGGTCGCTTCAGGGATACAATATCAATGTTATGATTGAATATTCTCATTAATTCATCTTTTTCTTCTCTGGCATTACCCTTGGTGGGTCTTAGCCTCCTCCAAGAAATTGATATATGGCCGAGCCATAGAGGGCTCCCTCCGCTTACCTGAAGCTGTTTTGACGAGGTCCGGCATTGCGGATCAGTCTCCCTTCCCCCCAGCAAGATAATCCAAGAAATATCTCCATTCCGTCCTGTCTCTGGCCGCCACCTCCCAGTCTTGTTACTCCAGGACCCGACATTCACAGCACCATCTACGGCGACAGCCACGACACCATCCAACCATCGCTTGCTCGGCCTACCGACACTTCTTCGCCTTACTAGATTGTCAAACAACACTCTTTTAGGGAGCTACAGATGTTCCATGCGGCGCAAGTGCCCTAGCCAGTGCAGTCTGTTAATCTTAATAAACTTGACCACGCTGACGTCTTGGTATAGATCGTTGAGTTCTGTGTTTTATCTTCTTCTCCACATCTGACCATCCTTAATGGGTCCGACGATTCTGCGGAGGATTTTCCTTTTGAAGCAGTTCATCTTTACTTCATTACGTTTAGTGAATGTCCAAGTCTCGGAGGCATTTTATTTATTTATTATTATTTACTGGTCTAATCAGCATTTTATGTAACGTGGTCTTTTTTTTTCTGGATAGTAAACATGACTTCAAGGGTTTATTGAGGCCAAAGTAGCATCTGTTTGCTGCGAATATCCGTTTTCAAATCTCTTCGCTGACATCATTTATTTTGTTAACTAATTCCATCTATTTTTTTCTTTATTATAATTGTATGGTATATTTATATTATTAATTTGTCATGCATCTTATGTTTCTCGCTCTTTTTATTCATTTATTATGTATTACTTATTATTGTGTATCTCTAACTTGTATCTTTAGAGTATTGGAAAGAAAATTTTGTAATGCTTTAGATATATTTAAAATAAATAAATGAAATGAAATAAATTCTTACTCATAATATTTTTTTGAAATGTTTTTTCATGTGTTAAATTCTTATTACGTAATTCTAAAACAATCTAGAATTGTATGTCTGTGAATATTTGTGATTTAAAAAAAAATATATTAAATGAATCACAATCAAAAAATGTTAAATTTATAAAAACAAAATGTTTATTCTTGAACAAGGTCATTTCATAGAATTTCATCATTAATTTCTTAAATAATTACACAATAGTGCCCCTGTTAGTTGCCGTAACGCCTCCAATTGTCTCTGAAGCCCTTACCGCTCTGTTAAAAGGTTTCTGTGGCCTTGGTGGGCGGTACCAACCCCGTTGGGAGCCTATGTATTAGAATTAGATAGTCCGAATGAAAGTATTTCTACAGACCTGGCTTGATCCAAGTTGAGAGCTATCTGGCGGACGGTGTTTGCTTCCCGCCGAAGGTTGTCTCCGTAAACTCCCAGACGGTCCACCTTGGTTCGCACTCCGCTGTCTCTCACTTGGAGGGGCTGGAAGAATATAAAATACATTTTAACTTCAAACAATTAATAAAATTTAAAAAAAAAAAAAAAACATTTTTAGTAAACTTTACAATCACGTTGCATTTCAGCTGAAGGAAGGAAATTAAGTTAAAGTATTTATTTATTTATTTTAATTTGTAAAAATAGCAAAAAACTATAAATTTATTTATAATGTTAATGACTTTTTTCTAGTTTCTTAACTTACAGAAAAACATACATTTAAACGAGAACTACAAATAAACTTGAATAAGGAAAACACAATAAGTGAATAAAAGAAAAATAAAGCAAATAACAAGTGAAAGAAAACATATACACATATTTGACTCGATATTCAATCATTTATATAAATGAAAACATCTGTTTTCTAGAAGGTTTATTATATTTTATGGGAATGACATGTTTCGCATTGCTAAGATCGAAATTGATAATGCCTTAGCAATGTGAAACTTCTAGAAAACAGAGGTTTTAATTCATATTAATCACTATAATTGACTGAGGTTTTCCCACAAAGATTTGATTTAAATATTAGTTGTATTTTTTCCAGTATATGGACGATATGTTACATCAGATGTTTTAACATTTATTTAATAAATTGAAATACAAATAGCAGACTTACAACATAAAGTGCGTCCAGCACACCCAGCAGCAGCACCAGATCACCATTCTGGAAGCCGGGCACGTCCTGCAGGACTAAGATGGGTTTCCTGATCCCAGCCTTCAGGGCTCTGTTCATCCCTTTCTTGGCAGCATCATACAGACTCCTGTAAATAATAAAATTCATTCAGATTTCAATAAATCTTCTTCGTCTTGTGCCATATCAGGTTTTCTCGATGTTGGCTATCACTTCTGTAAAGGCTTCGTCTTGTGCCGCCGGAATAACTCCTGCACGCTCCTTAATCGAGTCCAGTATTTAATGTTGCACAGCCAAGATATTTGCCTTTTACTAGGACCACATCGTCCTTCAATCTTACCCATTATCAAAGTTCGAGGATCTCACATATGTCTCCACACGAGATGAGACATTTTAACAATTCTCTGTTTCAATGAACCAATTGGTAGACGATAGATGGACCAGAAGGGTGGTGGAGTGGAGACCCCGCGAAAACAAAAGAAACATATGGAGACCCCCCACACGATGGTCCGATGATGTTTGAAATTTTTTTGGTGATCGGATGCGAAAGGCACAAGACAGGAATACGTCGAGAATTATGGGGGAGGCCTATGTCTAGCAGTGGACGACAACGGCTGTTTAAGAAGAAGTTGCAATGAACTCTCCTCAGGACATCTGAATTATTAACTAAATCTGTCCATGGTATACGAAGCATCCTTCTCTGTAGCCACATTTTAAATGCCTTTAACCGGTTCATAGTATGCACTTTCAGAGTCTAGATTTCCGAACCATACAACAGAATAGGCCAAATATATAATAACACTTCAACATTTTCTGCCTATGATTCAAATTCAGTCAATTATTCCAGAATATTCCATTCTTCATTTCACCTCCACATTCGGGTCTACAGACATAAATTTTTTAATTAAATTTAATAAGAAAAAATAAGACAGGAAAAGAAGACGCTTCTGGCGCGACCACGTAGAACGAATGAGCGACGATAGACTCCCCCAATCAGCCGTAAACAACGTGCCAATGGGAACTCGCCAACCCGGAAGACCTGCGAAGAGATGGCGAGACAGTTGGAGTTCTGTGTCCCAGGAGACCTCGACGCCATAAAAACATATCCACAGATCTATTAAAAGAGGAAGAAGAAGAAGAAAAAACAAAATATTTTTAAAAAAGTTATAAATTAATTATATTGGTCTCCTGAAAAACAAGCTTCAAAACAAACTTCAAAACATGTTAAATTATAAGCATTTATGCATGTCATCACATCTATATTGCTATTTCTCTTTTACATATTATAAATTAGTAACAACTCAGCAGAATTGAGTTTATTAACAATATTACATATGCATTATCACATCATTCAAGTCTCCCAACAATTGTAAAAAATTAAATTTATGGTAGGTAGTAAATTCCAAAGAGGCAAAGCCTTAAAGTAAGAACTTTACAACTATAGACAATGACATAGTGTTGCCAATTGGCATTATAATTAATTTATACCAGTCATGTTTAAATTTAGAATCTCTATTGAATGAAAACAAATGCAGAATATGTTATGACATCAGTTAGCAGTAAAATATGATAGAAGGAGTGACACTGTCAAAGTTAAACATCAGTAATATGAAGATGGATAATCTACAAAATAAGTTAACGATTTTATGTAACAACAACAAACCATCACGCCATTTCTCCGCAGGGGTAGGCAGAGAGAATGGACCGCCACACTACTTTATCCTGACATACCTCTCTAGATTCCTCCACATTCATACATCGAGTCATACACGCACGTCGATTCTTCCGGCTTCTGACGTGACCAACCTTTAATATTTGATTAATTTGGTCATGCCATGTTTTCCTCGGTCTACCTCAACTCCTTAATCCATTCACATCGTTAACGTATACTTTTTTAACCATTCTTTCTTCACCCATGCGCCCCATATGTCCGAAACCAAAGCAGCGATCATTTCATAATTTTATTCATAATACCTTCTTTCGCTCTAGATTGCTTCCTAATATCAGCATTTTGGATTCAGTCGTACATCGTTCTACCACACATACGTCTTAGGGACCTCATCTCTACCATTTTATGCATCTCTACTATTTTATGTATCTCTATACTCTTAATCTAAAATGAACTAACCATCACACCGTCTTTCCAAAGGGGTAGGTAGAAAGAATACACCGTAACACTGTTCTTTTCTGAGATACACTTTCTTCCTCAACATTCATACATCGTGTCATGCATGCACGTCGATTTCTCTGACTCCTCACGTGGCCGATATTTAATATTTGATTGATTTGATCGTGCCACGATTTACTTGGTATTTTTTTGTTTGTTTACATTGTTAACATATACTTTCTTCATAATTCTTTCAATGTGTACAAACCCTTTTAATGACCCTTTCATTATTTTGTTCAAAACACTTTGAGAAATAAAATGTTAAAACTTTATTACATAAAAAGCAGGATATCTTTGAATAATCTCAAGTCTAACAGATACACTTATCTTAAGGTTGTAAACCTGATCTTTCAGAAGATAAGAGAAAAAAATGTGGTTTTTACCTTACATCGTGATATGGCGATATAGGTCCCGTAGCTGATATAACAAGTCTAGAGCCGGCGGCCTGTGGACACTGGATTACTGCAATGTCCTAAAATTGTACAAAATCCAAATCTTGTACTCTGTAAGGCTTTCTTTCTAAATATTGTACTCTAAAAGGTTTTCCTTTCAAATCTTACACTCTATATGGTTTTCTATCCAAATCTTGCACTCTATAATGTTGTCTATCCAAATCTTGCACTCTAAAATGTTGTCTATCCAAATTTTGCAATCTAAAATGTTTTCTATCCAAATCTTGCACTCTAAAATGTTGTCTATCCAAATCTTGCACTCTAAAATGTTTTCTATCCAAATCTTGCACTCTAAAATGTTGTCTATCCAAATCTTGCACTGTAAAATGTTTTCTTTCCAAAGCTTGCACTCTAAAATGTTTTCTAACCAAATCTTGCACTCTAAAATGTTTTCTTTCCAAAGCTTGCACTCTATAAGGTTTTCTATATATTATATAATACCAGGACGCATGAGAGATGGTTCAACTTTAGGAAGACATGATACTCTCTGAAGTCAAGAGAATTTGTCTTCTGAACGTACTTTCATTATTATGAAAGATGTTGATTTCTAAGGTGATCATGTTCAGCAGACTGATTGCTCATCCAACCGGCATTACCAGAGACAAATTGGTGCTTATAGGAAACGAAAGAGATACAAGTAAAACAAAACATACGGTTTTGAGTCCTTTGTCCAGCTGGAATGCAGTTTCCACAGTCTTGTTGAGGATGGATGGCACCTTAACCCCTGACTCCGTGGGATAGGTCACCAGGAGTACGCCATCGTAGTCTGGGCTGCTGAGAGAGGTCACAGTCTGAAGGGTGGAATTGTCCAAGTAAAACTCGTCCGGAGACGCCATCCTGGAATAAAAACATTTACAATAATTATTTAGTCCGTTTTTCTTAAAGCCTTATTATATTTATTGTGGAAAGCAACGGGAAACTGCCAAATTAAAATGGCCCGAATCATAAGAACCAGCAAATATATTATTAAGTTCTGCTGCAAACTAATTCCTAGGATTGAAACATAAAAAATAAATGGGAGTGATATGTCTCGCTTTGCTAGGGCATTATCAAATGTGGAGACAATCAATATCTAAGCTAATGGAGGTTTTCAGATCTAAACTGAAAACCCATCTTTTTCATATTTCATACCCAATTTAAATGTTTATACTTTGTTCTACTATACTTTTTAACTGATCGGGAAAATCAGATGCAGCGTTCATGAGTTACATCCTTAAAAAACAGAAAATACCGATCGACCTGAAACGAAAAGTCTATGAAGCCTGCCTTCTGCCAGTTGGTACTTATGGTCTTGAAACTGTTACATTGTCATAAACAAAGTGCCGAGAAACTACGAGTGACCCAAAGAGCCATGTTAGGAATAAGCCTAAGAGACAGAGTCAGAAACGATACGGTGAGAGAAAAAACAAAGGTCACTGACATCATCCATCGGGTGGAGACTCTAAAATGGCAATGGGCAGGTCACGTAGCCAGAAGCTCAGAAGACAGCTGACTTGGAGACCGTGGACGGCAAAGGGAAGTTCAGGGCGACCGCAACTACGGTGAATGACCTGAATAGGCACGTCGGAATAACTTGGATGCAGTCTGCACATGACAGAGTGACATGGAAGCGAATGGAGGAGGCCTTTGCCCAGGAGTGGACGGGAATATGGTGAGGAAGAAGAAGGACGAATATAGTATATTTTTATTAATGTGTGATATAAAACCGAGTTCGACTGTGTATTAATAACACAAAACATGAAAGACAAAATATTATCTCTAATCTACTCGTGTATACTCTACGGAAACGCCCATTATGGGAGCAGACATTTTAAATAAAAAAACATAGGATTTGAAACGGAACCAAACAGATTTTTTGGAATTTCATAAATAATATTGTGACATACAGTTTTATTTGTCAAAATATAGTAAAACAATAAAATATACATTTAATAATACAATCACACTTGTATGAATGTTGAGGAAGCGAGAGAAACATGTCAGGAAAGAAAAGTGTGGCAGTCCATTCTTTCTGCCTACCCCTTCGGCGAGACGGCGTTAGTTATCACACTTGGATTAAATAACTACAATCACATAATAGATGAGTTCGTGTATTTGGGTAGTATGTTTACAAAAGATGGGCGAGTGGAGAGAGATATTGAAAGGAGGGTTGGGGCAGGCAACAAAGTGAATGGTAAATTAAAGTTGACATCGCAAACAAAAACCTATCCAAAAAAGTTAAAATGGCAGTGCACAATGGTATTCTTGTACCGACCCTTATGTATGGAAGCGAAGCATGGAACTGGCAAAAGAATAATGAAAGTAGAATAAATGCAGTAGAAATGAGATCTCTTAGACGAATGTCTGAATACTCTGTGTATGATAGTGTCGAATGAAAATATAAGAAGTGAATGCGGTGCGAATGATGGTGTTATGAACAAAATAATGAAAGGAACATTACGATTTTTTGGACGCATGGAAAGAATGAATAAAGAAAGAATGGTAAACAAATGTTAAGGTTGTAAATGGAACTCAAAATAGAGGGAGACTGAGGAAAACATGGCACAATCAAATAAATCAAAAATTAAATGTCGGCAACGAGTCAGAGAAATCGATGTGCGTGCATGACACGATGTATGAATGTTGAGGAAGCGAGATAGCATGTCAGGAAAACAAAGTGTGGCGGTCCATTATTTCCGCATACCCTTTTCGAGAGACAGTGTGATGGTTAATTAGTTGGAATAAATAAGTTTATAAATTTTTTTTTAAAAGAAAACTACGAATAAAAAATTGTTAATATCTGTTTCGTTGATAAAATTAATGGTGCTTTGTAATTACTTAATAATTTGAAAAACAATAATTAATACGAATGAAAACGTCAGTTTTCTAGAAGTTTTATTATATTTTATGGGAATGACAAGTTTCGCCCTTCTAAGGCATTATCAAATGTTGATATAATAAACATTTGATACTGCCTTAGAAGGGCGAAACATGTCATTCCCATAAAATATAATAAAACTTCTAGAAAACTGACGTTTTCATTAGTATTAATTATTTAATATGGAGTTTTACATCATTGTTCAAGAAACAATAAATAAAAATCATATATTATAAGAAAATATATAAAAAAACATTACTTTTAAAACGGTAACACCAACTAACAGAAAACCAAAATACAGAAAACACGAGCACAATTTATTTGAGTGACGATTGAGTTGAATTGAAAATATTCAGAAACGACACCCAAACAATCTGACAGACATCAGAACAATGAAGATATGTAATCACAAGTATGTAACTGTTTTGTTACCATGTGTGATAACAATGTTATCACAGCCAATTGTTTTGCTAGGCCGAGCTTACTGTGTCAAATGAAATGATCAGTGGAGTTAATTGCTATTTAATCTGTAAAAGGAAATTTAAAAAGCCAACAAACAGATGGGACCGACTGAACCCCACTAGTTTCATATGCGCGTTCTCCGAACCCTTAATTGGAAAAATAAAATATGATTTTTTCAAATTCAAAAAAAGGTATATATTTATACATAGGTGCACAAAATGAACAAAACCATTAAAACATGATTTTCACATAAAAACATAATAATGAATATTTACTGCAAATCAGTGTGACTTCTGCTGTTGCCTTTCAGAGACCACTTCAGAAATGCACGGCTTTACCTTGGCAAGTGCCACTCTCTTATCATTTTCGCAATGAAATCTGTTCCCTTCGGAATAACAAATGCGGGGTAGATTTCCAAGTCTCACATTCGTACAGCAGTATGCTTTTAACGCTACTTCTGAATATTTGGAGCTAAAGCTTTCTCGAAATGATACTGGAACGCCATACAGGGCGAAGCATTGCGAAAGCTCCCCTTGCCTTGTTGGGTCTGCTGGCTACATCTTCCTTCGTACCCCCGAGCCTGCTATCATACTACCGAGGTAGCAAAAGCTGGTCGTGGTCACAAGGGGGACACCGTGGAGCAAGATTGGGGTGGAGTCATTTGTGGACACTCGTAGGTCTACTGTCTTGGGCCATACTGCAGTACATGTCTAGCCACAAAGTGAGTGTTTCATTTGCAAATTTAAATATCTCATAAATCAATGGATTATATATATAGATAAATATTAATTTAACCAAAGTCAAGAGATTGGTGTGACTATTGAAATCTGTTTGATTTATATAATTAATACAGATAAGAAAAAAGATAACAATAATTTGATATGTGTATCTAAACACTAAAGTGGAGCATTGGTAAATATTTAAGAGTTAGTAAACTTAGATAAGGAAAAATAAATCCCAGGCCATATGAAATAAATAACCAATACTTTAATTATTTAATGAAATGTGTAAAAGTACAATGAAATATCAAATTGCTTAATCCTTTAAACTCCCTTTATAAGTGTTGCTGAGTTAGTTTATATTGTCTCTAATAACTTTAATTTCTATATGCATATTATAATAAATATTGGATTCAGATTTATCCTATTGCTTCATTATATACTTATACATCAATTTAAATAATTATATTAGATAATAAATACTTATTGGGCAAAGAAATGTTACATGTTATATTGAAAATCGGAGATAAATCACCAATACAGTCAAACACACTAAACAATACAATCAAATATAACAGTGTGTCGCATTGCCACATATTTAAGTGTAAAGAGAAAATTATAATATAAAAGTAGGCAAAAATCGGATGTTATCAAGAAAGAGTATGATAATATTTTGAATACAAATTCTTCGATTCTCTCCGAAAGTAATTCAAAATGCATTAATGTTTATTAATTTGTTCTGATTATTGTTGTTTGACAGTAGTGTAGAAAACAAAAGGAGAAAATTTTGGTATTGTTAATTGTGAAATTTATGTGTGTGAAAAAAAAGGTATACATTGCCACCCGTGTCAAAGGCAACTCGGCCAAATAACATCAGCCCAGAAGTCTGCCAGCTGTACTGCATATATTTATAATGTTGATAAATACCATTATGTTTAATGTATAGAAATATGTACAAATAAAAGAAATATTATTTACACTTTAGAGATAAAAGAAATAGGCAATTATTTCCAATGATTGTATAGATATCAAAAATGATGATAAATATTCTAGAGTAACTCAAGAAAAGAATGTTAAGACTATCAGATTATGAAATACAATAATTCATTGCATCATACCATTTGTTTTGGCTACTCAGAGTCATATTAATTATTATTTTGTTAAATCGCTCTTTACATCATTACAGCGCGAGTCAAATTTATGTAAAGGGTATAGCTATCATATTGATGGGTAGCTAATCTTTCGCCACTTTATTGTCACGTGAATTCTACACCAGATCAAAGACAGTGTGATAATCACACTGCCATCGCCGGGAATCGAACCCGGAACCTTCGGTGTGGCAGTCAAAGCATTTACCACTCGGTCAGGAAGGTCGTTAATAATTAACTAACCATTATGCCATTTTGAAAATTTGGAGCAAGTAGATGAGTTCGTATATTTAGGTAGTATGTTTACAAGAGATGGGCGAGTGGAGAGGGATATTGAAAGAAGGGTTGGGGCAGGCAACAAAGTGAATGGTGCACTTAAAGTTGTCATCGCAAACAAAATTCTATCCAAAAAAGCCAGAATGGCAGTGCACAATGGTGTTCTTCTACCGACCCTTATGTATGAAAGCGAAGCATGGAACTGGCAAAAGAAGGATGAAAGTAGAATAAATGCAGTAGGAATGAGATCTCTTAGACGAATGTGTGGATACTCTGTGTATGATAGAGTGTCGAATGAAAATATAAGAAGTGAATGCGGTGCGAATGATGGTGTCATGAACAAAATAATGAAAGGATCATTAAGATGGTTTGGACATATGGAAAGGATGAATGAAGAAAGAATGGTAAAAAAATTATATGTTAATGATGTAAATGGAAGCAGAAATAGAGGAAGACCGAGGAAAACGTGGCACGATCAAATAAATCAAATATTGAATGTCGGCCATGTGAAGAGTCAGAGAAATCGACGCGCGTGCATGACACGATGTATGAATGTTGAAGAATCGAGAGAAATATGTCAGGAAAGAAAAGTGTGGCAGTCCATTCTTTCTGCCTACCCCTTCGGGGAGACGGCATGATGGTTAGTTAGTTAGTTAGTTTTTATTATGCCATTTTTCCAGAGGGAAAAGCAGAGAGGATAGATCGACACACTGCTTAATTCCGATATACCTCTCGGGTTTTCTACACATTCATACATCGTAATACACACCCTCGTCGATTATTCTGACATCGAATGTCGTCACCTTTTAGTATTGATTAATTTGGTCATGCCATGTTTTTCTCGGCTGTCCTGGCTTATTTTTCGATTCAAACTTTCTTTAATTACTGCTTTTGAAATGTGGTGCCACAGACGCATGATGGGGGTCTATTGGTCCGAACACATCCAAAACAGCGAGGTAATGAGAAGGGCCAAAGAAAGGAGTCAAATGCTCAAAAGGATTGCCCAGCAACGAGCAAACTGGATAGGTCCTAACATCAGGCACCCAGGCCTGCTTATTACTATCGCAGAGGGAATGGTCGAGGGCAGGAACTGCAGGCTGCCCATGGGACGCCTATTTGGACCAAGTTATTAGGGATATGGGCTGCGGCAGCTACACAGAGATGAAGAGACTGGCTGGAGACAGGACGGAGTGGAGGAAACAATAATAAGCTTGTTACAGACCAATCCTCAGGATTCTAACTATGAAGAAGAATGTCTTGAATATAATTTTTTAATCATTCTTTCCTCATCCCTTCTATCTAAGTGAATCTTAATTTTACTTAGAATGCAATCATCTGTCTTACATTCCTTCCTTATTTTGTCACTTGGTATTCTATCATACATCATTTTCTCGCACATTATTCTTAGTGTACTCATTTCTAGGGCAATTATCCTATTTCTTAATTCTTCTGCCAGAGCCAAGTTTAACTTCCATACATAAGAGTCGGCACTAGAGATCCATTCTTCTTCTTCATCTTTTTTTTGTCCTGTCACACCTCTGTGGTGCATAGGGCCTCAAGGAACCTTCTCTACCCGACTCTATCGCATGCCTGATGCCTAACATCATCCCAAGTGAGGCCTGCTGCCTTAACCTCGTCCTGCAGGGTTCTTCTCCAGGTGGATCTAGGTCTGCCTCGCTTTCTCTTTCCCCACATAGGGGACCAGTCTAGTGCGCCCTGAGCGATGCAGGCTGGGTTCCGTCTCAGAGTGTGTCCGATCCAATGCCATTTGCATCTAGCGACTTGTTCTCTAATTGGCTTTACTAGAGCTCCATTATGTACTGCTATATTTGTTTCAATGGATATATTTCTAATGGCAGAGGTTACTTTGAGTGCACTATTAATTTTGTTCTTAGCACCAACCCTGCTTTTGATTTATTTCCCAATTTTTCCATCTCTTGTAAACATGGTTGAACGAGCATGTCATATTAATAAATATTTGAATTACATGTTATTATGGTATCTAGCAATATTATTAATGCATGTCATTACTGGACTTAATGTTTTGAAAAAAGGTGTGTTTTTTTTTTTTTTTACTTATTTTTACAAATTTGAACCTTATGACAATTTATATAATACAAATATACTAAATCAATAAATTAAGTATAATAAAATCTTTACAATACTTTGATAATTACATTTTTAGGCTTATTCACTAATTAGTAAATTTAATTGAGAATTTAATAAAGGTAGGTAGAAAATAAATAATTAATTATCATTTTTTTAAACATAAAGATGACAGTTTTATTACGTCACATCAATGGGTAAATACTATATATTATCACATTGAAATAAATTATAAATACGATGATTCACAATATAAAGACAAAGCAGCATATAACATGCAATTTAATAGATAATTATTAAGGTAATCATATAAATATAACAATTAAATTGACTCTTAATTAATATTTACGTGATGATATTGCACGCGAACATACATTGTACTAATAATAACAATAAACAAAGTATACAAAATTCAGTACACATACATATTTTTATAATAATTGATTCGTGTAACTTACTTGCCGGTGGCTGCAAAGGCAATGGATTTATAGATAATAATTTGATTCGATATCAAAATAATCAGCACACTGGTTCGTTACCATATGATTAATCTAACTTTAATTGCGAACAGTATCTCAATAATATTGTAAACTTATGTACAGTCCGTAAGAATAATGTTTAATGTAAATTTAGGTTAACGTCACAAAAATAACATTGCGATGACAATTCATTTCAAAATTATCGCAATTACAGCGTTCTGTTTTATCATTATTTATAAGTGCTAGATAAATTTATGTTATTTTCAACAGAATAATTGAAAATATCTGTAAATTCGAATAAAAAACTCACTTTTAAATTTAATTAAATGCCACGTTGGAAGTTATATCAAAACCTGTAAGAACTAAGTAATCAAGTGAAAATATTGAAAATTGAATTCGGTTTAGAATCAAAATTATTTTTAGCGCCATCTTCAAATTCACACGATTACTATTTATCCTTGGATGTGCAGATTTTGTCTGTAAGCTTTGAAATTTTAACAAAAGGTGACAAAATCATTCCAAATTTTGTTGTAATGAAAGTTTTCTTGTTAACTTGGAATTAATTAACTGAAATTGTTTCTTTTTTTGTAAGATGAGTGGTGTAGCAGATTCGAGGAAGTCTATGGTGAGTTTTTTCTTTTTGAAACAAGTCCTGGGTCCTATTATTTTGTTACTCCAGGAATGAAAAGTCACTATAAAATATCGAAAGTAGTTAAACGTGTTCAAACTTCCACTGCTTTTTGACGTTTAATTTTATGGTCTAATTATTAACGAATCGCTTGGTAGTTAATAAATTAAAACATATTTTGACGTATTAGCCAAGTTGTGGTTACACATTATAAATATATTTTGAAAGCCCGTGTTGTTTCAATCACTGATTAATTATTTTACAACCGACCGGTTTTCATTCTATAATAGCTACATTTTCACGAGAGAGTGTACCGACGTAATGTCGTTATAATAAAAGTATGTTTAAATTATATTTACTTAATAAATATGAATCAAAACATTATTTGTATCATTTTAAGAGTTTAATTATCTTGCCATGTTTTGAAAGTATCCACGATACATTCAACATCAAGAACATTGTTGTATGGCTGTCTTTTGTGACCGAGGAAGACTTATTCACAGATGTGCGTCCTCATATAGCTGAAGAGTCAAATCATGGACCCACAAACTCTGGGCATATGGAACAAGGGAAGACGTTGGCAGTGAACCACCGCTGTCTCCCGATGCTTTCTCCTATCTGCGACATCGTCAGTATTTAAAGAGTAAAAACCATAGACGTAAATCGATATAAATTAGCATTATAGCATCAATGACTGATATTTGTCATAATATAGGGTTTTTTCCATTCACTTTTCTTCCATAAAGTGGGTAGTGTTCTAGGGGAGAGGACGCTTGGCTCCTGATCAGGGAGACTTGGGTTCAAGCCTGGACACGACCCAATTCCTTTTTCATAATAATGAGATATTTTTTGCTCATATCGGAGATTGTATGATTCTTCTTTTTCTTCTTCTTCTTCCTTATTGTAGGCCTATGTGGTCTGTTCTCCATAAGTGTGTTGTGTGTAGCTCCTCCTGTGAGGTAGATTTCCAGCTGTCCTTCCATCTTTTAGGAGGTCTTCAACGAGGACGAGTCCCATGAGGCTGATTATGCAATGCTATATAGGGGAGTCTGGTGGTGTCCATTCTTTCAACATGACCGTACCAGTCCTTTTTTCGCTGTCTGCTCCATCTTATAATATCCTCAACCTCACATACTCGTATCTCTCTTATTCTGGTGTTCCTCACGCGATATCTCAGTGTCTTGCCTGCTATCGTCCTCAGTGTCTTCATTTCGGAAGTCCTCAAAACTTGATTGGTCCGTACTGTCTCTGCCCTTGATCCCACGCCATATGTTATTATTGGTATTACGCATGCTTTATAGATTCTCATCTTACTCTTAATGGCCATGTCTTTGTTTTTCCATATTGTGGATTTAGAGCCCCAGAGATTGCAGCTGCCTTGTTTACTTGGGCTTGCAGATCAGCTCCCCCTCCCAGGTCTATGCCTACATACTTGAAGGTCCTGACCTGTTCTTTGGGTTGATTTTCTATAACCAGGTTATATGTTTTGGGTGTTTTGGAAAAGGTCATACATTTTCTTTTTTCGATAGAGATCGTCATGTTGTATTTCTTATAGGCGTTATGTAGTCTGTCTAGCATTTTTCGTAGGTCATTATTGTTTTCAGCTATGATTATAGCAACGTCTGCATAACAGACCACATTGACAATTTGCTCTTCCATCCTATATCCCAGTTGTAGCGATTGGGTCTCCTCTATAAGTTTTTCCATTATCAGATTGACCAAAAAAGGGCTAAAAATTGTATAAATAATTCTATTATATTTCGTTGGAGCATTCGTTATCTTAAAAATAAACTGTTATAACTATGTTTTTATCAGCGTCCACATTGAATGTTTAATGTTTAAAATTAATGATGGCTGTCTTTGATAATATCTACGCTATTTAAATATAACTTGTCCTCTCTGGCTCTACGGTCCTGGGTGGACCATCAGCCGCCTCCAAAAAGTTTCTCCAGCCGACCCTATCCTGAGCTCTGGATTTCTACTCCTCAGGTCTGACTCCCAACATTTGCAGGTCTTTTATAACATCGTTCAGCCAACGAAGCCTTGGTCCTCCTACGCTTCAAAATGTCAACTGTGCGGGTGTTGACAGCTCCTCCATACTGCACACACATATAACTTCTCACATAAATATAATAGAACAAATTAATTTTGATTTATAAAAAATCTGTGCATGAATTTTGTTATTTTATAATATAATGAATTTGGTCACAATAATGAAATCAAATCAGTTAATTTCTCAAATATATTACAAACAAAAATTAAAGCTTCAGGCGTCTACTGAGAACATATAAAATATTTTATAATATATTATTATAATATCAGGAATGCATGAGAGATGGTTCGACTTTAGGAATACAAAATAATCTCTAAAATCATGGGTATTTGTCTTTCAGAACGTACTTTCACTAATATGAAAGATGTCGATCTCCGAAGCGATCATGTTCTCTCATTGCTCTCCCCACCGGCATCACCAGAGGCAGGTTGGTTCTGCATGTTGGGAGATAAAACAGTCTGTGCTGACGCTGTCGAAGATAACCATCCGTAACATAAAGATGGATACCCTCCAAGATGACGGAATTCCCAACGAATCCCCTGATATGTCTGAAGAAATGGGTAAGTGTGAATCCATCCCTCTTTATCTGTAGAATATTTGTCCTCAGCATGCCCAAGAGGAATGCGGTGGGATAAAGCCCCGGATAGCTACAAAACTCCCTCATGTAGAGATGTTATGTCATGTTTTCTCGGTCTTCCTCGACTTCGTACTCCATTCACAATGGGTCCACATTTACCCATTTCTTCAGACTTTAAGGGGGTTCTTTGAGAATTCCGTCATCTTGGAGGGTATCCATCTGTATGTTCCGGATGGTTATCTTCGACAGCGTCAGAACAGACTGTTTTATCTCCCAACACGCGGAACCAACCTGCCTCTGATGATGCCGGCGGGGAGAGCAATCAAACTGCTGAACATGATCGCTTCGGAGATCGACGTCTTTCATATTCTTGAAAGTACGTTCAGAAGATAAATACTCTTGACTTTGGAGAGTATCTTGTATTCCTAAAGTTGAACCATCTCTCATGCGTTCCTGGTTATAGTTAGAAAGTTTCAATCCTGGGATTGGTTTGCAGCAATTTCTTCTATTATTCTCTTCCATTCTTCCCTGTCTTGTGCGGCCCTTTTGAAATCTGCATATGATGAGCAGCGCACGTCCACCAACAGATCCTCCAGGTACTCTCGGCGTGGGCGTCCCCTAGAGTTTGTCCCCTCGGTCATACCATCCATTATGGCATGCAAGAGACCTTCTTGACATATTACACGGCCGATCCATCTTGCACGCCTTTCGGACAAGGTCCTGAGCAGGTGGCTTCCTCCTTCGATTTCTTGAAGAACTTTCTCATTCGTGATGTGGTCTCTCCAGGAAATTTCTAATAGTCTTCTATAGGACCACATCTCAAAAGCCTCTAGTCTCCGCTTATCTCTTTCGGATAGGCACCATGTCTCGCAGCCGTACTTAGCATATATTATATATTAGGCCGCATATATTATATATTAGGTATATTTTACCTGTTCTGAACTAAACTAAACTATAATTGTTGTTTGTAATATCTTTTGAGAAAATAAACTGATTTGATTTGGCAATAAAACTCTACATAATAAAATATTTGATTGCGTTCTGAGATAGACGAGAAAAAAGAAAGAAACATTCATGAAAACTCATCTCATAAGCAATTTGCTCGCTCGGGATTAATTGTTCCTTTGTCTCAGGCAAATAGCAAAACGTGGTATCTTCATTCGCCGTATAATAGGTGTGCAATTACCCTCTGGTAATATTAATAACATTATACTCAACGGTTTGTGCCGGTCACGTATTCAAATCCGTGTTCTTGTGTTGAGGAAAAATTAATTCGAAATGAATCACGTTAATAATACATCTTTCAAAATGGTGGATTTGAATGTCACATGTTTAAAATGTTATTTTTCTTCTTCAGCCTATTCTCGTCCACTCCTGGACAAAGGCCTACTCCATTCGCTTCCACGCCACTCTGTCTTATGCAGACTGCATCCAGTTATTCTGACATGTCTGTTCAGGTCATCCTTTCGCCGTAGTTGCGGTCGCCCTGCACTTCTCTTTGCCGTCCATGGTCTCCAAGTCAGCAGTTTTTGGAGACCATGGACGGTCCATTTTTTGTCCCAGCTTCTGGCTACGTGACTTGCCCTTTTCCGCTTTAGAGTCGCTACTAGGTGGACAGTGTCACTCAAAATACTAATAGCTCTGTGGTTTCCACATTCCATACGTGACCATTTTCCTTTATACAGAGGCATGATTACTGCTCTCCTCCAGTTGAGCGGCGTATATCCCTTCTCCAAGCACTGGTTAACGAGTTTACATATAGGTACATACAGAAACCACTTCGCTACCGCTTTTAATAAATTCTATAGCGATACAGTCGTACCCAACAGCTTTTCCACTTTTCATTGCTTTCATGGATCTTTCCATTTCATTTGTACTTATTTGATCATTATTATTATTTATAGGTTTCGCACTCACACTAACTACATTGGACTAATACTTTCGGCCACATTTGTATCACCACCATACATTTCCTTAAAATACTCCGTTCATCTTTCTTATATGATCTTACTCTCCGTTAACATTCTGTAATTATTAAGATTAAACTCAACAAAATAAAAATAATTCAATGCCAAATCATAGAATGTGAAATTACAATTCATTTTTACTCAAACTACTGCAAAAAATCAATATTAAGCGATTTAGAGGGAAAAAATAAATGTTTTTCCATAAATAGTTAGCCACCGGTCTGTCAGAATAGATCATTAATTGGGATTATGTCGAGTTAAATTAGAATTACAAAATCTTTTATTTTATTTTCATAGTTATATTACGCATAAATCACAGCCTTATATTAAAAGGTTGGCAACCAACATGATAGTAATGAAGTCACGGAATATTTAAAATGTGAATCACTCCGTCAGTATTCTATATTACATTATTAAAAAAAAGTGACAAATGGTTCATAGATGTCAGTATCGTTCGGTATTTGGGAAAAAAATGAGTACCTACCGGTACTATCATACCATCGGACAGGTTAAGTGTAATTATATTAATTAACTAACTAACTAACTTACCATCACGCCGTCTCCCCGGAGGGGTAGGCAGAAAGAATGGAACGCCACACTGTTCTGTCCTGACATACGTCTCTCGACTCCTCTACATTCATACATCTTGTCATGCACGTACGTCGATTTTTCCGACTCCTCACGTGACCGACATTCAATATTTGATTGATTTGATCGTGCCACGTTTTCCTCGGCCTTCCTCTATTTCTAGCTCCGTTCACGCCGTTTACATATACCTTCTTTGCCATTCTGTCTTCACTCATTCTTTCCATGTGTCCAAACCATCTTAATGACCCTTTCCTTATTTTGTTCATAACACTTTCATTCGCACCACATTCACTTCTTATACTTGCATTTGTCACTCTATCATATACAGATTTCTTACACATTCGTCTTAGAGATCTCATTTCTACTGCATTTATTCTACTTTCATCCTTATTTTGCCAGTTCCATGCTTCACTTCCATACATAAGGGTCGGCACAAGAACACCATTGTGCACTGCCATCTTAGCTTTTTTGGATAGGCTTTTGTTTGTGATGTCAACTTTAAGTGCACCATTTATTCTGTTGCCTGCCCCAACCCTTCTTTCAATGAGAATTCACAATTATTTATATTATATTAATATCAATGTGAATTCACAATACATCGTAAGGCAAATATATTATACATAGACGAAATAATAATAGGTATCTATGCTACGTCATAGTACCGTTCTCACAAGAAACGATATTATTGATTAGTCATTTCCTGTATTAATGTAACCCATAGAGAGGTATCTAGAGACCCGCCGTGGACCGTCTAATAGTTGATTCCGCAAACAATAATGTCACGACCCACGAGATTGGTGTTCGGGATTATTGGTTTGGCGGGAAACATAATGTGTACCCAAATGGCAGCGGATATGGTCGCATTTAGGATGGCGAATCACAATTATGTCAGTAATATCCAGTCGTTGGATGCCCACGTTAAATATTACGGATTTATGTAACTATCAATTTCGATTTTGTTTTATTACTTCGATATTTTTTTCGCTGGCGGGAAATAAAACTCATAAACAATTTCATAATATTTAGCATTGATCAAAACGTCTGTTTTTTTTAGATTTATTTTATGGGAATGACACGTTGGGCTTTGCATGGACATTATCAAATATATCGTCGCCCCAGAGCAATAGTGAGATAAACCACAAATAGTGAGATAAACCACAATAGTGAGATAAACACAAGGCCTAGGAGACTCAAATAAGTGTAAGGCCTCCACCAAGTCAAACCATAAACAATATCAAAGGAGCATTACGGCTTGTTATATTGTCAAGATGGCACTGGTTTATCTCACTATTGCTCTGGGGCGACGATATAGCAATCACTTTTGATTATCAGCATGTCACTCTTATAAAACATCTTCTTCTTCTTCTGCTTTATTTAGGACTGTGTCCTGTTATTTCTCGGAGCCTGTTCCTGAGATGCAGATGTCCAACTGTCTCGCCATCTTTAAGGTGGTCTTCCTGCAGGTCGATTTCCTGTTGGTACTTTATTTGCGGCTATATTTATCACTCTTTCAGAACATGCTCTTTCCACATGATCTCTCCAGTAGCGTCTTCTCAGTCTTCCCCATCGCACGACATCTTCTACATTGCAGATCTTTCTTATTTCAGAATTTCTTATTCTGTCTCGGAGTGTCGTTCCCGCAACGGATCGGAGAGTCTTCATTTCTGTGGTTCTTAGGAGAATTTTTGTTCTGATGGTGTCAGCTCTCGTTTCTATTCCATATGTCATTAAAGGACGTAGGTACGCATGTCTTGTAGATTCGAATTTTGCTCATAAATATAATTATTATAATATTCAAGAAAGGGCACGTTTTCTTAAATACAAACTTTGAATAAATATAACTGCACTTCGTATTTTTACAACACTTTATTACATTTTTCACAGACATGTTTCGGTTGTGACCCAACCTTTTTCAATGTAGGTAGGTACCTACATTTTTAAAATTGTGTAGGTACATTGAAAATTGATGGGTAACAACCGAAACATGTCTGTGAAAAGTGTAATTAAATGTTATAAAAATACGAAGTGCAATTAGATGTATTAAAATATTAATCCACAACACAAAGTAAAGGTGAATATCGAAGAAAAATAAATAGAAAGTGTTCATCCTAATAAGTAATGTGAATGAAAACGTCTGTTTTCTAGAAGTTGTATTATATTATTTTACATGTTTCACCTTTCTAAGCTAAGGTATTATCAAATATCGTTTGATAATGCATTAAAAAGGCGAAACCATTCCCAAAGATTCAAAACCAATATGTATACGATAGAGTGTCAAATGCAAATAGGTATAAGAAGTGAATGCAGTGCGATTGAAAGTGTCATAAATAAATGAATGAAACGGTCATTAAGATGGCTCGAAATAATTAATGAAGAAAGAATGGTAAACACAGTATATGTTATGTATACGGAAAAAGAAAAGAGGAAGACTGAGGAAAACGTGGCAAGATTAAATCAATCGGATATTAAATGTCGGCCACGTGAAGAGTCGGAGAAATCGACGTGCTTGCATGACATGATGTATGAATTTTGAGGAAGCGAGAGAAATATGCCAGGATAGAACAGAGTGGCGGTCCTTTCTTTCTGCCAAACCCTTCGAGGAGACGGCGTGATGGTTAGTTAGATGGACTGACAAAAAAACTAACTATGCATCACGCCGTCTCCTCGAAGGGCTAGGCAGAAAGAATGGACTGCCACACTTTTATTTCCTGACATACTTCTGTTGCTTCCTCAACATTCATACATCGTGTCATGCTTCTTCTCAGTCGCATTCCTCGTGATTGAGGGTCGTGTCCATCCTGTAAACTATTGACCATGGCACGCCATGCGCTCCTGTCACCCGTCAGTCTCCAGGCTGCAGCTAATGAGAGACCACTCAGATCTCTGATTTGATCGGAGACATGAAAATAATGAATGAAGAAAGAATGCTAAAGAAAGTATATGTTAACGATGTAGTGTCATGCATGCACGTCGATTTCTCCGACTCCTCACGTGGCCGACATTCAATATTTGATCTATTTGATCGTGCCACGTTTTTTTTTATGAACTGACAATCTGCAGATAAATCAGAGTGATGTTAATTCGATTTTTAAATTACCTATCCGATTTTAATTAAAGTTTCAAATTTAAATCATCAACCGTGCATTTGGGTATAGGTAACCATTCCAGTAGCAACAGTCGGCTGTAAGACGAAGGGACGTTGGATTTACGTTTTGTTTTTACAGGGTCCCAAAGTAATTTGCGGTTTCCACACGATGCAATCATAATATAGGGAGGCGACGGGAAAAGGATGCCAGTAGATGGAGGAAGGATCATGGAAATAAATTAATTTTCAGGTTGTCTGTCGGTAAATCATTTTTTTAATGGAGTAAGTCAGTACAATTATGTGCGCACGTTGTGAATGGGAGATGGTGTACGGTAGAACTGTGTGGCAGTTCATCCTCTTGACATACTATAACATATGCTTAGATTGATTCATGGACAGCTTTCGGAAAAATGGGCTACATCCTTAAAACTCGGAAAATACTGATTAATCTGACACGAAAAGTTTATGAACCCTGTGTTCTGCCAGTTGGTACTTACGGTCTTGAAACTATAACATTGTCCAAACAAAGTGCCGAGAAACCGAGTGACCCAAAGAGCCATGTTAATAATAATAAGTCTAAGTGACAGAATCAGAAACGATACGGTGAGAGAAAATACAAAGGTCACTGACATCATCCACCGGGTAGCGACTCTAAAATGGCAATGGGCAGGTCACGTAGCCAGAAGCTCGGACGAAAAATGGACAAGAATACTGCTGACTTGGAGACCGTGGACGGCAAAGAGAAGTTGCAGGGCGACCGCAACTACGGTGGAAGGATATGATCTGAATAGACACGTCGGAATAACCTGGATGCAGTCTGCACAAGACAGAGTGACATGGAAGCGAATGGAGGAGACCTTTGTCCAGGAGTGGACGGGAATACGCTGGAGAAGAAGAAGAAGATGTATCTATGTCCGTATTAAATATTTATTACGAATGAAAACGTCTGTTTTCTAAAAAAATATTATACTTTATGGGATGATATGTAAAATGTTTCACATTGCCAAATTGTAAAATTTATCATTATCATATGATAAATTTCTTGATTTGATAATTGCTTTATATTCAGTAGAGTTGGACGTGCCCCTGCTCGCTGGACCGACGACATTGTAAGGATTGCTGGAGCTGGATGGAAGAGAGTGGCGATGGATTGGGAGCAGTGGCGTGCTTTGGGAGAGAGACTTACGTTCAGCAGTGGACGACAGACGCCCGATGAAGTCAAGTCGAATCAAGTAAGTCATGCCTTAGGTTAGTTCAAAAATCTTTATAAAAAAAAAACTATTCTGGCCTTCAGTCAAAGCCATGTTTAAAATATATATTTGATTTAAATTAAAACATGTTTTTTTTGTTCTTTGAACAATGATGTTAGACAATATAATTAATAACTTAAAACACTTGTATAATTTGTAACAAAACAAACATTTGTTTATTTTTTACCTATATTAAGCTTCGTTGGGAGCGAAACCGGTTAGTTCTATTAATGTTAATTGTTAACATTTATAGTTATTTTTAATAATGCCACACAACAAAATAAAGTGCTTCATACGAAAGTATGTATAAAAATGACGAAAAACAGACGTTTTGATAATATATGAAGGCGAAATATATCTTACTTAAACTGTCGGAAAATATGTGCCTTATATTTAAATAATGTTAAGTAATAATCATGATTTAAAAGAGATTTGTTAAGTGACTTTTCTGGCAAAATATATTTCAATAAAATACTATGTTTAATGGTCACTCTATGGAACAAACAGGTTGTCCCAAAAGATTGAGAGAAATATTTTGTTTAGAATTGCTTTTTTAAACCCGTTTTCTGATCAAATTAGGTAATTGGTTCGATTATACATACGATTTTTAATTTTAGTTTCTGAAAAAATAATACATATAATTTTTTTTTGGTATTTTTTCTACCCGGTGTGTTATAAAAATAATTTCATTTTCAAAAACGCATGTTCCATTCAAGATTAAACACATCAATCGAACCTTTTTTGACTTTTTACATAATGAAATATTTAAATTCAATTGTACTTAGTAGTATGCATTTGAGAAAGTGGTATAAGGAAGACGTCTAAGAAGACGATACAGGCCCAGACAGCGAGTCAGTTGATTCGTTGAATAAGCAATTCAACGGTTGAATCCGGCGATACGAACGCCCCGTTAGCGGGTATAAACACCAGCAATTGAATGCCTACTCGGAATTAATACCGGGCCAAACGAAACTGAGCTCTATAATAACACATCACAAAAGGGTAGATACACATTATAATTCCATTCCACAAGGGCCAATTCCCTTTATAATCAAATCTGACCCGCGACCAATCACTGCAGCCGGGGGGCGGGACCACGCGGGGCGGTGCCGTGGCCTGATTGGCCGCGCGGTTGCCATGGATACACGGCTATGAAACCACGTGGTGTCGATAACATCGAATTATAATCGGATTTGTTCTATTTTTGAATTCGTAATTTGAAGGCTTCGGGTGTTGCCAGCATTATTATTTTTTATTGCTTTCTTTGAATTATTCAGTGGGCTGAATTGAATTGCTTTTGAATGTGTTTTTATGATGCATTATTTTCAATTCCTTTTTAAATGGTGGCCTTTGGGTAGGTGAGCCAGGAGTCTTTGTCTGGATAACGTTCTTCAGTCCGAACAAATATATGTATCTTTTATATTGCACTCGGCGTATCTCTTTCCTGTGATGATAAGGAAGTAGGTACTAACTAACTTACATGCAAGTACTTACTTAACCGCCCTACCTTTGGGTTATTTTCCGAAAAACGCGCAAAAAGCAGGGTTTTTTATTAATGAAATTTAATTATATTTTAATTTAATTTTTTTAAATACGAATCGTCAATTCGCCTGCCCCTTGTAAAACTATCATATTTATGAAGACTTGTACTCGAGTGTTGTTGGCACACGCGCGTATCCCTCACAGTTTGTACATTTTATGTAGGTACCTACATTACTTGTTCTCAAGCATGTACGTAATACGGGATAGCGCAGAATGGTAAAGTCACAGTGAACGTATCACGTACGTTCAAATACGTATGGTGGTTAATATCAATATATAATTCATAGATTCTAATAACGAGATTTTTACTCATTTATTCGTAGGTAGGTTGCTTATCCAAAATTACCACGATATCGAAGTATACATGAAATGCCTGAATATTCGGTACGAATTAAGGTCATTATATTTCTTCGAATCATTAATTTGAGAGAAAACTTACATCGAATGGGTAGGTACCTACCTAGGTAGGTACTCTTGATGGATAAAATAGATTATTAATTATTCGCATTTTGAGACATGTATGTTTCATAAGTGAGTAGGTAGGTAGGTACTGAAGGCGATTTGAAACTTGTAAATTTTGAAAAAAATATTGAATATATTCTTCCACAGCTAGGTACCTACCTATATTACGAGTATTTTGACAAGTTTTGTTAGTGACACTGGCATCTACAAACTGGACTTCAGTTGTAGATTATTTAATAACACATATCTTTATTTAATTCGGTCAAAGACTAAAAAAAATTCTCTCTTTTTTAGTTTCGGTCATATGAGCCCTTCGTTACGATGAGCTGTCCTGGGATGATGACGTCTAGCTATTTCCCCATCTCTTCCTGGTCGTCTCTTGCGTTGGGGTTTTCCTCCACGCTGCAAAAAATATTATTTAAAAATGAATATCTTCTTCTTCCTGGCGCTATCCCAACTCATCGTCTGTATTGACTGTTGGGGTCGGCTCTTCTCGATCTCAGGCTGTACCTCTCACGGTTCTGAGTATCGCCCTCACTCAAGCCATTTCTCTGCAAGACGCTATTGCACTGAAACATCCACGTGTTCCTAGATCTTCCTCTGGATGGTTGACGAGGAAGATTCACAGACAAAGCTCTTTGTACTGTGTGTTCTGGTGGTCTTCGTTTTATATGCCCATACCATCTCATCTGCCTTTCTCCTAGCTTACTATTTATATCCGTAACTTTAATAAGTTGCAGCGGGAACTTGGAGGTAGGTATAGTTTTGACCACCAACCAAGAGATCCAATATGTTTTGGGTAACATCGTGTGATTCATCGGCGTTTCGGAGATCGTTGCAGTTTCCATCTTCAGGGTAATGTGGTGGTGGTAATGAGTGTGATACGAGTTGTGTCTGCTAAGGTACTTCACTGTTGTACCATGTCGCCGGCAGTGTGTACGTGAGCAATAGAAAGTCCGTGCTAGGTTTCTCATATCACACTCATTACCACCAACACATTACCCTGAAGATTGAGACTCCAACCATCTCCGAAACGTCGGTCGAGAAGGAGAAATCACACGTTGTTACCCATCATCATCATCATCATCAGCCGTCTGTTATCCACTACTGAATGTAGGCCTCTCCCAAAGCACGCCACCGCCCCCTATCCATTGCCGCTCCCATCCATCTAGGTCCAGCAATCCTCTTCAGATCGTCGGTCCAGCGGGCAGGGGGACGTCCAACTCTGCGGAATCCTGTACGCGGTCTCCACTCCAGAACCCGTCTCCCCCATCGGCCGTCGGTTCTCCGACAGATATGGCCCAAATCACCCAAAACATATTAGGTACTGCCAACCGTGAAAATCTACGCAACCAAGAGATCCGTACAATGACCTAGCAGCCCCTTATAACGAGCACTGTGAGAACCACTCGTCTAGCATGGATTGGTCACGTATGTCAAACCGAAGAGACCAGAGCAATCAAGATCCTTTACGCATCAAGATCACTCATAGTAAGATCTCTAGGAAGGCCTATTTAGCGTTCAGTGGCTTAAAAATCTGGCTGATCTGTCTTTGCTTGGCGAAAAGGACTGCTGGAAGCAAAACGCATTGGATCGAGTACAATGCCGTCTTTAAATTATTTACCAGGCCGTAAGCACCATAAACAATTTTTGCAACATGGAGATTTATGGGGCCGAATGCATCGCCATATCAGTATTGAAATTCGTGAAATTACTTAGTGTTGCCGTGATCTCATATTTTATTCAGATTATATACGTGTTACAAAACATTTCAATGTAATACATTTGTGTTTCCGCAGTGCTGGTATATCAATTTGTCTGCCTAACCTTCTAAGTACCTACTTATTTAAAAAGATAATTTTGAAGAAGACAAACTTGCTGTAAAATCTAATAAATTGTTGCCATAATATTATTATTACGTCATAATAATAATAATAATGTTATTTATGTCTTGAATGATTCTCGTATTCCTTCGTTGTATTTTTAACATTTTTACACCGAAGAAGGATGAGAACCACCCGAAATATATCCGTTGTTGTTGAGTTACATCCGAATGTCTGTAAAGAGTGTAAGAAATTGTTGAGATAATATAATGTTTAAAAGGTTATTCGAACATATTGCTAAAAGTTATGAAATTAGGATAACATGATGCTATAAACTAGGGCATTATCTTATTTATTAAGACATTATCAAATATCTAAACTTACTAACTAACCAACCATCACGCCGTTTCCCCGAAGGGGTAGGCAGAGAGAATCGCCACATTGTTCTATCATGACAACTCTCGCGCCTCCTCCACACGCACACACCGTGAACACGTTCGTTGATTGTTCCTAATTCAAACATGCCCGCTTTTCAGTAATTGATTAATTTTGTCATGCCATGTCTTCCTTGGCCTTCATCGACATCTTTTTCTATTCACACTACTCATTCTATATATTTTTAATAATTCTTTTCTCATCAATTCGTTCCATATATCCAAACCATCTTAGTGATCGTTTCTTCATTTTATTTAGAACGCATTCATTCGCCTTACATTCCTTACTAGCTTCTTCATTGGGTATTCTATCATACATGGTTTTTTCTCACATTATTCTTAGTGATATCATTTCTACGGTATATATCCTACTTTCATCTTTCTTCTGTTAACTCAAATATCTCATTCCAATAGAAAAAAACTGAAATGAAAAAAATGCGTTTTAATTCGTATAAAATATTAAGAATGGAGTTTTAAACCATTGTTCAAGAAACAATAAAATAATCTAACACTTTTCACACAATTTCTTAATTTTTCATTAACTTTCGTGAGAATTTATGATATTAGATTTTACAATATAATACATAAATAACAATAATGCATTGTTTCTTGTGATTAAATTTATAATAATAATTTACTAACTGTTAAATTTACAACACTGTTATAATATAATTATTTTTTATTATACACTTTTTGAGAATGTCGCGACAGCTGTTTCGCCAACCGATGTTGGCATCATATGTTACAAACAACTCGGTAGGTACCTATTTGGCAAAAGGTCCCAACTGCTTTTTTATGAATTTTACTGGAGAGCAAAATTTTGATTTTTACATTATTTTGATTATTTATAAAAATGTTATTTTTGTTCCAAATTGTTTATTTTAAATGTCGATTTACGTAGCATAACGTTATCTACAAGATATATCAATAACTGAATAAAAAATATATATTTAAAAAAAATAGGGGTTGAAGCCAATTGTACATAAAAAAAAATACATAAAAAAATGGAATAAAAAAATGCACAGCTCTAACGTTTTGTCAAAACATAAAGTGTGCAAAAATAATACTGATGGTATATTTAACTCAATTTCCCAAAAAAACGTATCTGGGACCTTTTGCCAAACAAGTACCGAACTGACGATGCCAACATCGGTTGGCGAAACAGCTGTCGCGACATTCGTAAAAAGTTTATAATTTTAAAAAAATGTGATATTATAACAGTGTTGTAAATTTAACAGTTAACAATGTTCAAGTATCATAGTGTTTCGAAAAAAAAACAATGGAGTATTTAATGATAATTTAGCAATTTTAAAAGTTGTATTAACGTCATTATAAATAATACCAAAGCAATTATATGAACCATTAATCACAGCCAGCGCTAACACTATTTGAAATATAGATGTAAACCAAATACGACTGGATTAACCTGATAAGCGTATACACCTCTTTGTAAAAATACTCCCCTATTTCGACGCGAGATCAACGAAAATATCGCCGTGCCGTTTACACAAAATGATTCAGATACAGAAGCTGCTCGGTTGTCTCTTTCGCGCAGTGCTCGGTCCATTTCCCCCTGTACAAAAACCATTCAGTGTGAATCGGTTGCCAGTTCTGGAGGGTTCTTATGAGAGGACCGCGCTAGTTTTGGAGGGAAAACTAATCGCCCAGATCGCGGCAAACTCGTTATTTTCCGAAACTTTCTATAAAACAATCGAGTACCTACGCTTTCCGAATGAATAGTTTCAAAAAGCCATTAGAATAACCGCGAGAGACCGTCCCGCGAATGCGCTGACGTGACAGCTGCACGATTGGATTATAATTTAAAAAATATCGAATGCAATTAACGCGGCAAAGTGAAAAAATATTCCGTGCTTGTTTTGACACTTGTGTTGTTGCTTTGTTTCGATTTGAAAGATATTCTGTGTTGCCGTGTCTAAAAAAATAAATAAACTAATTGTTTTACAATATAAGTGACTCGGTGCTTGGCTGACACAACAGTTATTTGCATAATATAATATAAAATAATGCGTTTTAAAATCATATTTATATTTAATGTTTATTGGCACTCATAGTACAAATACTATACAAAACATTACTTGGCAATTTATTGTATTACATATATTTAATATATGAAAATATTATAACTGAATAAATACTTTATATGTGGTGATTTAAAAATTGAAGTGTTTATAAAAAATTGGGGCATAATCAAAATGGCTTAACAATGAATTTATTTATTACTAAATGTCTTATCAAAATTAAGTAACAAGAACGTTAAAACTTGTGTAAAAAGCGTGTGGTAGATTCGAAGATGTCTTCTTTACATTCGGAAGATGAACAGGAAGAGATAAACGTGGATACGGACAGCAGACTATCAGCGAACTGCGACCAATCAGATCACGAATCAGACAAACGTTCAGAATCTTATAGTCCCAGAAATCGTCACAACATGCATTCCATATCTCCAGATATTCACAGAAGTCACCTGACGTCGCAAACCCATCCAGCGCAAATCTCTTTACCTTTTAGCATATCGAGGCTTTTAGGGAAGTCGTTTGACGATGAAAAAAATCTCGTGAACGCCGCTAGAAGAGGTGTGGATGAGCTGATGGATAGAATTCACAGAAGAGACTCAAACGAGGATACTACAGACGAAGAAGGAAGATTGAGAAGCGACAATGACTCGGAGCAGGGAAGAGACGAATTCAGAAGAGCGGAACACCACGATAACGAATCTGAGAGTGCGAAAGATGAATTTAGGAATATAAACAATGCCGAGGGGGAGATGGACTCCGCTAGGGAAGAATACAGGCGGTTAAGTGAAGGGGGGATGGCGAATTGCTTCATGGGTCCGATGGGCGTGGGGTATGGGGTTCCAGGGTTCTATGGATCCGGGGGTGGGGTGCTGAGGGTGCCAGCGCAGAGGGCCTTGGCTGGCCTTCCCTGGGGGCTGCCCCTGGACCCGAGACAAGCCGCCGCGGCTGCCTTCGCCCACCAGGTCGTCAAAGACAGACTAAATGGTAAGCATTCATAAATTATTTATTATTAATGTTGTTTATTAATAATAATAATTATAATTAACCTGATAATTAAATAAAACGATGTTTTTTAACTACTTCTACTTTTGTCTTTATTTCGACAGCGACCGATTTGGCCGCTGTCGAAATAAAGACAAAAGTGGAAGTAGTTAAAAAACATCGTTTTATTTAAACTACTAAAACTAACCATCACGCCGTCTCCCCGAAAGGGTAGGCAGAAAGAATGGACTGTGACACTTTATCCGATGCGGCACTCCATCCTTCTCTTTTCGCTCCGCGAGAGACGCGGTTTGATGGGTTGCGAACCTCATTATTATTTAAAATGAACTTCCATCAAGAGATTTCAGTATAATCATTTCATTATTATTAAACTGATTTATATAACGCTATTTTTGTGAATAACTCACCTCAAGGGCGCTTTACTTACTTACTTATTATGGCCACACAACTCTTGAAGAGTTTTAGCCTCCTTGATGACTTTTTTCCAAGCTTCTTGATCCTGTACCTTTTGCTCCCAGCAGTCCGATTCGCCAAACCTAGCTAGATCAGCCAGAACATTTTCCATTAGGCGATATCTACGCCTTCTTAAAGGTCTTTCTGTGGTCCTTCTTGACGCGTACAGGGTCTTGATTGCTCTGGTCTCTTCGGCTCGGCATACGTGTCAAATCCATGTTAGGCGACTGGCTCTCACGGTGCTCGTTATAAGGGGATGCTGGGTCATTTGAGCTGCATCTGACACTAGCAATCAGATAATATTTGTTTATAGGTATTTTGAAAATGTGGGGTATTAAATTAGATTTTAAATCAATCGGATTGTCAGTGCATCTGAGGCGTCCGTGGGCGAATTCAAGACAGACGGATTTGCCACCGCGTAAGCCCGATCTCCAAAATTTGTCCGGGGCTGTGCATTGACTCAACTAATCTGCCTATTGCCTAGGAGTTTGCTGATCGAAGCGTAGAGTAAACACCCAGTCGGTGTTTTAAAAAAAAATCATATTAACAAAAGTCATCTCATTCGACATACCCTGTATTGTTGTGACTAGATATAAACCAATTTTATTTTTCTCCTTCTTCCTTATTGTAGACCTATGTGGTCTCTTCTCTAGAGTGTTGCTCCTCATGTGAGGTAGATTCCCAGCTGCCCTTCCATCTTTTCCACGAGAGACCTCCTGTCTTCCACGAGGACGAGTCCCATGAGGCTGATATGCAATATAGGGAAGTCTGGTGGTGTCCACTCTTTGAACATGACCGTACCAGTCCCTTTTTCGTTGTCTACTCCATATTATAATATCCTCAACCTCACATATCAATCTTATTCTGGTGTTCCTCACGCGAACTCTCAGTGTCTTGCCTGCTATCGTCCTCAGTGTCTTCATTTTGGAAGTCCTCAAAACTTGTTTGGTCCTTACTGTGTACATTATACCAATTTTCATAAATTGTAATAAAAAAATCATGTAAATTAATCGTCCAATAAATATAATCACGTAAAGACGTTATTTCCATAAAATAATATAAAACTTCTAGAAAACAGGCGTTTTATTCATATTAATTCATGTTTAATGTTGGCTCGGATTTATGTTTGCTAAAAAAGTTAAAAATATTATTTTATATGTGCCGAAATATGCTTTTATATTCTCTAACCTTATATTTACTGTTAACTAGAAATAAACAAGATCTTATGTGTGACAAACAATTTTTTTGTATCGTACAATTAAAAACTAACTAACTTACCACCACGCCGTCTCCCCGAAGGGGTAGGCAGAAGGAATGGACTGCCACACTTTCTTCCCTGACATATTTCTCTCGCTTCCTCAACATTCATACATTGTGTCATGGACGCGCGTCGATTTATCTGACTCCTCACATGGCCAACATTCAATATTTGATTTATTTGATCGTTCCACGTTTTCCTCGGTCTTTCTCTATTTCTGGTTCCATTTACATCGTTAACATATAATTTTTTTACCATTCTTTCTTCATTCATTCTTTCCATATGTCCAAACCATCTTAATGATCCGTTCATTATTTTGTTCATAACACCATCATTCGCACCGCATTCACTTCTTATATTTTCATTCGACAGTCTATCACACACAGAGTATCACACATTCGTCTAAGAGATATCATTTCTACTGCATTTATTCTACTTTCATCCTTCTTTTGCCAGTTCTATGCTTCGCTTTCATACATAAGGGTCGGTAGAAGAACACCATTGTGCACTGCACTGACTTTAGTCAGATAAATGAGTAGTGAGAATCATGATTCAATCAATTGTTGCTGTAATGATTTGGTTTGTAAGAAAACATCGTTTTGTAAAATTATCTTAGTAAATACTTGATAGTCATCTATTGTACCTGAACAATGGTGTAAAACTCCATATTAAATAATTAAAATGAATTAAAACATCTGTTTTTTAGAAGTTCGGTTATATTTTATGGGAATGACATGTTTCACCTTCCTAAAGCATTATTAACTGCATTTATTAATGCCTTAGCAAGGCGAAAAACAGGTATATAATTACCATAAAAAATAACAAAACTTTATGAAAACTAGTTAAAAAATTATGCAGTATATTAGTACCAGCAATATATTATGTTAATTATTTAAAAAAAATGCTAATCGTTCTAAAATTCACACTTTTTTTTACAATACAAGCTATGCAGTTCCGGCTTTTTGACTTTCCTCATCATAAATAATGATAATATAACAAAAAAAAAAACGGGGGTCATCAATGACATCCTCAATCTTACTGCCTCAATCCTCGGTAGGTACCTACCAGACAACACCATAAGGTAGGTACCTGCCCGGCAATCAAAATAAACCGCAAAACTGTCGTAAAATTCTAGGCTTATCCCCCGACGGAGACGGGTAGGTACTGAATAGACGAGCAGTGGCAACCTAGGCAGGCAGGCCCGTCTGGAAAAAAATATGGGGTATTTCGATTTATTATTTGATTTTCAGACCATTGATATAAGACAAGGTATCAGGTTGTCTCAAGGATATAATATGGAAAAAACAAGTACCAATATGAGAACTGACAGTAAGGTCAGAATATATAAATCCTGCGTAAGGCCTATACTGACATATCGCAGTGAGACCAGAGCGGATACCATAATGAAGGCTAAATGGGTACGGGTGGCAGAGATGAGGACGCTGAGGATGATAGCAGGACTATTCAAGATAGGGTTAGAACACTGCTATCCGCGAGATCTGCAAGGTGGAGGATGTCGTAAGATGGGTCAGACAACACAGAAGATACTGGAATGCGCACGTGTAGAGGATGGATCCCACCAGAATCCCACACGCTGTGGCGCATCAGATTCCTGCCGGCTGCTGTCCCCCCGGAAGACCGCCGAAGAGATGGAGAGATAGTTGGGAGTCAACCTCCCAAGAGAGGCCAGCCTGACTTCAGGAACAGACCAAAGGTCTATAAGGAGAAGAATAAGAAGAAGAATATATAAAACATATTCGCTGTTCAAATAAATTGAATATAATATTAGTCGACGTTTTCATTCGTATTAATCAATTAATTTGGAGTTTGACATCGTTGTTCAAGAAACAATAAATGAATATTATCTATTTGGTGTTATTATATCGACGCTCATGGAAAGGGAAAAATAAGAATGATGTAGCTGGAATGAACTAGCTGAAATGCTTAAAGAACTAAACGGTGTATACAAATCTGTAGGGTTGAATATGAACCTGGCAAATATCAAGGTGATGGGCACGGAAAGGCTTGAAATCAATGTAGAAGGCAACAGAATTGAGAATGTCCAAGAATATACATACCTGGGACACAACATTCGATTGGGCCGAGATAACCAAACCGCAGAGCTAAAAAGAAGAATTGGACTAAGCTGGGCAGCTTTCGGAAACATGGGTTACATCCTTAAAAACCGGAAAATATCGATCAACCTGAAACAAAAAGTCTATGAAGCCTGCGTTCTGTAGTACTAATGCTCTTGAAACTGTAACATTGTCCAAACAAAGAGCCACGGAAAGAGCCATGTTAGGAATAAGCCTAAGAGACAGAGTCAGAAACGATATGGTGAGAGAAAAACAAAGGTCACTGACATCATCCACCGGGTGGCGACTCTAAAATAGCAATGGGCAGGTCACGTAGCCAGAAGCTCAGATGAAAAATGGACAAGAAGACTGCTGACTTGGAGACCGTTGACGGCAAAGATAAGTGCAGGGCGACCGCAACTACGGTAGTAGGATGATCTGAACAGACACGTCGGAATAACCTGGTTGCAGTCTGCACAAGACAGAGTGACATGGAAGCGAATGGAGGAGGCCTTTGTCTAGAAGTGGACGGGAATAGGTTGAGGAAGAAGATAGCAAATGAGGTGGAAATGAGATATCTTGGACGAATGTGTGAAACATTTTTAAATGAATGAGTGAGTGAAAGAGTGAGAGAGAGAGACTAAGGTAAGTAAGAAGTGAATACAGTGCGGATGAAAGCGTTATGAACAAAATAATGAAAGCAAATAATAATGAGAGAAATAATAGTGAAAAAAATATATAGGTTGAATAAGCGAATGACTGCGAAATCAAGGAACCGGAGAAAAAGTGTTCGTTATAGGAGGTGTTGACGTACATGCATTACACGCTGTATGAATTTTGATGAAGAGAGTAAAGGTGCAACGCCCTGCAAAATATACACACCTACTAGGTATAATGAATTGAACACAAAAATATATAATATTATACAATTTGTTTTTTTGAATGTATACAAATACTTGTAGACAAATACTGGATTTTACCCATTGCGGGTTAATCATTTTAAAGGATTAATTGTATCTCAATAGAGACGAAGATGTAAATTGTTTTTTGGAAACAGAATATGGTAATCGAGGCGTTTACAGGACTTATGACCTGTCATTGGTTGGGTTAAGCGATCACTTTATGTTAAAAACATTCTTCATTCCGCCCTTCTTACGACCACCACGTCTGACAAAATTTTGAAAGATGTATTATATATATGCTACTATGTTAAAAACACTTCACATTTTTTTAGGTCAATCTACACTAGCGCCATCTATTAAGATTAAATGTAAGCTACCATATTCTGTTTCAAAAAAAACAATTTACATCTTCGTCTCTATTGAGATGCAATTAATCCTTAATATAATATTATATATTAAAATATATTTCTTCTTCTTCTCCGGCGTTGCAACCTTTGGTGGAATTTAGCCTCCTCCAAGAAACGTGTCTATCCCGTCCTGTCTCTGGGCTCCACCTCCCAGTTTTGCTGCTCCAGGACTTGACAGTCTGCCATGGCATCATCCAAACATCGCAGTCTCGGCCTGCCGACGCTTCTTCGGCCTACTGGATTGTCATACAACACTCTTTTGGGGAGCTCCAAACCCCTCATGCGGTGCAAGTGCCCTAGCCAGCGCAGTCTGTTAATCTTTATAAACTTGACCACGCTGACGTCCTGGTATAGATCGTACAGCTCTGTGTTGTAACTCCTTCTCCACGTCTGACCATCCTTAATGGGTCCGAAGATTCTGCTGAGGTTTTTCCTATGTAGTTAAAAATATACATATTAATAAACGTAAGATTTTACATATAATATACAATAATTTATAATTAAAACAAATGAAAACGCCTGCTTTCTAGACGTTTTTCTAGAAGTCTAAGGCATTATTAAATGTTTAAAAAAAAAAATTGAATTATGCCTGAAAAAGGCGAAATATGTCATTCCCATAAATTGTAATAAAACTTCTATAAAACAGAGATTTTAATTATTATTAATTATTCAATAGTTTTACACAATTGTTTAAGAAACAATGGTATAAAAATTATAAAACGTCCGCTTTCTAGAAGTATATTTTGATTATATATCAATCACCTGTTTTGCCTTTCCAGAGCATAATTAAATATTTTTAGGGCACTTCATAGTGCCCTAGGAAGATAAAATATGTCAATCCCGTAAAATAAAATAAAACTTTTAGAAAAACAGGTGATTTTGTCAAATATAAATATCTATTGCACAATTTTCAGACAAACAATTATATTCGGTCGAAAACCCTTTAACGGCACGTGTTAAAAGGGCTTTATTTAAAATTTATTTCACATCTTTCGCATTACGAAATTTGTTTGGTTTTAACAAATATATAGGTACCCAACTTATATTCAAATCTAAAATTTATCTCCGTTCTGCCATTTTATGTCTATCGGTTACATAAGAAACCATGTAGGTAGGTATTTCTCAATTTTCTTCGTTTTTCCTAACATTTAAATCTTTTAATTATTTTTTCTTATATATAAGTATTTAATTTGTATAATTAATAAATTTTCTCAAAAATATCAAATGTTTTAGATTAAAAAATGTAAAACTTTGGTGCGTAATGAATTTTTTGGTCTTCATCGACTTTCAATTCTTCAGACATTCTTATTAAAGATGTAGATGCAGTGCACAATGGTGTTCTTGCACCGTCCCTTATGTATGGAAGCGAAGTATGGAACTGGCAAAATAAGGATGAAAGTGGAATAAATGCAGAAGAAATGAGATCTCTTAGACGAATGTGTAGATATTCTATGTATGATAGAGTGTCGAATGAAAATATAAGAAGTGAATGCGGTGCGAATGATGGTGTTATGAACAAAATAACGAAAGGTTCTTTAAGATGGTTTGGACACATGGAAAGAATGAATGAATAAGGAAGGGAAAAAAAGATATGTTAACGATGTATATGGAACTAGAAATAGAGGAAGACCGAGGAAAATGTGGCATGATCAATTGCACATTAATCATTTATTGAATGTCGGCCACGTGAGGAGTCAGAGAAATCCACGCGTGTGAATTACACCATGTAGGTATGAATGTTGAGGAAGACTACTACAAAATACAGAATTACATACCAAGAGGGGAAAAAGTTATAATATTATGTACGAAGCGTATGTTAAAAGCCGACTGACATATATGATTCCTTTCTGTGGGACAGGTAACCAAAAGGACATCTCTAGACTCCAAAGCCAAACAAATAAAATAATAACATTAACTACCTTACCCCAACCATACAAGTATACAGACAAACAAAACAAATGGACATATCCGACCTGACCAAATTTGACACCTTGAAAATTGTACACAGAGTGACCATGGAAAAGACAACAGACAGCAGCTACAAATTAACTTAAAATTCAGACATACACAGACACTGGACCAGGAACTGTGACAGATATCACTTACCGAATGCACGAACTAAGACAGGACAATCAAGGATATTGAACAATTGAAACTTTATAATGAACTATCAAAAGACACAAGGAGTCTCACTACAACTCAATATAAACTATATCTGAAACATTACATAATTAATAGTAAGATTTAAAAATGTATTCTTATAATCCAATTGGGTTTTTAAAAAAAGAAATTAAATTAAAAAAAAGCGAGAGAAATGTGTCAGGAAAGAAAAGTGTGGCAGTCCATTCTTTCTGCCTACCCCTTCGGGGAGACGGCGTGATGGTTAGATAGTTAGTTAATTAAATATTAATGAATCTAAAGAATGTTTATTTTAATGATTACGAGTGGATGGTTTCGTATAGCTGGCTTCACACCAACATCTTACGATGTATACCAGTGGTTGCATCTTCAAAGAAAAGGGTGCCACTGAACCTTGACGATGCAGTACACCAAACAGCACACTTAAGTGGGTGTAATTGTTACTGATAAACTGTTCTTGCACTCTCCGTAGCTCATATTCTGCTGTTTTCCATCTTAACGAAGATAGTTACTTAGAAATGGGCTTCATCGCTCATTAATGAATTTGGATGAAATAGGGCTTTAACGGAAACAAAACATTTTTTTTTAGATTTTTGTCTAAATATTAAAACTAAAGCAAAGATGGCAGTAACTTGGAGTTCTAGTGCCAACCCTTATGTATGGAAGTGAAACTTGGAGCTGGCAAAAAATGATGAAAGTAGGATAAATGCCGTAAAAATGAGATCACTGAGAAGAATGTGCGGAAAACGATATAAGGAAGAAAAGGCAGAACGACAAAATAAGGAAGAAATGTAAGGCTGATTGCATCATAAGTATAATTAAAAAAGGATCCCTTAGATAGTTTGGACATATGGTACGAATGGACGAGAGAAGAATGGTTAAAATTTTGTATACAAGCAGTGTGAGTGGAAAAAGAAGTCGCGGAAGACCAAGAAAAGCATGGCATGACCAAATTAATCAAATACTGAAAATTCGAAGTCGGAAAAATCGAAGAACGTGCATGTTACGATGTATGAATGTGGAGGAAGCAAGATAGGTATGTCAGGACAGAACGGTATGGGGGTACATCCTCTCTGTCTCCCCCCGTAGGGGTTTCTCCGCAAGGGTAGGCAGAGAGAATGGACCGCCACACTACTCTATCCTGACATACCTCTCTAGCTTCCTTCACATTTATACAGCGAGTCACACACGCACGTCGATTCTTCCGGCTTCTGACATGACCAACCTTTAAAATTGGATTGATTTGTTCATGCCATGTTTTCCTCGGTCTTCCTCGACTCCGTACTCCATTATCGTTAACGTATACTTTTTTAACCATTATTTCTTCACCCATGCGCTCTATATGTCCGAAATATAATATTCAAAATAGTATATATTCAAAATAATTTTTATTTTTTTATTTGCTCTGTAGGCCTGTTATTTGATATATTTTATAATAAAGTTTTACCTTAAGACGGCCCTGTATATGGTAGATCGCCTTGCCTCCTTGTTTTAGAGATTTTTCTCTCCTCGTGCATCGTGTCCGACAGGAGGAATACTAGCTATTAAAAAGCGAGCGGTAGCTCATTTGTTAGGGGTGCGATTGTCATTTTTTTAAATTCAAAATTCGAATCAAAGAACACGAAATTTAAATATTTTAATTTACATTATTTTTCTACCTAATGCGAATTGTTCGTATAAAAATTATTGCAAAATAATATTATTAAAAAAATGAAGATATATCTGATTTTATTACTGACCATAACTGACTAAATACTGACATCATTTTCATTTATTTATTTATTTTCATTTATTTATTTAAATATATCCTAAGCATGACAGAATTATTTTCCAATACACTAAGCATACAAGTTGGAGATAGACAATTATAAGTTAAACATGATAAAATAATAAAAGAGCGTGAAACATAAGATACATGACAAATTAATAAAATGAATATACAATTATAATAAGAACAGTGCTTCACTCAGGTGAGCCAGACTATCACAAAATACGTCAAATTCCGAGGTGATATGATTTAGTAAAGATATTGCTCTACCTACCGGCATAACCATTGGCAGGTTGGTTCTGCATCGTAGGAGATAATACAATCTATGGCCCCTTTGTCAATATCCACTAGGAATCTTACTGTCTTCGTGAAACCGATCGACATCTTATCAAATAATGATTAATGTCAATGTACAAGTGATTGTATTTCATATATATTGTCAGATTAAATAGTTTTAATATGTTATGAAAATAAAAATATTATCAATTATTACTTCACCAAAATCTATGAGTCAATTCGACATAACAATTAAAAAAAATAACTAGTAAAAGCAAAGTTTATTATTTGTCATTTATAAAACATTCAAATTTTTAATTTGTTTTATTTATTTATTTATTCATTACACAGACAATATTTTTTTCTCGATCTCAATAACTGACGTTAACATATTTTTATTTTTATTTTTATATTATGAATTTTGAAACGCTTTGGTGCGACTAATTAAGTCATAAAATATATAATATTATTTGGTTTGGAAACCTGTTATGCAGTAATTTTATCGAAATATTACAATATTTATATGACACAATGTCTGAAATACTTGTTATTTAATAAGATATATATGAGTTTTGAATGGCTTTAGTGCTGCTATTCGAGTCATCAACTTTATTGAACAAATGATTGGTTTGAAACCATTTTTTTAAATATAATATATGTGGTTATATTGTTCTTAATCGAAGGAACGTCGGTTTCTATTCTATAGAAAAATAGAATTCAATGATTGAACACTTGATTTCTGATTCATAATATGGCAATGATGAAATCTTATATTTCTTTTGTTTTGTTTCGAATTATTTCGAAACTCAAATTTACGCGGCCCTGGCGTCGGGCCCTTAGGTTCTGGAATATACTTTTATTGGAAATGGATAATTGCATTCAGGGAAGGACACAGATTTTTTTACAAGCCGATTAAGTTGTTTGGGTTCATTATACCCTCGTCCATCTAACCGCTTCCTGTAAAATATTACGAGCAAAGTAAGACCGCCCAGAATGCAGAGTGCAAGTCAACCGAGTGTTGCTACTTTCTTTATAATATTATATAATATAATATAATCACTAACTTACTTTCATGCCGTAGGCAAAATGGATGGACCGCCAAACTATGGACTCCCTCTGCATTCATATATCGTGACATGCACAGCTTCGAATACGGCTGCATATTAGTACCTAAATCTTTAATTTGGTAATTACATATTTTACTAACTAACTAACCATTACGCCGTGTCTCCGTAGTGGTAGGCGGAGAGGACTGTTCTGCCTGACATACCTCTAGAGATTCCTCTACATTCATGCATCGTAGCATGCACGCTTGTCGTTTTTTGCGACTTCGAATGTCCGCCTTTTAGTATTTAATTAATTTGGTCATGTCATGCTTTCCTTGGTCTTCCGCGGCTTCTCTTTCTACTCATACTATTTGTATACAACATTTTAACCATTCTTCTCTCGTCCATTTGTTCCATATATCCAAACCATCTCTGGGATCCTTTGTTAATTTTAATTATAATGCAATCATCTGCCTTACATTACCTTCTTATTTCGTCGTTCGGTATTTTATCATATATCGTTTTCCCGTAAATTCTTCTAAGTGATCTCATTTCTACAGCATTTTTCCTATTTTCATCCTTTTTTTGCCAGCTCCAAGCTTCACTTCCATACGCGTCGTATTTTATTTCACTCATACAATCCGTAGGTGGGATACCCGCGAAATCGCCTACGTTCACATGTTTTGTTTCATGTTTTTCATTTGCTTCATATTGGGCTTGCTAAATGTAAAAGAGTCTTTGTCGCGCTTATGTATTTTTGGCTTGTTTTCATATAGCTAGGTGCATTTATACCAGAAGATATCTGCATTTTTTTGTACGGATTTGAAGCCGGGCTTTATCACTTTGAAGTATGCTACTATTCGATGTGTCACGAACCTCATTTCTATTATCAGAATTTTATCTGTCATTTACGTTATGTGAAAAATGTTATGACAAGAAATATTATGCGATTTATTTATGAACATTTATTTATAATTTGTGATTCGGTGTGAACAAATTAATTGTTATTGTCTATTTACAGCTTATTTCTTATTAATTTTATTTCTTCTTGTATATGTAAATACATTGTTAAATTATAAAAGAACATGAGTTTGGTGACGCAGAAAATAATTTTTTGTATATATTTTAAATGCGCCTAAGATGGGATTTAAAATAAATAAATTAAGAAAGATGATATAAGAGAGAAATGTAAGGCAGACGACTGCATCATGGATAAAATTAAAAAAGGATCCTTGATATGGTTTGGACATATGGAACGAATGGATGAGAGAAGAATGGTTAAAAAGTTGTACACAAGCAGCGTGAGTGGAAAAAGAAGCCGAGGATGACCGAAGAAAACATGGCATGACCAAATTAATCAATTACTAAAAGGCGGCCACATTCGAAGTCGGAATAATCGAGGTGCGTGCATGGTACGATTTATGAATGTAGAGGAAGCCCGAGAGGTATGCCAGGACAGAGCATTGTGGCGATCCATCCTCTCTGCCTACCCCTCCGGGGAAATGGCATGATGGTTAGTTAAGAAAGATAAAGCATCATATTAATATATTTTACAGATGTTTAAACCCGTTGAAAACATCAATGTAGAAGGCTACCTACACCCCTTTCCACTCTGGCATAATTAAGGCTGGTTTTGCGTAATGGGAGAACAAAGCGCGAAAAAGAATATTTCAATACAAGTTTGTTCTGTAAAACAACTGCATAAAAGGTTTTAACCGCGTGAACGAAAGGTGTATCCACCTGCGATGTTACTAAAATAAATTAAACTCTGAACATCTTAGCAAATTGACACTTACTACCCCTATATTTGCACAAGATACACCACAAGCCAAGTATTCCACATTTACTGCTTATCGCACCAACTAAGCTCAAAGCGCGGCAATGTACCGGATATGTGAAACACTGTTCTTTTCAGACATAATTTTCTTCTTCTTCTTCTTCGATGGCCCTACAGCCCATATCGAGCCTTAGCCTCCAGTATTCTTCGCCTCCAACTTCTCCCGTCCTTCGACCCTCCAATCTGACACTCGTAACAATTTCGCCCAATCTCTCCTAACTTCATCCTCCAACTGCAGCTTTGGTCGTCCAATTGGCCTTCAACCACCTGGGTGCCACTCCAGCAATCTATTTGGGGTTCGCGATGACGGCATCCTCTGCACGTGACCGGCCCATCTCAGTCTATTCACTCTGACCTGTGTGGAGAGACTGAGAGCTTTGTAAATATGGTACAGCTCGTCATTATGCCGCACTCTCCAGCCTTCACCGTCATTCACAGGTCCCAGAATTCGGCGCAGCACCCTTCTCTCAAAAGTATCCAGTCGCTCTGCGGATTTCGCTGTCATTGTCCACGCCTCACATCCATAGGTCACTACTGTTCGGATGATTGTTTTATACAGGATGAGACATAATTTTCTAACATATTTTAAATTTCCTCAACTGATTTTTACATTTACACTACTTGTATATGTATATATTTTTAACCATTCTTCATTCGTTCTGTTCATTCCAAACCATCTAAGTGACTCTTTCTGAATTCTAATTAGAAACCAATCATTCGCCTTACATTCATTTCTTACTTCTTTGTTCGGTATTTAATCGGTTGGGAAGTGGATTATCCGGAACACTTGAGTACAATGTTTTAATAGTAGCATATAGTTATGAAATACATGACTATTTGACGAAAGGTCGTGATAGATTCCGACTCCGGAGACCCAGACTTGAATGTACAGAGAAAAGTGTTTTTTATAGAGGATTTAAATTACATAACAAATTGTCAAAAGAGTTTTGGGAGATTGAGAGAAAATGGTTTCAATATGTTCTTAGTACCGATATTTAATGTTTTTGTTGTTTTTATCATTTGCGATTTTTATATTGTTAACTGTTTTTAAAATATTGTTTTATAAGTTTTAAAATGTTACTGAATTTTTGGAAACTTTATTTAATAAATAAATAATAAATAATAATACATATGGAACGAATGGATGAGAGATGTATGGTTGAAATGTTAAAAACAAGTAGTCAATAAATGTCAATAAAACCAAATGGATGACATTCGGACGGCTTGACTACAGTGGGTCAGTATTGCATTTGAACGGCCGTAACGTTGAAAGGGTGGAAACATTTAAATGCCTCGGCAGCATACTAACACAATCTCTCGACCCAGATGTACGTAGAGATAAAATGCAGAATTGAGGCAGCAAGAGCAACATTTAATAAAAATGTGATCACTCTGCAATGATAACATAAATTTGAAACTCCGCCAGAGAATGATCAAATGCGGTCTGTTTTATTGTATGGATGTGAAACGTGGACCATAAAAGTCAATTCCCTGGACAGACTTGATTATCAATACCGAAGTCCTGAGGCGAGCTTGAGTTGACAGGGAGCTGTTATAAACTATCAAGGTTCGGAAGATTTCACATCTGGGTCATATACTGCGTGGGGAAAAGTACCACCTTCTCCAACTGATATTGGAGGGGAAAATTTAGGGACGCCGAGGGCCCGGTAGGAGACAAATGTTCTGGCTCGAAACGTGAGGGAGTGGACCGGCATCCGAAGTGTGGAGGAGCTGTTCCGAGCGGCGCAGGACAGGGAGAGGTTCGCCGAGGTAATCGCCAACGTTGGGGGACCCGACAGGGCACTTGAAGAAGAATATGAAATGTAACACCCGGCCCCCCTAAATATGCCAAAAAGTGTGCCAAACCTTCCACTACAATAGCAAGAGAAAGTAGAAAGAGATGATAGCGTTTTTAGCACTCCAAGCTTTACTTTCATACATTGGGTGTATAATTATATAAAAAAAATAAGTAAAAACCATCGAGTAATGGGTCTTAATGATTATATTTGACTTCGGACATAGCCTTGAAGATTTCAACAGGTCCAATTATTCTCTGTTCTTTCCGATATTTTTCTCGGGATATTTAATTATCGCACGTAACAATGTTATCCCTTTATTCCAACTGATGTTTAAATACCGTTATTCTTTTAAATTCTCCGAAAATTCGTGTTTCTATGGCGCACCTTGCGCTGATAATTTTCACGGAAAAGAGTTAAATTGGGTTACCATTATCCATAACACTTAATTATTATTCAATTTCGTAAGCTGTAGCCGCCAATGATGGTAAGTGCGAGGGGTGCACAACCGTTGACATCTGACGACGCACTGGAGAAACACGGATTTAATTTTCGAACCGGTGGAATATTCGAGAACGAAAATAGTGCTATTAGAGAACTTTTCAAAAATTTGAAATTTGTAACTAACTAACTAAACATCACGCCGTCTCCCCGAAAGGGTAGGCAGAAAAAATGGATTGTCACACTTTTACTGATGCGGCACTCCATCCTTCTCTTTTCGCTCCGCGGGAGACGCGGTGTGATGGGTTGCGAACCTCATCGCCACCAATAGGCATCTCCCGCGCACACTTCGATCACACAAATAATATAAAATACAAAGATATAAAGTAAAATAACAAAATAAAAATAATTTAACACAAAATGTTCTTTTCAGATGGTGCACATATTGTCTATTTAATTTATTTTCCACGAATCCACCGTTAATTTAGCACATAATGTAATAACACATAATGTTTTTTTCGATGTTGCACATGTTGACACTTAACCAGCAAGAACATAAAAATAATATTGAAGAAATTATTCAAATTGTCATTGGAACAAACGAAAAATTTATTTTTACACCTCTCAAAATTCTTTATAAAAACGATAAAACTAATATAATTTTAACAGCAAAACAGCACAAACGTATTACGTGTCACAATTAACTATTATAAAGTGCGGCAACAGTTAAATTGACCAAAACAATTCACTTATACGCGAAATATCTCCAAATTTACAGGAGCACAACATGAACCAAACCAAATTTTCAAAATCAGAATTTATTTTTCCCATTTATTATTTCCATGGACACCTGACGACGCGCTTGAGAAACATGGGTTCAATTTTCGTGAATGTTTCTTTCGTCCTATAATAACGTATGGAATAGAAACAAGAGCTGACACAATCAGAACAAAAAAATTCCTAAGAACCACAGAAATGAAGACTCTCCGATCCGTTGCGGAAACGACACTCCGAGACAGAATAAGAAATTCTGAAATAAGAAAGATCTGCAATGTAGAAGATGTCGTGCGATGGGGAAGACTGAGAAGACGCTACTGGAGAGATCATGTGGAAAGAGCATGTTCTGAAAGAGTGATCAATATAGCCGCAAATAAAGTACCAACAGGAAATCGACCTGCAGGAAGGCCACCTAAAAGATGGCGAGACAGTTGGACATCTGCATCCCAGGAACAGGCTCCGAGAAATAACAGGACACAGTCTTAAATAAAGCAGAAGTAGAAGAAGAAGTTTCTTGAACAATAATGTAAAATTCTATATTTAATAATTAATATGAATGAAGGTATTATGAACAAAATTATGAAAGGATCGCTGCGTTGGTTCGGACATATGGAACGCATGGATGGAGAAAGAATGGTTAAGAAAGTATACGTTAATGATGTAAATGGGGTACGAAGTCGAGGCAGACCGAGGAAAACATGGCATGACCAAATTAATCAAATTTTAAAGGTTGGTCATGTTAGAAGTCGGAGGAATCGACGTGCGTGTATGACTCGTTGTATGAATGTGGAGGAAGCTAGAGAGGATTGCCAGGATAGAGTAGTGTGGCGGTCCATTCTCTCTGCCTACCCCTGCGGGGAAACGGCGTGATGGTTTGTTGTTTGTTGTAATATGAATGAAAACGTCTCTTTTCTAGAAGTTTTATTATATTTAATGGGAATGACATGTTTCGCATTTCTAGAAAGACGAATGCTATTGAATAATAAATTGTTTCTTGAAAAATTATGTAAAATTCCATATCAAATAATTGATTCGAATGAAAACGTCTCTTTTCTAGAAGTTTTATTATATTTTATGGGAGTGATGGTCATTCCCATAAACTATTATAAAACTTCTATAAAAGTGACGTTTTCATTCGTATAAGCTATAAACATAAATCTCCATAGATGGCGTTAGTATGTAGATTATATATAGAGTAATCTTAAAAAGATTAACATATGTAACCAAAATCTTCATAGATGGCACATTGAAACTGACATGTGAAATCTAGCATAGGACTTTAACATATATACAACTTCCAAAAAAAAATTGTCATACATGGTCATAAAGAAAGTTGGAATGGGGAATGTTGTAATTACATAAAGCGTGCGCTTAACCCAACCAATGACCGGTCATAAGTCCTGTAAACACCTTGATCAACCATATTCAGTTTCCAATTTGCATCTTCGTCTCTATTGAGATACAATTACCCACGGTGGGTGAAATCCAGTCCCATTTAACACCTGCTTAACGGTTTTAAATTTATCTTTTTCCCGCGTTTCTGGGGTATCTAGTTAAAATTTTGTGTATTAGTAATAATTGATCATCTTAAAAGATATCTCTTAGACTGATCTGTAGTAAATGTTTATATGATAGAGTGTAAAATGCAAATATAAGAAGTTAATGCAGTGCGAATGAAAGTGTTAGAGCAAAATAATGAAAGGGTCATTTGAATGGTTTGGACACATGGAAAGAATGAATGATAAAAGGTATATGTTAACGATGTAAACAGTACAAGAAATAGAGGAAGACCGAGGAAAAGGTGGCGTGATCAATTAATAAAATATTAAATGTCGGCCCCGTTAGGAGTCGGAAAAATCGGCTTGCGTGCAAGCACGGTGTATGAATATTGAGAAAGCGAGAAAAATATATCAGTGAAGAACAGTGGGGCGGTCCATTATTTCTCCCTACTAGTAGTTAGTTAATCGTGTAAAAGGCGCCGTAGAAAATACTTCATGTTACAAGCTGGTTATAAAATAAACATTTATCATGAGGGTTGCCTTCGCCATGATCGATTTACATATGGAATGGATATTTGTCATTATTTCTTCATTCTTTCTTTCCGTGTGTCCGAACCTTAATGACTAATATATTATTTTGTTCATAACGACCTTCGTGGCTGAGTGGTAAGTGCTTTGACTGCCACCCCGAAGGTTTCGGGTTCGATTCCCGGCGATGGCAGTGTGATTGTCACACTGTCGTTGGTCTGGTGCAGAATTCACGTCACAATAAAATGGCGATAGATTAGCAACCTATCTGTCACGAGAATCAATATGATATCTATACCCTTTACATCAATTTGGCTTGCGCTGTTATGATGTAAAGAGCGATTGGACAAAATAATAATAATAATAATAATCATGATACTAATAACAATTTTATTATTTTGTCAAAACACTTTTATTATTTTGTTCATAACACTTTTATTCACACTGCATTCACTACATATATTTGCATTTGACACTCAAATACAGATTTGATATATTTGAAAATGACCCAATACTACTGTCTGAAATGCTAAAGGCGTTGAATGAAGCATCTAAAGTGAGAGAGTTAAGGAAGAACGCGGAAGTGCCTGGAAGTGTATCGCCCTGTATAGAAGGGAGTGGAAAATACGAGAAGAGGCCACAACAGGCTGAAGAAGAAGATACAGATTAACAATACAATCGTCTAAGAGATCTCAATTCTACTATTTTTAAAATTAATTGTATCTCAATAGAGACGAACATGTAAATTATTTGGAAACAGAGTATGGTGGTTGAGGCGTTTACAGGACTTAACCTGTCATTGGTTGGGTTAAGCGATCGCTTAACGCAATACAACATTCCCCATTACGAACACCACGTCTGACAATTATTTTTGAAAGTGTACATATGTTACCATGTTGAGATACATTTCACATATTTTAGTTCAATCTACACTAGCGCCATCTATTGAGATTAGATGTAAGCATTAAGCAGAAAATCTTTCTTAATGTAATGTGAAAGGATATCAACCCAATTATCACACATTACTAGACAACGTCTGGAGAAAACTCTCCAATTTTTATATGCTTTTAACTTTGATCAGTTATATAATAACTTCTATTTCTTTGTTGTGTAATAACTGTTCTACTACTTTTATTCTACTATCATTTTTCGTTTGCTAGTTCCGTGTGTCATTTCCATACCGGTCGGCGCAAGAAAACACAAATTGCGCTGCCATGTTAACTTTTTTGGATAGGCTTTTAAGTGCACCATTCACTTTGTTATCTGCCCCAACCCTTCTTTCAATATCCCTCTCCAATCGCCCATCTTTTGTAAAAATACAACCTAGATATGGGTGGATCAGAATATTAATAGATCAAGTCCAAATTTTATAAATTTGGAGTTTAATGTTTCTACAGGTAGATAAAACAGATTTCTATGTTGTGTGGAAATAACAGAATAGTAGCATTTCAATTTTCTCCATAAATGACAATACTACTATTGATTAGAGATCAAAATTCGAAACCTTTCAAAATATTAGTGAATCGTGTCCATTTTAACAGCTCGTGCACCATCAGAGGTATATTATGTTGACTGTTGATTGCTAAAATAGAGTTCAGGTGAAGACTTTAGTTCGTCCAGTGCATGAGACTTTACAAATTAGTGTTGGGCGTTTATACAGGTGTTTGAGGAAAACAAGTCTAAATTCAGTGACAAGTGAACCCGGGAAGTCAAAACCAAGTGACCATGACCAAAGTGAGGAAGGTTTTGAAAACGATGAAGTTATTTACGATTAATGTTATATTTTAATGTTGCTATATTTTGATTTTTTTAAAATGTGTTTCATTTGCGTAAGGAAAAATTTCAGAATAATAGTGAATCATGTCCATTTAATTTTCTTTTATATGTACTTTTAATATTAATAAAGCCTTTGTGTATCTTATTTTCTGTCTATTTATTTAAATTGATACATGTTCTATCAAAATAAATTAAGTGTTTGCAGTGAAAACATCCCTGGATTTTACAAAAGTCTTTCAACTTCAGGTCTAATTATCTCAGAATCAGGATCGATGGACTTGATCCATTAATATTCTGAACCACCCATATACAAACTCACATTTAAACATACCCTTTCGATTCAGTTTGCATATTCCATTAGAAATTTCTCCTTCAATTGGAATCAAAGGTGACCTTTAGGACGCTTCATTTTCCAATCGTGACACATCACGAACGAGAGAGTAGGATAACTGGTCGGCCAACTTTCGCGGTATTATATGATTAAGACCGAAGTTTTCCGATCACGAAAGTGCCTACTTATTCCGACTGGCTTGTCTTCCTCGGCTATCTCCGGAATATGGCGGTGCATTCTCTGCGATATGCCGGAGTTTTCCATCCAAATGAAACTAACTAACTAACTAATTAAATTTAATATATTATGTTTATTTATTCAATAAAGTACAGCGGAGCATAGAAGTAAGATTGAGTAGATTAAATGTGATCTGGCACCCCCTTGTTGTTGCCGTATTTAAATGTAAGTCCTGGATGGACCGGGGACAGGCGCAGGGGGTGTACGAGCGAGGTTGATAAAAGGGCGCCGCTACGCCCTATAACAGCCTCGGGTATGTGGCGGGAGTTCCTTTTAAAAAAAAAAAAACGAATTAAATATTACGCCGTCTCTTCGAAGGGATAGGCAGAAACAATGGACCGCCACATTATTCTTTCCTGACATATAGTACTTCTCTCGCTTCCTCAACATTCATACATCGTGTCATGCTCGCACGTCGGTTTCTCCGACTTTTCATGTGGCCTACATTCAATAAATGATTAACGTGTAATTGATTGTGCCACGTCTTTTTCAATCTTCCTCTATTAATAGTTCCGTTTGTATCGTTAACATACATTATTTCTACATTCGTTCTTTCAATGGGTCCAAACCATCTCAATGTCCCTTTCAATAATTTGGTCATAACACTTTCATTCGCAATACATTCACTTCTTATACGAAAACGTCTGTTTTTTAGAAGTTTTATTAAGAAAACTAACCACCACGACGTTTCCCAGTAGGGGTAGGCAGAGGGGATGGACCGCCATACTGCTCTGATCTGACACACTTCTCGAGGTTTCTCCACATTCATACATCGTAACATGCACGCTCGTCGATTTTCCAATTTCGAAGCCGCCTTTCCGCCTTTTAGTATCTGATTAATTTGATCATGCCATGCTTTCGTTGATTTTCCAGAGCTTCTCTTTCCACTCACACTACTTGTATCTTCTTCTTCAAGTGCCTTGTCGGGTCCCTTCAACGTTGGCGATCACCTCGGTGAACCTTTCCTTGTCCTGCGCCGCTCAGAACAACTCCTCCACACTTCGGATATCGGTCCACTCCCTCACGTTTCGCAGCCAGGACATCTGTCTCCTACCGGGCCCTCGGCGTCTCTCAATTTTCCCCTCTAATATCAGTTGGAGAAGGTGGTACTTTTCCCCACGCAGTTTATGACCCAGATGTAAAATCTTCCGAACCTTGATAGTTGATAACAACTCCCTGTCAACTCTATGTCACCTCAGGACTTCGGTATTAGTAACCATGTCTGTCCAAGGAATTCTGAGCATTCGGCGATGGAGCCACATTTCAAATGCTTCCAGTCTTGCCCTTCATTGAGTTGACTTTTAAGGTCCACGTTTCACATCCATACAATAAAACAGACCGCATTTGATCATTCTCTGGCGGAGTTTCAAATTTATGTTATCATTGTAGAAGAGTGATTTCATTTTTATTAAATATAGTTCTTGCTGCCTCAATTCTGCATTTTATCTCTACATCTTGGTCGAAAGATTTTGCTAGTATGGTGCCGAGGTATTTAAATTTATACACCCTTTCAACGTTACGGCCGTTCAAATTCAATACTGACTCACTGTAGTCATGCCGTCCGAATGTCATTCATTTGGTTTTATTGACATTTATTGACTACTTGTATATAAAATTTCAACCATACATCTTCCATCCATTCTTTCCATATGTATAAACCATTTTAGACATCCTTTTTAATTCGAATGCAAAACACGTCATTTTCATAAACTATAATAAAACTTCTATAAAACAGACGTTTTTATTCGTATTTTAAATTTCTCAACAAATTTATAAAAATTATTATTTTAATATCTTTTGCTGGTTCTTAGGATGCCACTTGGGCCTTTTTAATGTGATAGTTTCCCGTTGCTTTCCACATTAGTAAATAATAAATAACTGTTTTATGTATTCAATTCTTCTATCTATGCTGTAGATCATCCTTGATCATGTGTAGGGTCAAAATAAGGGCACATATTTGTGTTCGTCTTGTCGAGGGCCATAAAAGACCCTAATTCCCTTGTTTGATGCCTTAGCGCGATGCTGCCTGTTTTAAGATCGTCAGATAAGGTTGATCTTGTCCGCTGGGGTTTTCTAAACTACTCATACTTACTACAGCAATTAAAATAATATCGAAAGTATGTTTAAGACATGATTATGGACACAAAAAAATAATTAAAAAACTTTAAAATAATATAAAAATACTTATCTAACTTTTTAATAAGAATGAAAACGTCTGTTTTTTAGTTTTTAAGTTTTATTATTATATAATTTATGGGAATGACATTTTTTAAACTTCTAAAGCATTATCAAATATCTTAGGTGATACTTCTATAAACAGCTGTTTTCATTCCTATTAATTTAGAATTTTTACACCATTGTTCAAGAAACAATAAATACGAGTATATTTACTTGTTTTTCGCCGCCCAAAAATATATTAAACCATAAACCCTAAGTTTTTGATGTTTTTACTTAAAGTCCATTGTTTTGGCCGAAACACTATGATGCTTCAACCTTATAAACTGTTAAATTATAAAACTCTGTTTTTATGTATCACAATATTATTTTTATTTTTCGCGACAGCCGTTTTGTCAAACTATGTGTATATCATCAGATGATTTTATCATCAATGATTATGGACACATAAACACCTTATGATCCGTGGCGGTACTTCTAAAGAAGCCCAGAAGCCCGGCTTTCCTAATAAATTTTGAATCAAAACCACTTCTGGCTTACAGAGGTTCGGCTCTTGTGGCTATTCCTCTTTCGTCTGATAGGAACATTATTGGAAGATGATTTGCTTGGTTATTGCTTTATGCAGGGGCATGATTACTTAGATTTGGGGGTTTTGAATCAAAATTTCTTACGCAAGCCGGGCTTCTGAACTTCTATGGGAGTACCACCACTGTTTATGATTTCAACATAGTTTGACGAAACAGCTGTCGCGAAAAATAAAATTGTGATGCATCAAAACAGGATTTTATAATTGATCAGTTTATACTTTAATTATTATTTGAGTTTGAATTCATTTAAAATAATATTATTTTAATTGAGCAGTGACCTTAAAAATCTTATATTATAAACCATTATTTAACTCACGAAACCGGTCATAGGTCCATATCGTAGCCATGATTGTGAAATATTATCAAAACCCGCGAATGTAAATTGTACACAATTTTTTATTTATTTTTAAATTCGGGATTTCACGGAAAGAGCTGTTAAGGCCGGCTTGGCGATCTGACAACCAATTTAAATGACCCTAATTAGGCATCTTGTGTTCTCTAGACCCTTCGGCTACCTGTCTTCACTCCTCGCGGCCCTCTGGGCGGTGGTCGGACCGGCGTCACGCAATCACCACGGCCCAACGTATCTTTAAGGAATTTAATAACACCGAACGGCTTCAAATATTTTAATTTATAAATTCAATACAAAATTTAGATAAAAAGGGATAACTAAATCTATACTAACTAACTAACCATCACGCCATTTCCCCGGAGGGGTAGGCAGAGAGGATGGATCGCCACAATGCTCTGTCCTGGCATATCCCTGGTAGGGTCAAAGCACCAATGAATGACCGTTTAAGGTTCTGCATGTACTGAAATCCACATTAAAGGCATTAATTTCATTATTTCAGTGTACAAAATAAAAGAAAACAATAAAAAACACATTGACTTCTCTAAATTCTCAAATTTTTTTTATTGAAATATGAGTATTACTATTAAAATTAATATTTCTCTAAAAAAATAGCACAATCACCAGTAAATGACCACTTCAGGTTATATTGATACAATACATAGATTTTGTTACATTGTCACATTATGAAACACCCTAACATATAAAAATATGTAAATATTCAAAGAATTGCATAAGAAATAACATATAAAAAACACTTACCACACTCCTCCTTATAAAAAACTACTAACAATCTCAGAACAACAACGGGAAGACGCACTTTTACCGTTTGACAAGGCACAGTTCAAAACTGATAGTTTTGTTTCTTACCAACAGTTGTCTCTGCCTACCTCTTTTGTCATAGTTTCTTGGGATTAAAGTTTTTTGACTGGACACATAGAGCAATTCTTATTATATTTTGTTTTATTAACCAACGGTCATTTACTGGGGGGCGGTCAAATACTGGTGCTTCGACCCTATATTTAACTCAATTTCACAAAAAAACGCATCTGGGACATTTTGCCAAATAAGTACCGAACTGACGATGCCAACATCGGTTGGCGAAACAGCTGTCGCGACACTCATAAAATGTTTATAATAATAAAATTTGTGATATTATAACAGTGTTGTAAATTTAACAGTTAATAAAGTTCAAGTATCATAGTGTTTTGAAAAAAAAAACAATGGACTATTTAACACTTTGCACTCCTTTTGGATTTCCTCGTGACTAATAGTCTACTCTGGGGTAGAAAAAAATATCGAATAATTTTATTTTACTAAAAATTCAGAAATTACAATAATTAATCATACATATAATCAAATAAATAACTCAATTTTATCAGAAATCAGGTTTAAAACATCAATTCAAAACAAAATATTTCTCTCAATCTTTTGGGACAACCTGCTTGTTCTATAGAGTGACCAAAGTAACATGGTATATATTCGAAAAATATTTTGCGAAAAAAGTCACTTAACACATCTCTTTTAAATCACAATATTTACTTAACTAACTAACCATCACGCCATTTCCCCGGAGGGGTAAGCAGAGAGGATGGATCGCCACAATACTCTGTCCTGGCATACCTCTCGGGCTTCCTCTACATTCATACATCGTACCATGCACTCACGTCGATTATTCCGTCTTCGAATGTGGCCGCCTTTCAGTCATGCCATGTTTTCCTCGGTCGTCCTCGGCTTCTTTTTCCACTCACGCTGCTTGTGTACAACTTTTTAACCATTCTACTCTCATCCATTCGTTCCATATGTCCAAACCATCCCAGGGATCCTTTTTTAATTTTATCCATGATGCAGTCATCTGCCTTACATTTCTTTCTTATTTCATCGTTCGGTATTCTATCATACAACGTTTTCCCACACATTTTTCTTAGCGATCTCATTTCTACGGCGTTTATCCTGCTTTCATCCTTCTTTTGCCAGCTCCAAGCATCACTTCCATACATAAGGGTTGGCACTAGAACTCCGTTGTGTACTGCCATCTTTGTTTCTGTGGATATATTTCTATTTGCAGTAATGGCTTTGAGTGCGCCATTTATATTATTCCCAGCACCAACCCTTCTTTATATATTTAGTATTTATCTTGACAGCTGTTTCGCCAACTGATGTTGCTATCATCACAAACAACTAAAGATAGAAATGAAAAAACTTACTATTTATAACAAAATACATTTGTGCTGTTTGGTGTTGAAATCATATAAGTTTTTCGTTTATGTGGAGAGTTTTATTATTTTCATTATTTGCAATGAACTTCTAACTTGAACTTTCAAATAACAACATTATTTTTTTACACTTAATAGCTTAGAGAATGGATAAAGTTGTATATATTAGGTACTATAATAGATATCTTCTACAAACAGGCATGTACATGGGTATCTACCACCCTCACCCTAAACCCACCCCTAAGGAACGCATGTGGTTTAATATTTTTTATGGCCCCAAACTTGCAGGGGTGTTAATGCGATGAGTGGAATTTTGAAATGGCAGCAGCGATAACTCCAGAATAGACAAAGGAAACGGACTCCTCCCTATTAATATTTTTTTTAAAAACTCATATATGTTTTGGACTTAAAATAACAAAGTTTAAATCTAAGTTAAAACCGAGTGAACGATATTTTAACTAAATTAAATAAAAATACGCTATACTTATCAGTCAGATTCATAGGTAGGTACTTAATGATTTCATGGGCAGCATTTCCTGGGGCGTCGGGTGTTATAGTAACACCAATCGTGGATGTACCTTATTTGCCCCCTTAGCAAAAACATATAGAGATATATCCTTCACAAAGAAAGGGTTTAATAAATACTTTTAATCTATAGAATAATGTACAATATCATAAAACTCACCAATTAGAAGCCATTACTAGGTGGTTGAACACGTGTATTAATAAAATTATATATACAGTTTTCGAATCACGTAAGTTCCGGGTTTGATTCCCGGCGATGGCAGTGTGATTTTCACACTGTCTTTGGTCTGGTAAAGAATTCACCTGACGATAAAATGGCTATGAAAAGTTAAAAAGCTAAGTTTAATTTAATTTAATTTTAATGTACTAATTAACTAACCATCACGCCATTTCTCCGGAGGGGTAGGCAGAGAAGACGGATCGCCACAATGCTCTGTTCTGGCATACCTCTCGGGCTTCCTCTACATTCATACATCGTACCATGCACGCACGTCGATTATTCCGACTTCGAATGTGGCCGCCTCTTAGTAATTGATCAATTCGGTCAATGTGTAGGTAATGACTGAACTGTATAATGGTTTAATGATTGAACTAATAAGAGATTTATCGATTTCAATTTCCTAATCCGCAATATGATAATCGCGAAATTCTACATCCGCACAGGTTAAGTTCGCATCCGGAGACCAGAGTCACCGTTTGCGAATAGATTCGTCTCACTTTTAATACGAGATGAAAAGCTTTAGCCGCCAGCTTTTATATTTCAGAGTGATATTCCCGGCGGAGATCTGCTGGGGCTTTTCCATTCTTCATATTGCCTTTGGAAAACCGCGGGAAATACTGGGAATATGTATATTCCGGGCGAACCTTTCCACCTACCCCTTGCAGCTCGGATGGGTAGCTACTCACACACACATCTTATGATCGATTCGGAGGTTCTCAATATTACAGTTATTATATACGTGTTTATTATTATTATTTTTTTCTTTAATTTATTAAAAAAAAAACAATTGGGTTATATGGATACATGTTAAGATCTTACTATTAATTATGTATTGTTTCAGATATTTTTTATATTGAGTTGCAGTGAGATTCCTTGTGTCTTTTGGTGAACATTGACAATTTTTTAAACTTTATTGAAAGTTAAGAATAAAACTGTGGCTAAACGCTATTTATTTTCCCCTTTAATTATTACTTTTAAGTGGAAAATAAACAGGGTTGTTTTTCAATTCTTATGTTTTTATTGAACAATGATGTAAAACTCCATATTAAATATTCGTAATTTATGATATACGAATGAAAACGTTTGTTAGAAAAATGATATATTATGACGATTTTTTTAAATAAATTAAAACACTGTTCTTTCCACTTTTGAGTTTATTTTTCTCGACATGTTTCGAAGGCTTTACACCTTCATCATAATAGAAGATATAAATTGACTAAAATTACTTATAAACTGTTAAATTGAATTACTTTGTTTTATGTATCACAATTGTATTTTATTTTACGGGACAGCTGTTTCGTCAACCTATGTTACAATAATATATCAAATGTCAAATTTTCGTGATTTTTCGAACCTTCCTATGTCAATTTGAATCATTTCTTGACAAAGGACCAAATTTAATGAATTTATTATTTCAAATATCTTGAATCCCGGCTAATGGTGTCTGAATTTTTTTTATTTGTGTGTAATTGAAAATTCACAAACAAAACCACAAACACAAACATGTTCTTCCGCCGTTAAAATATTTTATTTTCATAATTTCGAGATAGTAGTAATTTTCTAATCACCGAGTATTTTAGAAGCTAATGCCGTACACTCCGCCTACAACGACCCAAGAACCAATCAGATGGGCGTTCTATGACCAATTTTGAAGGTGTTACTAACACAATTGCAAATCATTTCCCTGAAGTGAATAAACTACAGCTAATCTATCGCCACCTTAATATCAAGTGAATTATGCACCAGACTAAATACAGTGTGACAATCACACTGTCATCGCCGGGAATCGAACCCGGGATACTCAGCCACGAAGGTCGTCATATATCCATATTACAAAGCCATCCAGCTATTTGTCAAGGTCCATGTTTCCATATCGTGGAACATATAGACAAAGTTTAAAAATATTTTCAAAATATGAATTCTAAAGTAAATTTTTCGTACGAGTAATTATTTCACCGTTTGAATATGCCTGGAGTAATAAATATATGAAAAATAAAAGCGGTTTTATTCCGAAAGTGGGCAACACAGAAAAACGCCGGCGTTTACCCAAAGGAATATGGAAAGGTATTGCCAGTTAAGGAAATCGGGTTTTCCTTTACCCTGGAGAAAATTGAAACCTAAACTAAGAGTAAATCCACGTTGAATGCGGTGGACCGGTATACTGAATTTTACGAAAAGTCTGTCTACACATTTTGTTATTTGAAAAAAAAACAACTTATTTTTAATTCACCGTGTTTTTAACAAAATGTTTTTAACAAAACTAATGTTTTTAACAAAATAATTTCTGTATTGCCTATCTACTCTAAAAATGTTAAGAATAATTATATTCTCAACATGAGTAATATTGTATTATTGGTTTTCACAAATATTTTCACAAAATTGCGTTTTGCCTATTATCGATTTTTGATTAACGCTCGCTGCACGGCGATGGGTAGACGACCTTTGTGGAATAGTGGTAAGTGGTATGACTGCCACACGAAAGGTCCCGGGATTGCTTCCCGGCGATGGCAGTGATTATCACACTGTCTTAAGTCTGGTGTAGAATTCACGTGACAATAAAATGGCTATAGATTAGCTACCTATCACATGTCATGAGAATCAATATGATAGCTATTCCCTTTACATCGATTTGGGTTGCGCTGTTATGATGTAAACAGTGATTCAACAAAAGATCTACCGAGTTACCTGTGACGTGCGAGTTCATTGCTTTCGGGACTGTCGCGTTGGTAAGACGTTTGGACGATGTGTCTGATTTTATTTTAATTTCTTCCACTTATTTTATGTTATCTGACGTTTTATTTATATAAAAAAAAAAAAATTTTACAGCTAATTACAATGATTGTAGCATTTGTCTTAAATTACATTGTAGCATTTTCTTATATCGAGTTAAAACTCTCTTTGTAATCTGGATATACAGACATTAATTGTTTCTTAAACAGTAATGAAATACCAATTATTAAATATTTGATTAGAATACAAACGTCTGTTTTATATAAGCTTTATTATGTTTTATGGGATCGACATTTTTTGCCTTTCATTACGGCATTATTTTTCTTCTTTTCAACCAGTTTTACTCCAATGCTGGAAAAATGCCTCTTATAAATTCTTCTAACATTTTCTATGATCTCTTGCCACCTACGATCCGCAAGTTGGATAATATCATGTTTATCTCTTTCAGCCTTCTTCTTTTTCAGCCTATTCCCGTCCGTTCCTGGACAAAGGCCTCCTCCATTAGCTTCCACGTCACTCTGTCTTGTGCAGACTGCATCCAGGTTATTCCCACATGTCTGTTCAGGTCATTCTTTCACCGTAGTTGCGGTCGCCCTGCACTTCTCTTTTCCGTCCACGGTCTTCATGTCAGCAGTCTTCTTGTCCATTTTTCGTCCGAGCTTCTGGCTGCATGACCTGCCCATTGCCACTTCGCTACCCAGTGGATGATGTCAGTGACGTTTGTTTTTTCTCTCACCGTATCGTTTCTGACTCTGTCTCTTAGGCTTATTCCTAATATGACTCTTTCCATGGCTCTTTGGGTCACTCGTAGTTTTGTCAGCACTTTGTTTATTGCACTTATTGCAACATTTGATTATGCCGTAGCTATGCGAAATATGTCGTTCCTATAAAATATAATAAAACTCTTAGACGAATGTGTGGATACTCTGTGTATGCTAGAGTGTCGAATGAAAATATAAGTAGTGAATGCGATGCGAATGATGGTGTTATTAACAAAATAATGAAAGGATCATTAAGATGGTTTGGACATATGGAAAGAATGAATGAAGATAGAATGGTAAAAAAATATATGTTAACGATGTAAATGGAACCAGCAATAGAGGAAGACCGAGGCACGATCAAATAAATCAAATATTGAATGTCGGCCATATGAGGAGTCAGAGAAATTGACGCGCGTGCATTACACGATGTATGAATGTTGAGGAAGCTAGAGAAATATGTATGGAAAGAAAAGTGTGTCAGTCCATTCTTTCTGCCTACCCCTTCGGAGAGACGGCGTGATGGTTAGTTAGTTATAATAAAACTTCTAGAAGCAACTTACCAGCACAGTAGGTAAAGGATGAAAAGCGAGTCATAAAATATTATCATGAAAGTTGTTTGTCACATATGAACCCATCTTTACTGACACCGGGTCGAGCTTGCTACGCGTCTGTGACGGTTTCTGTCGAGTTCACATGCGACGCGCGCTCGAGGCCGGAGTTGGGATGGGATAAGATTGCGTAGACCTTTTACTCTAAGAGCGATAATATTATGTTTAAGATATTTGCGTTATATTAAACCGGATGGCGTGGCGCACATGCGACCGGGTTTTAGTATAATAATTCCGGAGCGAGGAATCTTCTAAGCGAAGATTTAAACTGTATTAAACATACGTAGCGGGATAATATTTTTGACTTCTAACAAATATCCAAGTGTTTTAACTATTAAATTGACATTACAATGCTTATTCCCAAACACTTCTCTTTCGAAATATTTCTTGATATTTTTTCTCTCTGTTTTTTTTTATCCTAGATCCCATCATTATAATCGACGAATGTGTGGTAAATCTGTAAATGATTAAGTTGCAATGCAAATATAAGCAGTAAATACAGTGCAAATGAAAGCGCAATAAACAAAATAATGAAGGTTTAATTATATGATTAAGACACACGGAAACAAATAATGATAAAGATAGTTTGAGTTAAATATGTAAACGGAACAAGAAATAGAGGAAGACCAAGGAAAACATGTCAAGATAAAATAAAACAAATGTTAATGTCAGCCTCGCGAGGAGTTGGAAATATCAATTTGCGTGCATGACACGATGGATGAATGTTGAGGACGCGAGATAAGTATGCCAGGAAAGAACAGTGTTGGTGTTTATTCTTTCTTAACTAACTAACTAACTGAACGTACTAACTAACATTGCTACCTCTTCCGGGAGTCGGCGTTATGGTTAGTTTTTCTTTTTCTTCAGCCTATTCTGGTCCATTCCTGGATAAAGGCCTCCTCTGTTTGTTTCCATGTCACTCTGTCATGTGCAGATTGCATCCAGGTTATTCCGACATGTCTGTTCAGGTCATCCTTCAACTTCTCCTTGCCGTCCACGGTCTCCAAGTCAGCAGTCTTCTTGTCCATTTTTCGTCTGGCTACGTGACCTGCCCATGCCACTTTAGAGTCGCCACCCGGTGGATGATGTCAGTGACCTTTGTTTTTTCTCTCGCCGTATCGTTTCTGACTCCTCTTAAGTTTACTCCTAACATAGGTCTTTCCTTGGCTCTTTGGGTCACTCGTAGTTTCTCGGCAATTTTTTTGACAATATTATAGTTTCGAGGCCATAATTAGTATGGTTAGTTAGTTATAATTAATACGAATGAAAATGTCTGTTTTTTTAATATAATAAGTGTTATTATATTTAATGGGAATGACGTGTTTCGCCTTGTTAATGACTTTGCGAGGCGAAAAACGTTATTATAATAAAAAACTCAATAAAAAAATCTATAGAAGAGATTTTTTCATTCGTATTAATAATTTCATATGGAGTTTTACAGCATCGTTCATGAAACAATAACAAATTTGGTTTGTTTTTATTTATACTGAGTTTTACGTCATTGCTTAAGCATTAATATATTTTTTTATGTAAAAAGTTATTTACTTTTTAACTTGTTAGTGCAGGTCAATCATTTCGCGTCTGTTGCAAGATCCTTGCATTCTTTTTCTTCCCTATTTAATTCTACGCCAGTCTCCTCTGTCTCCTAACGGGACAACTTTATAGATTATCATAAAATAGGATCACCCTCTCGCTCCCCCCATACACCCCCACCATTTCTGCTCTCCCCTCCAAGTTCTCTCGTCTCTGAATAATACATAACCTAGCAAGAGAAGACAAGAACTGATATTGGATGCGAAAAGGCAGATCCGGGGTTGAGTATAAACAAATGCATGTAAAAACATAAAATAGATGATACGAATAAATTTAATTTTTAATTATAGGGAATAAAAACTAATTTGGGGAATTTTTTCCCAGAACGTTTTTTTCCCTAGATTTTTTTCCAAAATACAGGAAAATACATTTTTATAAAAGTTTATGGAAGAAATGGTACTGCGCAATGGTTATTAATACTCGTCACATTGTGAAGGATATTAAATAACCATACCAGTGATGTACGAGTTTATTCCTGTCATGACTGTCCACTGGCAAGACGTGTGTATTATACATATTATATTAAAAAACATGTTTTTGAGGTTTCATTAATAATAAAATCATTTTTATAGACAATAAGTAAGATTTAACCTTGTTTTTGATAAACTTAAAACGTTAACACTATTAAATTATACTATGAATTTTATAGTGTTACACTGAAACACGTTTTTTTTTCACTTTAGAATTAATTTTTTTTAGACATATTTTAAAGGTTTACATTTTCGTTCTCCTAATGATTACGTGTAATCCGAAACATATAGAGATTATAAAAAAATCATTAGTGGAAAATACAGTGAACGTTTCCTTCCATCAATTAATTCATTTTAAACTGAATACTCACGATTCCAGCACCCTGGATAATTCGTCGATTTCTCCGACTCCTCGCGTGGCTGACATTTAATATTTGATATACCTATTTTTATCATTCCACGTTTTCCACGGTCTTTCTCTTTTTCTAGTTCCATTAACATCGTTCACATATACCCTTTTTACCATTCACTCGAATTAATACTCTATGCAATATACTTGCACCGGCCCTGCTTTCAAGTAAAACTCCCACCAAACATCTGATTTCCTTTACGAGTTCTGGGTAAAACCATTGCGGCCGACTGGATAAAGAATTCACGTTTATACCACGATCGAACATTCGACAGCCGATCTTTGCCGGAGCGAAAAATAATGGATCATTTACGGTACACTTGTTTCCGTCGGTGTTCCCTTGTTTTAGGATGTCAATTGTTTTAAACGTGTTTCGGAGGGAAAAGTCGGCGCTTTTGCGGTTAAATACACTATCGTTCGATATTTAAATTTGAAGGACAAACCGATGAAATAGATTTGATTTTAGAATCGTTTATCTATTGGCTATTACGCTTGATTGAATCGTGTATCGATTTGAGGTTATTGGAATTATTAAACAGGTGTTTTAAAATCATTAATAATAATTGTATTAATAGTATTTTCAATACTTAATGTGAATCATTTTTGCTATATAAATTTCAATTTTTTTTACGAGCCGTAAAAAATATTATTAATAATACGGGTAGGTGTTTTTTACGGGATTGAACTTACGTTTCACTGAATAAGAGCCAAGCGTTCTACGCCTTTAATTAACACACGATAATTTTAACTAACTAACTAACTAATTCCCGAAATAGGCAGAAAGAATGGACTGCCACACTTTTCTTTCCTGACATACTTCTCTCGATTCCTCAACATTTATACATCGTGTCATGGACACACGTCGATTTCTCCAACTCCTCACGTGGCCGACATTTAATATTTGATTTATTTGATCATGCCACGTTTTCCTCGGTCTTCCTCTATTATGTATTAGATATAATTCATAGAAAATTGTTTGTTGTATATTAGTTTTAAATTATTTTATGAAAATGCATAAATATAATGCGCATTTAAATATTTTATAAATGATTGAAATTTGACATAAAAAACACAAATAAAAATAACATCGGGTTATTGTATCAATATCAATCCATCATATTGTCAGTTGATATATGTATTCGATAATATTAATATTTATATATTACAGTTAGTTGGCATAACAAAATTGCTTCCTCGAAGCTTTATAAAAGTATTACTTTTGAAGTACAAAAAGCATTTCATCGTTCAAAGAAGAATATTTAATATTTTTAAATCAGGACATTGCAATTGTTCCTTGTTTGATCAATATCAGAGCGTTGAATTCATCATAATTAATTATTTATAATTATTATACACTTTTAAAATTTGTATTTAAACTTCTTTACTATTTACGACAACCGACCGGTTTCGCTCCCGCGGGAGCTTCGCCAACGCGTTTTTGCGTTTCTTGCGTTAGCAGTTTAAAAACGCGTTTATGCGTGTCCCGCAATCAATGTGATAAGTATGTTATGTTCTGAAATTTTCTTAAAATGGGTAAATAAATAAAAATTTCATAATATTTCGTTACAACTCTAGTTCTTAAATGCAGTCTAGTTAGATCAATATAATATTTTAGAATGATAATAAAATACATTTATTATGTATAAAAGAAAAAAAGGACATAAGATACTGAGGACGATAGCAGACAAGACACTGAGAGATCGCGTGAGGAACACCAGAATAAGAGATACATGTGAGGTTGAGGATATTATAAGATGGAGCAGACAACGAAAAAGGGACTGGTACGGTCATGTTCAAAGAATGTTCAAAGAATGGACACCACCAGACTCCCCTATATTGCATTGCATAATCTGCATCATGTGACTCGTCCTCGTAGAAGACCTCCTAAAAGATGGAAGGACAGCTGGGAATCTACCTCACAGGAGGAGCAACACTCTGGAGAACAGACCACATAGGTCTACAATAAGGTAGAAGAAGAAGAAGAAGAAAAGAAAAAGAGATCCATCAACACTAAAATAAAAGGGGTATTTTTTAATTTAAAATTTAGGGTAAGCCACTGGAATTATTGAAAAACGAAATGATGTATAGTGAAGTGTTCATTTTTCAGTATCTACCAAAATTATAATAAAACAGTACCAACTTCATCTTTGAACACTTCATCTGCAGACTTTACGATAATAGCCCAACTTTATAAATCGGTCCGTCATTTGATATTAAATAAATCCTGAAATATTCCTTCCAGGTGGCGGGGGTAACGGGGAGATGGGGAGGGTTGGTTACGGAACCGGAAATCACTTAGGAATAAGGAAAATTCAAACTTTTCTCGATAAAGTTTTCATATTCTGCCAAAGTTGTACCGGAGGGGGTAAAAGTGAGAGCCCTTTTGGGGGTATGGAAAAAGGTCTTAATAAAGCTAAGATTAAAGCATATTTATGTAAATGTATACATACTCGTATATCTCACTTTTGTTTTAATACATAATAATTGATTATTAAGATTATTATCATAAGCTATGAATATTGAGCGAAGGCACCTATTTATAAACACCTGGAATTTTCCAATAACGTCCGCGGTAGATTTCCAAGTCTCACATCCGTACAGCAGTACGCTTTTAACGCTACTGATGAATATTTGGATCTTGAGCTTTCTCGAAATGATACTGGAACGCCATACACGGCGAAGCACAGCGAAAGCTCTCCTTGCCTTGTTGAGTCTGCTGGCTACATCTTCCTCCGTACCTCAATTCAAGATCTATTGGCCCCAAATAGTGTCGAATGCCGTTTTTTGGACCATGGCAGGCGAAAAGCCAATTAAAGAACAAGCCACTAGACGCAAATGGCAGTGGATCGGTCACACTCTGAGACGGAACCCAGGCTGCATCACTCAGGGCGCACTAGGCTGGTCCCCTATGGGGGGAAAGAGGAAGCTAAGTAGCAGATCTAGAGCCACCTGGAGAAGAGCCCTGCAGGACGAGGTTAAGGCAGCAGGCCTCACTTGGGAAGATGTTAGGAATCAGGCATGCGATAGAGTCGGATGGAGAAGGTTCCTTGAAGCGCTATGCACCACGGAGGCGTGACAGAATAAAAGAAGAAGAAGAATCATAAGCTATACAATAAATTTATTATCATTAGCTCAGCTATAAATTAATAAAATTATAAAGGTTGGTTATGTAAGAAGTCGAAAGAATCGACGTACGTGTATGTCTCGTATGAATTTGGAGAAAGCTAGAGAGATGTCAGGATAGAGTAGTGAAGCGGTTAATTCTCTCTGCTTACCCCTGCGGGGAAACGGCGTGATGGTTTGTTGACGTTGTTATCATAAGCTCAGTAGCCCTAGTGAGAGCTGAATCCGGAAGTAAAAAATCAAAAATTCAATTCAGTTTATTTTCTCAAAAGACATTAAAAACATATTCTTAGTTTAGGGAATCTATTTGAGAATTATCAAATATATAATATAATTATAGTGTATTGATTAATATTAATTTTGTTCGCAATACTGACGTTAATAATGTGAATGAAAACGCCTGTTTTCTAGAAGTTTTATTATATGTTATGGGAATGATTTGTTTCATCTTTTTAAGGATTATAACATATTTTATATAACTAACTAACTAACTAACTAACCAACCATCACGCCGTCTCTCCGAAGGGGTAGGCAGAAATAATGAACACTTTTCTTTCCTGACATATTTCTCTCGTTTTCTCAACATTCATACATCGTGTCATGTTCGTTTTCTCTGATTCCTCGCATGGCCGACATTCAACATTTGATTTATTTGATCTTGCCACGTTTTCCTCTGTCTTCCTCTATTTCTGGTTCCATTTACATCGTTAACATATAATTTTTTTACCATTCTTTCTTCATTCATTCTTTCCATATATCCAAGCCATCTTAATGATCCTTTCATTATTTTGTTCATAACACCAACATTCGCACCGCATTTCACTTTTTATATTTTCATTCGACACTTTATCATACACAGAGTATCCACACATTCGTCTAAGAGATCTCATTTCTACTGCATTTTGATATAAACTTCTTGAAAACAGACATTTTATATCGTATTAGTTATTTAATGTAGAGTTCTACATCAATGTTTAAGAAACAATAAATACGAAATAAAACAGTTAATAATGTTCTACCAAGACTAAAGATGTCGTTACTTGAATAATATAATAATTATGTGAACACATGTATATACAATGTATTTAATATTTATATATTGTGTAATATAAAGCTTACGGCATGTGCAAATTGTACGAGATGACGTCTAGAATATCGAGGAAGTTAGAAAGCTCGTTATTGTAGAAGCATGGCGAGGCTGACTGGGGTCGTGAGCTTTTAAGTTCTCGGGCAGTTTCCCCGCGCCGGTCCTGTAAAATATCAAGTTTAAGAGGACCACCGCAAGGAACGCTGCATGAATTATGCCATCACTTCACTACAGTGTGCCCGCAACGCAATTCTCAATATATTTTCTTCATTTTTAATTTCATGGTTTATATGGTGCTTGTTTATATGGTTCTTGTGGTGCTTCCGTAAATTTGGAGATATTTCGTGTATAAGTGAATTGTTTTGCTCAATTTGATTGTTGCCGCACTTTATGATAGTTATTTGTGACATGAAATACGTTTTCACTGTTTTGATGTTAAATTATACATGTTTTTTCGTTTATAAAAATAATTTTGACAGGTGTGTTCCAATGACAATTTGAATAAATTCTTCAATTCAATTTTAAAGTTTTTGCTGGTGTTGGATTGTTTTAAGTGCCTAATTACAGTTAATTAAAAAAAAACAGTGGATAACGTGGAATAAAAATTAAATAAACACAAATGTCCGGATCGTCCAGCTGACGACAAGTGCACCATCTAAAAGAACATTATGTGTTAAATTATTTTTATTTGTTATTTTATTTTATATCATTGTATTTAATATAATTTGTTTAAAATTTGTTTTGTAGACGTTGGACGATCAAAGTGTGCGCGGGAGATGCCTATTGGTGGCGATGTGGTTGCGATGTGGTTGTGTGAAAAGAGAAGGATGGAATTCCACATCGATTAAAGTGTGGCAGTCCATTCTTTCTGCCTACCGTTTCGGGGAGACGGCGTGATGGTTAGTTAGTTTTTTTAAATTTCATAGAGAACGTTATTTAAATATTACGACTGATAACTTGTCTCTCTCGCACTCGTGAATATAAAGGTAGCGTGAGTGCGACGCAAAGAGTGTGTGTATGAGACAGTCACAGTATTACTCTTCAAATTAGTACCTACTCTTTAAAGGTTTATTAAGCAGAATAATGATATTCTTCTATATTCACCATCACTTTGTGTTGTGAATTCATAATTGAATAATCTTTTAAACTTGGTATAACCTTTATTATAATTTAAACATAAAAATGTTTCGGGATGCAGAAGCCTTTCATCAGTGTAAATCGTGTTACAAAAACATGAATATGGTCAATTTTGAGGAATGATAATTTTTTTAACGTACCTACATTTTATTTTAGAATAATACGTTTTCTTTCTGATGCTTTTATGTTAAATGCCTTTTGAAAATGCATTAAACATTTGATATTGCCTTAGCAGAGCGAAGCATGTCATTATTATAAAACAAAACGAAACTTCTAGGAAACAGATATTTTCTTTTTCTTCTTCTTTTAATAGATCTGACGATCTGTGACACAGAAATCATGTCTCGTCGGATGATGAGATCCAGCTGTCCTTCCATCTCTTAGGCGGTCTTCCAGGTGGGCGGTATCCGGGGGGATTTCTTAAACGGCTGTATATGCAAGTCTGTCACCATCCATTCGGGCCACATGGTCCCTCCAGCATCTTCTTCTGGATCTACTCCACTGAACGATTTCCTCAATTTCGCAAGTTTTTCTTATGTCTACGTTGCGGACACGATCTCAGAGAGTTTTTCCAGTAATTGATCTTAGGTGATAATTTCATTCGTATTAATTTTTAAACGTCTATTAAAACTCACCATATGGCTATCTTCGACAGCGTCAGCACAGACTGTTTTATCTCCCAGCATGCAGAACCAACCTGCCTCTGGTGATGCCGGTGGGGAGAGCAATCAAACTGCTGAACATGATCGCTTCGGAGATCGATGTCTTTCATATTCGTGAAAGTACATTCAGAAGACAAATACTCTTGACTTTGGAGAGTATTTTGTATTCCTAATGTCGAACCATCTCTCATGCGTTCCTGGTATTATATATTCCTTATGTTTTACCTGTTCTCAATAGATGCCTTAAACTATAAAAAATGTTTGTAATGTCTTTTGAGAAAATAAACTGATTTGATTTGATTTGATTTGATTTGATATTCATGAATTTAAAAAAACATGTTTGTATCTAATATGGCAATATTTACGCTGATGAAGGGTTTCTGTATTCCGAAACATGTTTGTGTTTAAATTATAATAAAGTTTAAAAGATTATTCAAGAAAAAGGATATTTGGAAAATAATGTTCGTATCAGCCTGTATGGTATATCACTTAAGAGCCCTTAAAACATGCATTTTGCGTCCTACACCGTGGACATGCACTCTTCCCTTAAACCACTGCAGTATATTTCCCTTAAACTGTGTACAGTCAAGTTATGCAATTCGTTGGAATACGAGTAGAAAATTATTAAAATTCTCGCAATAGCCCTGCTCTCCCTAGAGATAATAAGTAGCGATGAAATATATTATATCTCAGAAAACAAATTGTTCTTTCAAGATATGATGTATCTTTAGGAACATGCAGGAATTCTCTAAAATGCTTGGGTTTGTCATGGAAAACGCCAATAACTTTCATAGCACAGTGTACTCCCGGTAATCCGGCATCTGACAGTTTGACACTTACGATAATCCGGCATCGCCTGGCCATTGAAGCTTAAAGAAAATGTCAGATAAAAAAAAAACAAAAAGACATTAGGTGTTACTTTTTAAAATGAATTAAATGTACGGTGTAATTAGAGCACAGGGGAAGCTTGATATAAATACGAGTACAATATCTTAGATTTGTCTTTGTCATTGAAATAAAATGCAGAATGGAAGTTGCATTTGATAAAATGAGAACCTTATTTTGCAACGATAATCTTAACTTGAAACTCCGACAATTAATGATTAAGTGTTATTATATATGGTCTATTCTACTATATGGATGCGAAACCTGGACTCTAAAAGTGAATGTAATGAACCGGTTGGAGGCGTTCGAGATGTGGATTAGTAATGCAGACGTACTACAGAGAGCCAGAGCCAATAGAGAGCTGTTGTCGAGTGTGAAAATTAGAAAGGTCTCATATTTGGGTCATGTGCTAAGGGGAGAAAAATACCACCTCCTTCTACTGATGTTAATGGGTAAAGTGGAGGGACGTCGGGGAGTTGTTAGAAGGCAGCTGTCCTGGCTGCGAACTATCAAAGAGTGGACAGGAATAACAGGAGTTCAGAACCTGTTCCAAGTGGTGCAGGATAGAGATGCCTTTGTTGCAGTGATCGCCAATGTTGGGGGGACCAGACACGACACCAAAAGAAGAAGAAGCTGATCGCCCTTATTAAGATACATTAAGTATCGAAACCAATAGGCAACAAAAGTGATATACTCGTATACAAAAACGTGTGGTCTTTAATTATTTATATTTTAATCATAAAAACCTGTCTATTTAATATCCGATTAGAAATTTCAATTTTAATTTCCACGCGCCCCCCTAATTTGCGAGGGAAGGGACACGACGCTTTGTGCTCATAAATAATTCCACCAGTGGCGCACAAGAGGGGGGAATTGGGGGGAAAAATACGGAATATTATAATGCCTTATCAGGGATGAGATGTATGGTGTCCTTGTTTTCATATATGTATGTATCCACATGGTAAATCATTCTTGTACGAGCGCTGGTATACTAAGCATTTGGGATACTCTGACCTGGAAAGACTACTGAATATTTCACCACTAGTTAATCGCAGAAGTAACTATGACTTAATCTCCTTTTTCAAAATTATAAACTCACAATTTGATGCACTCTGTCTTCTCGAAAGTATAAAATTCAATATACCAACTCGAAATTTAAGAAATTTAAAACTTTTCCGCGAAAATCTACATAAAACCAACTATGGATATAATGCACCTATACCGAGAATGACTAGACTGGCAAATTCTTGTCATGACTCTGGAATAAATCTATATTCCTTTATTTCTACACTTAAAAAGTATCGACCTCTACCAAACCCTTAATTTTGATTTATTTTTAAACAAGTTCAAGTTCAATAGCTAATTTTCAGCCATGTTCACATTGTTAATCTAAAGTACATTATGTATTAGTATTAATGTACGTGATTTTTCGAACCTTCTGTTTCTATGTCGATTTGAATAAGTTCTTTGTTATCTTTTTGTAGTTCTTAAATAATCTATATACCTACCTGTAGTCTTAAATTTATAATTGTACTTCTTCCATTAATAATCTTATACCTGTCCTTTCTTTAATATTCAACATACCTGTATTCTCATTTATAATAGTGTCCTTCTTTCATCAAAAATCTATTACAATACTTACCTGTATTATTAAGACTGATCACAGACTTAACTCGTCTTAGGTTTATTTTTTACCGTTGCTCATTAAATGTTCATAGATTTAAGTAAACTGTCTGTAATAAAAAAATGTATTGGAATTTATTCCGTTTATAACAAAATAAATAAATAACAAAAATATTCGTAAATCGGTAGATGTGTAAATTGTTTCCAGGAGTAATAATGGCCTAGTCTTACCACTGAGAGATATTTGTACGGAGGTAGATAAAATTGAGCAAGTCAGAGAGTTCACTTATCTCGGTACGGTCATGACGGAAGCCAACGATATGCACGCGGAATTGGAACACCGAGTTCAAAAAGGCCTACGAGCTGCAGCCTCCTTGCGAACAACAACAACAAACCATCACGCCGTTTCCCCGCAGGGGTAGGCAGAGAAAATGGACCGCCACACTACTCTATCCTGACATACCTCTCTAGCTTCCTCCACATTCATAAAGCAAGTCATACACGCATGTCGATTCTTCCGGCTTCTGACATGACAAATCTTTAAAATTTGATTAATTTGGTCATGCCATGTTTTCCTCGGTCAACCTCGACTCCGTACTCCATTTACATCGTTAACGTATACTGATAGTGTCGAATTAAAATATCAGAAGTGAATGCGGTGCGAATGGTGGTGTTATGAACAAAATAATGAAAGGATAATTAAGATGTTTTGGACACATGGAAAGAATAATATTTTTTTTTATATGTTAACGAAATAAATGGAACTAGAATTAGAGGAAGACCGAGGAAAACGTGGCACGATCAAATAAATCAAATATTGAATGTCGGCCACGTGAGGCGTCAGAAAATTACGCGTACATGACACGATGTATGAATGTTAAGGAATCGAGAAAAACTAAGGCAGGGGTGGGCAGAAAAAATTGACTACCACACATTTCTTTCCTGGCATATTTCTCTCGATTCCTCAACATTCATACTTCGTGTCATGCACGCGCGTCGATTTCTCTGACTCCTCACATGGCAAACATTCAATATTTGATTTATTTGATCGTGCCACGTTTTCCTCGGTCTTCCTCTATTTCTGGTTCCATTTACATCGTTAACATATATATTTTTTACCATTCTTTCTTCATTCATCCTTTCCATGTCCAAACCATCTTAATGATCCTTTCATTATTTTGTTCATAACACCATCATTCGCACCGCATTCACTTCTTATATTTTCATTCGACACTCTATCATATACAGAGTATCCACACATTCGTCTAAGAGATCTCATTTCTACTGCATTTATTCTACTTTCATCCTTCTTTTGCCAGTTCCATGCTTCGCTTCCATACATGAAAGTCGCTAGAATGATTTAACTTTTATTTATAAAGTCATTTAGTAGGATTTTGCTATTTAATAATATAATAAATTTGTTTGTTGTCTATGATCTTAGCCATATTTGTTATTGAGTGTGATGTTTGTTATAAAGAATAAAATCTACTCCTTATTAATGGGGGACATAAATCATTCAGCTAGTAATTTGATTACACCCATCCCGGCCCCTATCTCCGCCCATATAATGCAACGCCACTGCAAAACAGCCTAAACCCGGGCTTTTAAGAGATTCTTTTTATGAAATAGGGGAGTATAATTATTTTTCAACGTGTCTTTACTGGATTACACAGGTCCGTGTTAATTCTATTAACTTTTAATAAAGCCGTTTTCTTAAATTTGAATTTCAAATGTCAACATTTTAATTAGACTTTAGATTTCTATGGAAATACGAAAAATATCATAGATTTGATAAACAAATAGGACCTCCACGCCAATTCTCCGGAAGGGTAGGCATAGTGGATGGATCTTTGCAGAATCAACCTGCCAATGGTTATGCCTGTGGGTAGGGCAATCTTATTGCTTAATCGGGTCGCCTTGAAGGTCGACATATTTCGTGATAGTGTGAGTTGCCTCAGGGATGCAATATCAATGTTGTGATTGTTATCTCTGATGCCGTAGTATTTTTGTATTTTTTAAAAATATTATTTAGAAAATATGTATATCTAATTATGTAATTTTGAGGTTGCAGACGACTTGGACGCATCTGTAATGTTTGTAATCTTTATAAATAAATAAATGAAATGAAATCGTCACACTGTTCTACCTGACATATTGACGACCTTCGTGGCAGAGTGGTTAGAGCTCTGACTGCCATACCAGGGTTCCCAAATTCAATTCCCTGCGATAGCAGTGTGATTGTCACACTGTCTTTGGTATGGTGTAGAATTCACGTGACAATAAACTGGCAATAGAATAGCTACCTATTACACGTCACGAGAACCAATATTATAGCAAAAAAAAAACAAATTGTATCATACGGTAATTGGATTCAAACGAATTGTTGGATATAAAAAAATACCGCGTGAATTCAATGTGTGAATGTAGAGGAAGCGAGAGGAGTATGTCAGGACAGAAAACTGTGGCGTTCCATTCATTCTGCCTACCCCTGCAGGGAGACGGCGTGATGGTTAGTTAGTTAGTTAGTTAATATAATATGTTTTTGGGAAGCCTGCTATCGTTCATGCGTCATGACCAGACCAGCGCAAGAGAGCGCGAGTGAGGAGTGTCTCCATGTTGGAGCAGTTTGATTTCCTTAGCACCAGTCTTACTACCCTTCGAGGAAACGGCGTGTTGGTTGGTTAGTTAGTTAGAAAGTTTCAATCCTGGGATTGGTTTGCAGCAATTTCTTCTATTCTTCTCTTCCATTCTTCCCTGTCTTGTACGGCTCTTTTGAAATCTGCATATGATGAGCAGGGCACGTCCACCAACAGGTCCTCCAGGTACTCTTGGCGTGGGCGTCCCCTAGAGTTTGTCCCCTCGGTCATACCCTCCATTATGGCGTGCAAGAAACCTTCTTGATGTTTTACATGGCCAATCTATCTTGCACGCCTTTCGGACGAGGTCCTGAGCAGGTGCCTTCTTCCTTTGATTCCTTGAAGAACTTCCTCATTCGTGATGTGATCTCTCAAGGAAATTCCTAATAGTCTTCTATAGGACCACGTCTCAAAAGCCACCAGGCTCCGCTTATCTCTTTCGGATAGGCACCATGTCTGGTACATCAAGATACTCCATACATTCTCAGTTTTAGGTCTATATTATTTGATTCTATTATTTTCGACCTTTTATTAAATGCAAGCCTAGCCTGATGTATACGGCTGTCGACCTCGCTTTTAGACCGACCGTCCCATGTTATTTTGCTCCCGAGGTAGACAAACTCCTTGGTGTTCTTTAATGGAACTCCTGACATCACTACTCACATCTGATGTTGCGTTCGGCCTACAGTCAGCAGCTTTGTTTTGTCTTTATTTATCTTCATGTTGTAGCTATCTTGAAGAATGCCTTGCAAATTTGCTTAGGCCTCCTGCAGTTCGTCCTCACTTTCAGCAACCATAGCAATATCGTCAGCAACCTTATCATGTCTCTCATCTCATGAGATGGTTAGTTAGTTAATAAATTATATTTCTCTAGCTACATATTAATTTAGACGAATTTTCCAGTCGTATTTACTTAAGTACCTCTTTACGCGCTCGAGATGTCTGCTCAAATAATTCTTTGTTTTGTATATCTACTTCAAACCTCCACAAAACAATTGGATTTTCCCGGATCCTGATTGGCCGAGCGCCTCGGGCGTCGGGGGGAGGGGGTAGGGAGAGAAAAATGGCGCTGCCGTCTGCCGGAGTGGGTAGTGGGGGGCAAGAATGAAAGGGGGGAGGAGGTAAGTCGCTGTAAATTGAAACAGTGTTAAATTACCCAAGTAGCGTATCTGTATTTCTGTTCCGCGGCAGTGATTCTCCAAATGTGGCTCGCGTGGGCGTAATTCACATGCTAATTTAAAATATGCATTATTTGGTTTTGTATTTCTTACAAGACGCGGTAGTATTTATTACATTTCTTAGGGCGATTTGGAAAGTTATTAAAAATACTGTTTTAATTTTTAATTTATGTTGCTAATTAAATATTTAATTTGGCAATTTAAATTAATTTTATAAATTAACAACAACAACAACAAACCTTCACGCCGTTTCCCCGCAAGGGTAGGCAGAGAGAATGGAGTGCCACACTACTCTATCCTGGCACACCTCTCTTGCTTCCTCCACATTCATACAGCGAATCATACACGCACGTCGATTCTTCCGACTTCTAACATGACCTACCTTTAAAATTTGATTGATTTGGTCATGCCATGTTTTTCTTTTATTTCAATATAATAATATAATATAGGTATACATAGCGAAAGTCTGAGTCCATTCCCATTCTGTTTAAAATATACGTAAAATGGAAATATAAATCGAAATACCTAAAGGTAAAACAAGTGGATGAATTTTTATATATACGAAATATGTTAACAAAGGATGGCCGAGTGGGGAGGGATGTTGAAAAAAGGGGTTGGGGCAGTTAACAAGTGAATGGTGCACTTAAATTTGTCATCGTAATCAAAAGCCTATCAAAAAAGCTAAGATGGCAGTGCATAATGGAGTTCTTGTGCCGACCATTATGTATGGAAGCATGGAATTGGCGAAGGATGGAAGAAATAATAGATGGAGTAGAAATTAGATCTCTTAGAAGTGTTGTCAACATGTGTATGATAGAATTTCAAATCTTCATCTTCTTTCGGTGCCGTGTCAGGTCCCCCCAACGTTGGTGATCACTACAGCAAAGGCATCTCTATCCTGCGCCACTTGGAACAGGTTCTGAACTCTTGTTATTCCTGTTCACTCTTTGATGTTCTGCAGCCAGGACAGCAGCCTTCCACCAACTCCCCGACGTCTCTCCACTATACCCATACATATCAGTCGAAGGAGCTGGTATTTTTCTCCCCTTAGCACATGACCCAAATATGAGACCTTTCTAATTTTCACACTTGACAACAGTTTTCTATTGTCAAGAAATTCAAATACGAATATAAAAAGTGAATCCAGTGCAAATGAAATGTATTATGCAAAATAATTAAACGGTTATTATGGTTTTGACACATGAAAATAATGAATGAAAAACGAATGATAAAAAAACATGCGTTAACGATGTAAATAGAGCAATAAATAGATAAAAAACGAGGAAATCGTGGCATGATCAAATCACTTAAATATTAAATATCGGCCACGAAAAAATAGTACACTTGAGAATCTTCATTTCTACTCTTTAGAATTTAATGTGGCAAGACAGAACGCTACCATTTCTGGGGTATTCTTCAGGTGTAGAGCGCCTTGGGGGAAGGAAATTAAATAACCGCCCCCTCATTCGCCCCCCTCGCACTCGCTCCCTTCCCACACCGTCGGACCGACGTAACTAGCGGCTGTAAATCTCCTCGAGATGGTGGCAAAGCAAAGTAGGTACCCCCTTTCTGCTAAACTTCAATCGGCTACAATATCCTTAAGGCGATTTCAACCATTAAAAATACAATATGAATGGAGCTTTGTCTTACGTCTACTTTATCTATGGTGCAAATTAAAATGGTTTCTTTATGAGTCATGAACCTTATTGTATAAGATAGAGTTGTGATCTATGGAACTGAATTATTTGCTCTTTATCTGAGAGAAATGGGATCGTTCCTGGATGCATATAAAATTGAAACTTATCTTTAACTAATATTAATAATAATAATATGCTAACTTTTAAAGGGGCGTTTTTGTGATGTAATCACCTCAAGGGCGCATTAAGACGTGTTTTAAATCTAAAAATCTAAATGTGAACGCTGCATCTGATTTTCGCGATCGGTAAGAAAGTATAGTAGAACAAACTATAAATGTTTAAATTGGGTATGAAATATGAAAAAGATGGGTTTTCATTTTGGATCTGAAATCTGTCAGATTATTTATGCATCTGAGGTGTAAAGAGAGATTGTTCCAAGCTGATGGACCGGCTACCGTGAACGCTCGATTTTTGTACTGGGGCAACGCTTCGGCTCAACTAGTCTTCCTATTGCCGAGGAGTTCGCCGAGCGAAGTGTAGATTTCCTTGTATTTAGGCTGTCCGTTATACAGAGTTCAGATATATAACTTGGTGCCATTCCACGTAGCGCTTTGAAGACTGTCCACTTTCCACTTTCTGAACTTTTAAGCCAGTGAAGTTCTTTGAGATGTTGTGTTATATGGGACTTTAACTAACTAATCAACCATCACGCCGTTTTCTTGGGGGAGTTGACAGAGAGGATGGACCGCTACACTGCTCTATCCTGACATACCTCTCGAGATTCCTATATATTAATACATCGTTATATGAACGCTCGTTGATTTTTCCGACTTCGAATGTAACCGCCTTTTGGCAATTGATTAATTTGGTTATGCAGTGTTTTCCTCGGTCGTCCTTCTTTTTCAATTAATACTGCATATGTACAACTTTTAACTATTCATTTCTCACACATTCTTCCATATGTCTAAACCATCTCAGGGATCCATTTTTAATTTGATTTAGGATGCAATAATTTATCATTATATTCCTTTCTTGTTTCGTCGTTCGGTGTTCTATTATACATAGTTATTCTATATATTTTTTTGGCAAGGTGAGGCGACACACGTCATGTCTATAAAATATGATAAAATTCCTAGGAAAATGTATTTTCATTCACATCTATAATTTTCAATGGATATATTTTACAACTTATTGAACGGTAAGGCATTAACACTGTGAAATTCCATAGTAATATACTAAGGAAATTGAAAAACTTTTACTCCTTTCTGCTTAAATACAAGCTCCCATTCCCAATCAAATGAAAATTATTCATTTATTAATTTATATATAAATTATGTCTTTTCAAATTTATGTTTTTTCTAAATTACATTTTTTTGTATACGAGTATTTACTTATTTATTAATTTAATTTTTTTTTTTATATAATCATCATGTATTATTATAATTTAATATTATTTATTAGTATTTACTGTTAAAAAATAAGTGTTAGTACCTACTTATAACAAATAGCCCAGGTTAATTTTTAAATTTGAATTATTGTATCGAATTTTAAATGCGTTTTTTATTAGTCTTTCTTTGTTTAGTTTTTATTATATTTTTACACCTGAAGATGGAGGTATCCTCCGAAACATGTCGTGTTTTTTTTAAATATTTTAAAATAAATAGTGGATTAAACAAATATTTTTTAATTTCCTAGATATATATTTTACATTGTTAAGGTATTATTAAATTCTTCTTCGAGTGTCATGTCAGGTCCTTCTGACGTCGACTATCACCCTGGCATAGGCCTCTTTGTCCATGGTTGACATTTGTTGAAATCTAAGCAAAACGAAACATGTCATTTTCATAAAATATAATAAGACTCCTAAAAATAGACGTTTTCATTCTTATTAATTAAGTAATGTGAAGTTTGACATCATTGTTCAAGAAACAATAACGGGTACTTTAAAATTATACACAATTTTTACGTTGGTTTTCACAATTAGTTGGTAATATAAAAATCATCATCTAAATAACCCTTAAATTCCCGGCTTTGTTAACCCTCTCCAGCCGATTAGCCCCGACTTAACCCCTTTTAATGTAAAGGGACGATGCTCAATTATTGTTCAGCGTAGGGGGTGTGCACCCCTTCGCTAGTGACTGTGTGGGGGTGCCTCCCCGCCAGGGTAATTTGTAATCAGTGGTCATTATTTTATGCGTCGTGAAGGGGTTAAAACAATATGAATTTCAGGTAAATTCAGTAATGGAACCCGTGTTTTGGAAGTGTTAAGCTGAAAGGGTTATTGCTTTTAATTTTTGTTCGGGCTCTGGAAGTGTACAGGTAGGACATGCTATTTTGAACATGGAGAAGTGTAAAAAAAGAAACCGCGCGAAATTTATTGTACCCAAATAATATTTTTTTATTAACATATAAATTATTTTCATATATTTAAAAAAAATTAAAACTAAACTAACCATCACGCCACCTCCCCGGAGGGGTAGGAAAAAATAATGGACGGTTACACTGTTCTGTCCTGACATACTTGTGACTTGACTCTCGCTTCCTCTCCATTCATACATCGAGTCATGCACGCACGTCAATTTCTCCGACTCCTCACGTGACCGACATTTTTATATTTGATTGTGCCACGTTTTCCTCGGCCTTCCTCTGTTTCTAGCTCCTTTCACGTCGTTTACATATACCTTCTTCTTAACGACCCTTTCATTATTTTGTTCATAACACTCTCATTCACTTCTTCAATCATATACTCGTATTATAAAAATTTTATGGAGAAAAAATGCCTTTTTCATTTTATTTTTATTATTGTATTTCTTATATAGATTTAGAACTTATTTCAAATAAAGACAGAGAGAAATGAAAATGAAAATACAGATATACACAAAACTTTGCGTGGGAATAAAAAAAAAGGATATTCGTTGTTTTGGAATCCCTAAAAATGGAAAAGAAACATGATCTTTTCCACCATTATAAACGCACATGTTTGTCGTACATAAACAAATTACGAAAGTATGAATGCATTTTTTTTTAACAAGCTTAAGAAAAACAAGTCACACACCACAAAATAAGCTATTCATATAACTAATGAAGATAGATTAAATTATGAAATTTTATTAAAATTAACTAACTAACTAACTAACCATCACGCCGTTGCGCGAAGGGGTATGCAGAGAAGATGAACCGCCACACCGTTCTTTATTGACATACCCCTCTAGCTTCCTCCACATTTATACATCGTAACATGCACGCTTGTCGATTCTTCCGACTTCAAATGTGGCCGCCTTTAAGTAATTGATTAACTTGGTCTTGCCATACTTTAATTGGTCTTCCACGACTTCTCTTCCCACTCATACTGCTTATATACAACATTTTAACCATTCTTTTCTCGTTCATTCGTCCCATATGTCGAAACCATCTCAGGGATCCTCATTTAATTATACTTTTGACGCAATTATCTGCCTTACATTTCTTCCTTATTTCGTCGTTCGGTATTACATAATATATTGTTTTCCCGCCCATTATTCTCAGTGATTTCATTTCTACGGCATTTATCCTACTATCATCCTTTTTCTTCCAGCTCCAAGCTTCACTTCCATTTATGCACTGCCATCTTTGCTTTAATTAAAATATTTATATTTGCAGTAATGACTTTGAGACCGCTATTAATTTTGTTCCCAGCATCGACCATTCTTTCTATATCTTTCTCAATTAAAATTAAAATAAAATCGATATAAAAAAATAATTCTTCTTGCTGGTTAGGTACTTTTAATTTTGGTATGTTTTTTTTTAAATGTAAAACAATAGTGAACAAAATGAATTCCAAATTCGACTCTTGCAAGAAACGTCAGACGAGCGACGGTCACGTGATGTGATCGTTAGAGCGCCGGCCAATGGGCGGCCGGCCTTTAATGGCGGTCCTCCTAAGTCCGCCATTAAAGGGTCATTACCGGACATTATACCAGTAATGCATGTACCGCATTATGTGCGCCTAGCTATATTCTTATTACATTATGTACAAGGAGTTTTAATATAAAGGTTTATATCCCCGCTTAGTTGCCCAGGGGTGAAATAGGGGTTTAACTCGCCCGCTGTCACACATGCCATATTTTACTTTGTTCATTGATGATTAGCGTGAATGGTGAAAATTTGGAGCAAGTAGTTGAGTTCGTGTATTTAGGTAGTATGCTTACAAGAGATGGGCGAGTGGAGAGAGATATTGAAAGAAGGGTTGGGGCAGGCAACAAAATGAATGGTGCACTTAAAGTTGTCATCGCAAACAAAAACCTATCCAAAAAAGCTAAAACTGGCAAAAGAAGGATGAAAGTAGAATAAATGCAGTAGAAATGAGAATTCTTCGACGAATGTGTGGATACTTTGTGTATGATAGAGTGTCGAATGAAAATATAATAAGTGAATGCGGTGCGAATGATGGTGTTATGATCAAAATAATGAAAAGATCATTAAAATGGTTTGGACATATGGAAAGGATGAATGAAGAAAGAATGGTAAAAAATTATATGTTAACGATGTAAATAGAACCAGAAATAGAGGAAGACCTAGGAAAACGTGGCACGATCAAATAAATCAAATATTGAATGTCGGCCATGTGAGGAGTCAGATAAATCGACGCGCGTGCATGCCGTTCGCCAATAAAAGCTTCGGTTAAGCAGTGGGAATCCTCTACTCGTATGTCTACTTCGTCCTCCCATCGTTATCCTGCTCTACCTATTTTTCTTCTTCCACCTGGGTGTCTTCCTAGAATCCTTTTGGGTGACCGATGATGTAATAATTAGACGAAATGAATCATGAAAATATAAAAATTAACTAGCTATGGTTCATTAATGTTTTTAATTGATATTTCATTTTAAACAATAAAAAAAAAATATACAAAACGTCTTTATTATTATGTATTTAGTGTGCTTCCACTTGTGTGTATGTTCGACCGGTTTCGGTAGCTTGCTGCCATCTTCTGGTGGCTATCAGAAGATGGCAGCAAGCTACCCTAACCGGTCGAACATAAACACAAGTGGATTCACACTAAATACATAACAATAAAGATATTTTGTACATATATTTTTTGCTTTTATTATAGCTATGGTTAGTTAGTTAGTTAGTTATATATTATATACGTAATTGAAATATAAACGTAACGATTTCTCATTACGTTACGATCACGTGAGTATCTATTAGATGTTTATGTCTAATGGATTATGGCGACTAATTGTATCGGTAATGTTGTTTACTGTTACTTGGATACCATCTAATGTAACGTAATGCCCGCCGGATAATGGACCGCGGGCCATCGGACTCAGCTCTCAATGGTTCGTGTCCTGCCGGGATGATTGCGGCTGTGATGCTGATTGAACCGCGCAAAATCACATTTAATATATTTAAAAAAGCAATGAAAGAAAACGATTTACAAATCTGTGGACGCTAGGCGGGGCTTCAGGACTCAGGGCCGGCGTGGGAAGGGGCTTTTTGTATTTAATAAACAATATATAAAAAATCTTCTATATTCGCCATAAGTTTGTGTAACAGTTTCATTGAACAATGTTTTTTAAACATTGTATACAACAGAAACTTTATATGTCATTCCCATAAAATATAATAAAACTTCTAGAAAACTGACGTTTTCATTCGTACTAATTAATAAATTTACCATATATCGTTTTACTATTTATACGTCTAAGGCCCAGGTTCTCAAAGTGGGCGATAACGCCCCCTTGTGGGCGTTTGAGACTTTCAGGAGGGCAGTAGAAGACCCAGAAAAAATCCACACTAATCACGTAGGTACTAATAAAGCAAATGAAACTAAAATATTGGTTTATTTTGTTATTGTATGGATTGTAATCATTTATGGGAAGGGAATAACTTTTATGGGAAGGGGGCGTTGAACGTTTCTTTTTCTTGTAAAGGGGGCGGTGCCCCAGAAAAGATTGGAAACCTATGGTCTAAGGGATCTCATCTCTACCGTATTTATTCTGCACTCATCATTCTTCTGCCAGTTCCATGCTTCGCTTCTATACATAAGGGTTGGAGCAAGAACTCCACTGTTTATCATTTTTTTGACAAAAGACTTAAGCCACAGAACAACGCTTATAATTCAAATTAATTCCAAAATATCAGCGAGCCCATCTCTGGCGCACATGAATTGTAATTGCGTTTTTTAATAATCCAAATTGTCCGCCATTGACTGCGCGCGCAGTTAGCCATAATGGCTTCCGTGAGTAATGAAAATATAAAGATGATTGCTGGCACTGGAAATGTGCGGACAATGGGGACGTGTTATACAAAACGGTGGAGAAAAATCTAATTAAATGATAAGCGCCTGATTCGGCCATTTTGTTTAAATTAGTTGCCCGGTGGGACAATAAAACGCCATTTTGTTATTTCGAGATTTTTGTACCAAGATTACACAATATAATAAGGTAATTTTAACCTATAGCATAACATAATAGACGCGGTCTCCTCGGAGATCGACGTCTTTCATATTGGTGAAGGTAGGTACGTTCAGGGGACAAATACTCTCGACTTTAAATCAAATCAAATACGATGAATTTCAAGTACCGGACATAATTAAACTATATATAAGAAATTTAGTCGTGCACTATCACAAGGACACCGACAGACACATAAAATGACAAGAAGCGTACAACACACGTAACGAACGTAACTATTCTGTACCAAAAACTAAAACTTTTTATGCGCAAAAAAAATTCTACTATCTTGGACCCAAACTATATAATATAATAAACAAAACTATTAACGACCAATAAAAACACAATGCACAATTACAAAAAAAACATGTAACTACGGAGACATTAAAAAAAGGGCGGCTTGAATGTAGTATAATTTTTAAAAACTAGTTAATAGTTTAAATAGTGTTCAAATAGTGTTATATTATATTATAATATATAAGACAATTAATTTTAAGTTATACACTTTAGGATATGTGTTGCTCAACTTGTTCATTAATTGTTCACTAAATTTGTAATTTACATATTGAAATTATATAGAGTGGTAGGAATGCCTCCCTAGAACGGGTTACTCCAGTTGGGAGGTATTAAAACCATGTACTTGGTAAATGATCAATAAATAAATAAATCAAATCAGTTTATTAAGTACAAAAGACATTACAAACAGTAACATGTTTAAGGCATCTATTGAGTACAGGTAAAATATAAAAATACAACATAATACCAGGAACGCATTAGAGATGGTTAAATATTAGGAAGACAATATACTTTTTAAAGTCAAGAGTATTTGTCGCCTGAACGTAGCTTTACTAATATGAAAGACGTCGATCTCCGACTAATTGCTCTTCCCACCGGTGTCACCAGATGCAGAATGGTTCTGGCGGCCGCTAGGTAAAACAATCTGTTCTGTCGCTGTCGCAGATATCTATCAGGGACAAAAAGTCCAAAACCCTCTAGCACGGCCGAGTTCTCGAAATATCCCCTGATTAATCTAAAGAAATGGGTAATGAGATGCCCATCTCTTCGAAGCTGTAAAGAATTGGTTCCAATCATTCCCAAAAGAAATGCCGTGGGATAGAGCCACGGATAACTACCATACTCCCTCACGTAGAGATACTTCAGAACTACTTCCACATTTGTCTTTATTTCGACGGCGTCGTCGAAATAAAGACAAACGTGGAAGTACAAGTAGTTATAAATACCATCGTTTTTTTTAAAATTATTATTAACTATTTTAACTGTCTTTCTTTTAATTATAATAAGTTACTACAGTCATATTTTATTTATGGTTTATAAATTATCACTGAATAAAAATGCAAAAAATAGATATAAATAGTTTTAGGAGAATTAATAATATTTTGATCTAAATGCGTCTTTCTGTTATTAATACCAAAATGTATATAACACATAGTTATAGCTACATTAGATTGAACGATTTTTTTTTAATGTTTCTTTCTATTTTTCAGTAATTTCAATAACCCATGTAATCATTGTATTATCTAACATTTTGAATGTATACAAATTTTTGTAGACAAATACTGGATTTTACCCATTGCGGAATTTTTTTTAAGGATTAATTGTATCTCAATAGAGACGAAGATGTAAATTGTTTTCTGGGAACAGAATATGGTGGCCGAGGCGCTTACAGGACTTATGACCTGTCATTGGTTGGGTTGAGCGATCGCTTTATGTTTAACAACATTCCCCATTCCGCCCTTCTTACGACCATCACGCCTGACAAATTTTTGGAAGTTGTATATATGCTAGGATGCTGTGCCTATTTTCACATTTTTTAGTTCACTCTACACTAGCGTCATCTATTAAGATTGGGAAGCATTAAGCAGAAAATCTTTATTAATGCACTGTGAAAGGCTATTCACTCTCCAATTTTTATACATTTAACTTGGACCAGTTATTTTACACAAATTCTTGTAGACAAATACTGGATTTTACCCATTGCGAATAATTTTTTTTATAAGGATTAATTGTACCTCAATAGAGATGAAGATGTAAATTGTTTTCTGGGAACAGAATATTCTAACTATATTTTATTCATTACATTCCCATTTAATATCTTGTACTAGCGTAAGAATATTAATGTGTTTAATTGATCGTGTTTTTAGAATCCTACCCTGTTGCATTTAGAACGGAAAAATATTCAAATTTTGAATTTATTTTCGAACGTTCCCGGGGTCGAATCGGTATATTATTATTGGCCATTGTGCTCCGTAATCGGCCTCATCCCATCAGCGCGGTACCTACCTACCACGGCAGTACCTACCCGGCGCGGTAATAGAGTCTGCATTATTATACGCCACTCTTCACTAATATATTTTCATAATAATTATTCCGATCCATTTATGAACGGCCGTGTATTGCGCGGTATGTAATTTGAAACCATAATATCGTGGGTACGTATTTTTAATGCATTTTTGTTATTTAAAGGTCTGATTGAGTTGGCGTGTCATTTGCAGAATCCAATTTGAATTGTAGCCATAAAGTTCTATCGTTTTGTATCTCAATATCATTTTTGAGAAATTTGTATTTTATGCTAACGCGATCGATGGCGTCATTTGATTTATTTCGAAATCAAATAAAATATAATACAAAGCATCGTATTGCATAAATAAATATTTTTATTAAATATCAAATAGAGTGAAAGCGAAAGTTTTATTATAATATATAAGAATGACATGTTTCGTCATGTTAATACATTATCATAATATGAAAATGAAAAAATAAAACATTAACATTTTCATTATTCATATTATGAAAATGTTAATGTTTTATCAACAACAACAACAGCATCAAACCATCACGCCGTTTCGTAGCAAGGGTATGCAGAGAAAATGGATCGCCACACTATTCTATCCGGACACACCTCTTTAGCTACATCCACATTCATACAGCAAGCCATATACACACATCAAGTTTTCCGATATGCCGACCTATACAATTTGATTAATTTTATCACGTCATGTTTTCCTCGGTCTTTTTCGACTACGTACTCCGTTCACATCGTTAACGTATACTTTTTAAACCATTATTTCTTCATCCATGCGCTCCATATGTCCAAACCAACGCAATGATAACTTCATAATTTTTTTCATAATAATTTCTTCCGGTCTACTCGTACATTCCTTCCTTATATTATCAGTCGTACATCGTATTATCACACATACGTACCTACATTTCTTACTTATTTCGTCGTTCGGTATTTTATCATATATTGTTTTTCCGAAGATTATTCTCCATGATCTCATTTCTACGGCATTTATCCTATTTTTATTGTTCTTCCATACATAAGGGTTGGCACTAGATCTCCATTATGCATTGCCATATTTGCTTCAGTGGATATATTTATATTTGCAGTGATGACTTTGAGAGCACCATTTATTTTGTTTCCAGCACCGAGCCTTCTTTCGATGTCTTTGCTTTCAATTATTTACCGTTCGCACTCATGTCACAATTTGTCATACATTTTTCCTTCTCAAATACCATCACTTAAGACTTAGACACATTCATAACTAGGTCATTCATATTGCATGCTTCATACATTTTTGATACTAAGACATGCAGATTTTTCACACTGTCAGCGGTTAACACAGCAATTCGCTTTGTATTTGCAAGAGCTAACTATCTATCATATATAATTTTCCCGCAACTTCTACTCTGTGATTATCCTAATTTCATCCTTCTTTTGCCAGCTCAAAGCTTTACTTACATACATAAGTCTTGATAGTAGAACTCTATTATGAACTGCCCGTATGACTAACTAACTACCTAACTAACCATCACGCCATTTCCCCGGAGGGGTAGGCAGAGAGGATGGATCACCACAATGCTCTGTCCTGGCATACCTCTCGGGCTTCCTCTACATTCATACATCGTACCATGCACGCACGTCGATTATTTCGACTTCGAATGTGACCGCATTTTAGTAATTGATTAATTTGGTCATGCCATGTTTTCCTCGGTCGTCTTCTTTTTCTACTCACGCTGCTTGTGTACAAATTTTAACCATTCAACTCTCATCCATTCGTTCCATATATCCAAACCATCTCAGGAATATATTTTTTTAAATTTTATTTATTTATTTATACAAGATACACAATGAGACATTACAAACGAAAAACATTTAGGCGACTCATTTGGACACAAAACGGTGTTACAAAGATAAGATAAAACAACATGAGACCAAAAATCATACATATCAGAAGGAATCCAAATATGTCGACGTCTGTGAGGCAGTACTCTTTCCAGAATTTGTAATATTTTTTTAATTTTATTTATCCATGATGCAGTCATCTGCCTAACATTTCTTTTTTATTTCATCGTTCGGTATTCTATCATACAACGTTGAAATGTTAATGCCCGTATGCAATATTTTAAAATATTTATTTCAATGGCGTATAATAAATAGGTAAGCAATTTTAATGACGCTGTAAATATTATTGTATGTATCGTTTATTTTTAAGAGATCCAATAAATTGTTTCGTGATTACTCGTACAACCACAAACATAACCTTCAAACTAAAAACTTTTCGGACTAGTATAATATTAGAGAAGTATTTGCCGGCAATTTATTTATCAGCAAAAAGTGTCTTGACTCATTCGCAATCATCTGTTAAATTAGCAACCAACTGTAAACTAGCAAGACCAATCTATTTTAAATATGAGAAAATTGTTTAAAAACAGTTCGTAGTCGGCGAAGCTGCTCTTAGGATGTGATTGCTTTTGCCTATAACCAGGAGCGGCGTGAGGGAAAAAATGCAATAGATTTTTATTGGCTTAAAACAATGAAAAAAATGATTACGTATTTATTTTTCCGTGTGTTAAAAAAACAACTGATGTTGATAAAATGGACATTATTTAAAATTTGTTTAATCCCTTTGACACCGGTCGGAAGATTCATAATTCAAATAGTCGAATTAAAATAATGACTTAACGGAGTCGAAGCAAGAGCAGATACTGCCAGAACCAAATATTTCGTAAGAGTAGCAGAAATGAGAATATTGCGACCTATTGTGGGGAGAACCCTTAGAGATAGGAAACCCAATGAAGAAATTCGCAAATCCTGCAAAATTTAAGACATAATTAGATGGAGTAGGCAGAGAAGTTATAAGAAATGTCGCTAAGACCAAGTGGATGTCGTTTGGAAGACTTGATTATTCTGGATCATCTTTGCGACTAAAAGGAGTAAATATCGAAATGGTTGACCAGTTTAAATACCTCGGCAGTATCATTACTAAAACACTCGACCCAGATACAGAAGTAAAATGTAGAATAGAAGTTGCACGTGCTGCATTTAATAAGATGAGACCCTTCTTCTGTGACGATAATTTAAATCTTAAACTTCGACAAAGAATGATAAAAGCTTACATATGGTCAGCTCTATTATACGGAAGTGAAACATGGACTCTAAAAGTGAACGTAATGAATCGGTTAGAAGCATTCGAAATGTGGATACACAGAAGAATGCTTCGTATACCTTGGACCGAAAAGGTCAGTAACGTCGAAGTACTTAGGAGAGCCGGAGCCAAGAGAGAGCTGTTGTCGAATGTCAAAGTGAAAAAGGTCTCATATTTGGGTCACGTGCTGCGTGGAGAAAAGTACCGCCTCCTCCGACTTATATTGGAGGGCAAGATAGAGGGAAGACGGGGAGTTGGCAGAAAACAGATGTCCTGGCTGCGCAACATTAGAGAGTGGACCGGAATGAGGACGGTGGATGACCTGTTTCGGGCAGCGCAGGACAGGGAGGTTTTCGCCGGAGTGATCGCCAACGTCGGGGGGACCTGACACGGCACAGGAAGAAGAAGGCAGAGAAGAATTCTTAAGATCGTGATGCATGAGACTAAAGAGGACTGTCGACCACCAGGATGACCACCAAAGAGATGAATAGAAGGCTGGTCGTCTTCATCACAGAAGAAGAACTTAGTAATCAAACCAATGATAATTTTGTTTAATAAAATAGTGAGATTGTGAGTTTGAATCCCGTAATGGAAGCATTTAGTTTGTGTTTTTAAGAAACATTTTTTCATAAAATTATGAATTAATTATTAAAATTTAATATCTTCTTGGCACTGTCTCAACTCACTGCCCAGGTTGTCTATTGGGTTCTTCTCCTCATTCCAAGGGTGTAGGTTATTCTATTATTTACCTTATTCTCAATTATGCCTTGTCTTTGGAACAGACTGCTGGATTGAGACCTCCTGGATTTCTTTTCTTTAGATGTTTGCTTAGGACAATCTATTGAAATGCCTTACGTTCCCATACCATCTTTAACCTATTCTCTACTTTTCTGTTTGTTATTAAGATTTAAATTCTTTTTCTTCTATCTAGCCATTTCTCCACTACTGGATGTAGGCCTCTTCAAATAGTCATTTCTTCTGTTTCGGCGACTTCTGTCTTTTCCTCGCAGCCCATCTTTTCTGGGGTCGACCGACATCTTTTTCCCTCTCATGGTTTCCATATTAAGACTTAAATTTCAACTGCAATATATTATGATAAATTTTATTTAAATAAATATTTATATGTAGTTTTCAATGTAGTATTCAATATACGGGGAAGATGTAGCCAACAGACACAACAAGGCAAGGGGAGCTTTCGCCATGCTTCGCCTTGTATGGCGTTCCGGTATCATTTCGAGAAAGCTCAAGCTCGAAATATTCAGCAGTATCGTCAAAATCTTACTGCTGTACGGATGTGAGACTTGGAAATCTACCTCGGACGTTATTGAAAAACTCCAGGTGTTTATAAATAGGTGCTTTTGCTCAATATTCATGATCTATTGGCCCCAAACAGTGTCAAATGCCGTACTCTGGACCATGGCAGGCGAAAAACCAATTAGAGAACTAGTCGCAAGACGCAAATGGCAGTGATCGGTCACGCTCTGAGACGGAACTCAGCCTGCATCGCTAAGGGCGCACTAGACTTCCCCTATGAGGGGAAAGTGGAAACGAGGCAGACCTAGAGTCCTGCAGGACGTGGTTAAAGCAGCAGGCTTCACTTGGGATGATGTTAAGCATCAGGCGTGCGATAGAGTCGTGTGGAGAAGATTCCTTGAGGCCCTATGCACACAAGGACAAAAATAAGAAGATGAGAGTTTTTAATATTTATTTTTCCAAAAAAAAAAAAACGGTATTCTGTTCTATCCTCCAGCCAGCCCTGCCGGGTCTAAAACGACTTTACTTGCCCCGTCTTCTTCTTCTCGTAGACCGCAAACCGTCCTATTTAGATAGTACCTACTCAATCCGGAGTCTCGATTATACTTGTGCAACGTCCATTATGTCAGAGCCGACTGCCACATTATTATTCAACTTCTTCTGTTATTTAATACTTTTTACTTACTGAAGAACTTGCCGGTTGAGATCTTGTTCTGCCAAGTATTTATTTTTGGCGCATGACATTACCGTACCTACTTTTAAAGAAAAATATTAATAACGTCGATTTACAAAACTAACTGACCATCACATAAGCTGCAGAGAAGTTTGCAAATTGACCAAAACCACTCTTCTATTTCATTTATTTATTTTAAATATATCTAAAGCATTACAGATTTTTTTTCCAATACACTAAAGATACAAGTTAGAGATACACAACAATAAGTAATAAAAAGAGCGAGAAACATAAGATGCATGACAAATTAATATAATAAATATACCAAACAATTATAATAAAGATAGTACTTCCCTCAGATGAGCCAAACTATCACAAAATACGTCAAACTCCTGTTCTAATACACTTCACTAGTTTCTATCCAGTGCTATATTAATTCAAATGGGGCTTAATTCTTAAACTAAAGTTAGAAGTTAAAAATAAATTCATTAAGTGTTATTTATTCTTTCTTGAACAAGGGTGTAAAACTGTATATTAAATAATGAATACGAATGAAAAGTGTGCCAAATAATTAATCCAAATGAAAACCACTGTTTTCTCTTCTTCTTCTTCGATTGCCCTACATACCATATCGAGCCTTAACCTCCAGCATTCTTCGCCTCCAACTCCTCCTGTCCTCCGCTTCGACCCTCCAATCTGACACTTGTAACAATTTCGCCCCATCTCTCCCAACTTCAACCTCCTATCGCAGCTTTGGTCGTCCAATTGGTCTTCTACCACCTGGGTGCCATTCCAGCAATCTTTTTGGGGTTCGCAATGACGGCATCCTCTGGTTTCTAGAAGTTTTAATTATAATTTATATGAATGACATGTTTCGCCTGTCAAAGGCCAAGTATTTATAAGGCCAATTCTAAATGTTATTTGTAATTATTAAATATGGATAATCCATTGTTTTGGCGGTTACACTTTGATATTTCAACATTATTAACTGTTTAAATAAAAAAACTTTGTTATAAATATCACAATTGATTATATTTTGTTGCGACAGCCGTTTCGCTAATAGATTTTAGCATCGTCAGGTCTTACAAGACTGACAGTTGATTGTAAAATCTGACGATGCTAACATCGGGTAGCGAAACAGCTGTTGCGACAAAATATAATCAAATATGATATTTATAACAAAGTTTTTATTATTTAAACAGTTAATCAAATCTGGAGTTTAACATCATTGTTCAAGAAATAATAAATAAAACATATATTTTCTAGAAGTTTTGTTATAGTATAAACCTTTCAATAGTTATATATAATATTTTCAACTAAGAGTTGAGGTCACCTTCGAAACATGTCATGACTAATATTTTTATTGTATAAAGATATAACCTATCCAAAAAAGATAGAATGGCAGTGCACAATCGTGTTCTTCTATCGACCCTTATGTATGGAAGTGAAGCATGGAACTGGCAGAAGAAGGATAAAAGAAGAATAAATGCAGTAGAAATGAGATCTCGTAGACGAATGTGTGAATACTCTGTGTATGATAGAATGTCGAATGAAAATATAAGAATTGAATGCGGTGCGAATGATGGTGTTATGAACAAAATAATGAAAGGTTCATTAAGATGGTTTATACATAAGGAAAGAATGAATGAAGAAAGAATAGTAAAAAATATATATATGTTAACGATGTAAATGGAACCAGAAATAGAAGAAGACCGAGGAAAACGTGGCACGATCAAATAAATCAAATATTGAATGTCGGCCATGTGAGGAGTCAGAGAAATCGACGCGCGTGCATGACACGATGTATGAATGTTGAGGAAGTGAGCATGCACGCGCATCGTGTTATTTATATTATTAATTGTTTATAAAATATCTTTTGTAAGTTGTAAAATGTTCCTGTAATTTTTTATTACTTTATTAAATAAATAAATAAATAATCAAGTTTTTTTATGGCGCACTTCAAAATGAGATTAAAATTTCGATTAAATTGTATTTTTTGTGTGCAAAGGGGTTGTAATGGATATACGATTTATTATTTTTTTCTATTTTTTTTTTTGCAGCTAGTTTTCCAATGACTCGCCGCATTGGGCACCCGTATCAAAACCGCACCCCGCCGAAGCGCAAGAAGCCACGCACTTCCTTCACCAGGCTGCAGATTGCCGAGTTGGAAAAACGCTTCCACAAGCAGAAGTACCTCGCTTCCGCAGAGAGAGCGGCTCTGGCCAAGACCCTCAAGATGACGGACGCTCAGGTCAAGACTTGGTTCCAGAACCGGCGGACAAAATGGAGGTAAGACTGATAAATATTTATTTATTTATATACAATAGTTAGATTGTATTCCCATGAGTAGAAAACTCAATTATGGGACAAGAGGGATATGTTACATATAAAGAATTATGGACATTCAGAAAATAGAAAAATAAATTGACTTAAAACTAAAACATTTAAAAATATGTACATTTTGTTGCTTTATAAAATTATTTAACATTATAATATTTGATCATTTTAATACATCATAAATTGCACTATTTGAAAGAAATATAAGAACATATTCAAATAGTGAATTCCATTTACTTGATAGTATTCACCATATAAAAATAAAAAACAAAAACCATATAAAAATAACAATTTTATGCAATTGCACGTTAAAAGTGCAACTTTATTTCTTATATTATTTAGGTATATGAAATTTCTACTCAACTTCTATTAAATTAACTCAATCATTATATCATACAGTTTTTAATTTTACACAATTGCGGATGGTATGAAATATGAAACACAGTTCGAATACATGTTAAATAGAAAATTCAAATAATATCACAGTTTTTTTAATAGCTATGGTAAATTGTTTCAATTAACGTATGTTACCGGATGGTTATCTTCGAGAGTGTCAGCAAATAATTAATACGAGTGAAAACTGGAAATATTTCATTAAAATAACATGTTATATTTAATGCGAATGAGATTTGATAACGCCTTAGACAGACGTTGAAACAAGTAATTCACACAAAATATGATAAAACTTTACATGTCAGTTTCAACATGCTATATATCGCACGTTGAAAACAAAAGTGACACTATACAAAAATCTCAATTTTTCAGTACGGTCATTTAAAGTTTTGCCTGCTTATTAACCTAATTAAAATCAACTAGATTCTGATGGAATAATATCTAAACTAATATATAAAACAACAACATTAGATATATTTCTACTCACAGTCAAGTTATTGACCCCACAAAAACTTTACATGACCGTACTGAAAAATTGAGATTTTTGTATAGTGTCACTTTTGTTTTCAACGTGCGATATGTAGATTTTGATTACATATGTTAATCTTTTTAAGATTAATCTATATAATCCACATACTAACGCCATCTATGGAGATTAATTTTTAGCATTTAGCAGAACTACTTTATTAACGCAATGTGAAGGCTATCGCCATTAGCGCATTGTTAGAAGCCGCCTGGAGATGTCACTTCTATCTATATGCCAAAGAATTGACCAGATATGTTGAAACTGACCTTGTTGAAACTGACATGTGAAGTTAAGCATAGATTTGTAACATATATACAACCTCCAAAAATTTGTCTTACATGGTCATAAAGAAATATGTGGAATGGGGAATGTTGTAATTACATAAAGCGTGCGCTTAACCCAACCAATGACAGGTCATAAGTCCTGTTAACACCTTGATCAACCATATTCAGTTTCCAGTTTGCATCTTCGTCTCTATTGAGATAAAATTAAATTTCATGAATGTATCATTGGTGTATTGGAATGTAGTTCTGTGACACTTTTGATATGTTTTAATAAATAAATGAAATATGTCATGTACCACGGGTCGCATTTTTAGGGTGACGTTAGAATTACACTAAATTATTCTATCACTTTGCACGTTTGCGCAATTATTGGCCTTTATGTTTAACACCAATTGGGATAAAAAACATGTAATGTTCAGACCTCAATTAATATTATTTATTCGAATGTTTTCGTTCAAACAAAGAATTTAAATGCAAAAACGGTTATCATTTACGGAAGTTTCCAGTGTCCAGCGATTGGTCATATTTCAATAAAAATAGTCATTCAGTTATAACGAATTAATGAGGCGAGTCCGTAGCTACCAAACGGGTTGCGATAAATAAATAAAAAATGTGAACTTTGGTGTCTTCGCGTAGTTACAAGATTAATGGCCGCAGAATCTATAAGTTACAGGGTGCCCAAAATGTAAGACTTTAAATTCACGGAAATAAACTTAAGGTAGTAGTCTGGTAACTTAAGCCGATTTTCATGTCTTTTTACGAAGGGCGTCTTTTTGTAGAAAAATAAAAATGAATCGTTTTGGAAATTTAGGATGTTACATATTAAAAATACAAAAAAAAAAAAAGTTTATTATTATTATTATTATTAGGTCCTTACATATGAAATTGGCGTTTTGCCGTATTGGCAACTTTGATCTCAAATATCTTCTCTTTGATTAGGAATTCCAAATTCAAATTTATACAGCTATTTACTCAAGTATTTGTGTTTCGAAAATTATAATTCATTTGTTTTTTCCTCAATTGTTTTTTTCTTTGCGTCACTCAGTTAACAAAATGGAAAACTTGAAATATCGCGTTATTTACGAGTACGAGTTCCACCGTGGCACCAGTGCTGCAGAAACGGCTCGAAGGATTAATGATGTGTATGGCGACGGTGCCGCAAAAGAAAACACAGTGCGTTTTTGGTTCCAACGTTTTCGTTCTGGAAATTTCGTCCTGCAGAACAAGCCCCGTGGACGGCCGGAGACCAAAGTTGATAATGAAAAATTGAAGGCTATTGTGGAAGCGGATCCATCGCAAACCACGTACGAGTTAGCTGCAGGCTGCGTTGTTAGTCATAAAACTGTTTTAATCCACTTGAAGCAAATTGGGAAGGTGAAAAAGCTTGAAAGGTGGGTACCTCACGAATTGAGTGAAGCAAATCAACAAACGCGCGTTGACTGCTGCGTTGCATTACTCAACCGGCACAATAATGAAGGGATTTTGAATCGAATCATTACCTGTGATGAAAAATGGATCCTGTATGATAATCGGAAGCGCTCATCGCAGTGGCTGAACCCTGCCGAACCAGCTAAACCATGCCCCAAGCGAAAATTGACTCCAAAAAAGTTACTTGTGAGCGTTTGGTGGACTAGTGCTGATGTCGTTCACTACAGCTTTCTTAAATCTGGCCAGACGATTACGGCAGATGTCTATTGTCAGCAACTACAAACCATGATGGAAAAGCTAGCTGCTAAACAACCGAAGCTGGTTAATCGCTCTAGGCCACTGCTGCTTCATGATAACGCTAGACCACACACTGCACAACAGACGGCTACCAAATTAGAAGAGCTTCAATTGGAATGTCTAAGACATCCACCATACTCTCCGGACCTTGTCCCAACAGATTACTATTTTTTTCCAAATTTGGATAACTTCTTGCAAGGGAAAAAATTCAACTCCGATGGGGCAGTTCAAACCGACTTCAAAGATTTTATTGATTCCCGTCCGAATGGTTTTTTTTAGTAAAGGGATCGATGAACTACCTATGAGATGGCAAAAGTGCATAGATAGCAATGGTACATACTTTGATTAAATAAATATATTATATTAAAAAAAAATCAACTTTATGTTCCTCCCATACAAAACGCCAATTTCATATGTAAGGACCTAATATTAATTGAAGTTGGCACCTCGAAAAAAAGCGCGTGGGTGGCCCGGGTGATTTTGGCTCTTGATATTATCTAAAATCAAAAATCTTGAAAATTCTTAATCTAAAGACATGTCATTCTCGTCGGAACTACCGAGACATTTTTTCACCCATAACTTTTTATTTTACAACCCCTTCTTTGCTGACTTTTTTTTTCAAAGTCCGCCATTTTGTTATTTATCGATGAAATTTAACTTCTGCAGTTCCGGCCAGAATGACAATGAATGACAATTTACAAAACGATTCATTTTTATTTTCCTACAAAACAACGCCCTCCAAAAAGGACATGAAAATCGGCTTAAGTTACCAGACTACTACCTTAAAAAAAACAATTTAGCGTCACACATTAAAACAAATAATAATTAAATAGCTCATTGTTTTGGCCGAAACACTATGATACTTCAACATTATTACTGTTAAAATTTAATACACTGTTATAATATCACAATTTCTTTTTATTCACTGAGAGTGTCGCGACAGCTGTTTCGCCAACCGATGTGGCATCATCAGGTGTTACAATAAACTAAAGTTGCAAATGAAATGACGCACTATTTACGAGTACATAGCAAAAAACTAATTAGTTTTTGCCCTATGAAAGCAGTCTTTTCATTTGTAACTTTAATTTATTGTAACACCTGATGCCAACACCGGTTGGCGAAATTCAACAATTTCCTTTTCAAGGGTAAGCATTTTTATCTCTTTCCCTCTCTCCCTGATTAAGCTTGGGCCCAAGCGAAACTAGTTGGAAACAATTATAATAACCATAACGTGGTTAGAAACAAAGTGTTTTATTATTTATGTCTATAAATTTGAAACTCCGCCAGAGAATGATCAAGTGCTATGTATGTTGTTTTAATGTATGGATATGAAACGTGAACCATAAAATTCAACTCAATGAAAAGACATCGCCGAATACTCAGAATTGCCTGGACAGACATGGTTACCTTTACCGAAGTATTGAGGCGAGCTAAAGTCGACAGGGAGCTGTTGTCAACTATCAAGGTTCGGAAGATTTCACATCTGGGTCATGTGCTGCGTGGATAGAAGTACCACATTTTTCAATAGATGTTGGAGGGGAAAATTGAGGGACGCCGAGGGCCCGGTAGGAAGGGTGGAGGAGCTGTTCCGAGCGGCGCAGGACAGGGACAAAGACAGGGCTCTTGAAGAAAAAGAAGATATCTATAAGTTTAAACAATAAATAACATATTGAATATTTTTAATATTCATGTTTTCTGTACACCCTGTATTTGTAACAATCGACTATCGTCATTCACGTGTGAACAGTCTTTTGAAACGCACAAATAATTAATAACGATCTGTGGTTGGGCAAAAGACATTTAACTGCTACTTTTAATAATTGCCATCAACAAACGCTTTCTAAATAATAATAAAAAGAAACGATATTTCCTTACTTATTATAATATTATTCAACATGTTTATACTGTGTTTAGGATTGAGTAATAAAAATAGTTTTCCTATTTTTGCTCGTGTAATGGTTCGTATTTAACTCATTGTTGCTCGAGTAATGATGCGAAACTCAATTAAAACAATAGTTTAGAATTAGAAATAAATCTAAAATAAATTGGGCTAATCGTATAATATAGTATCCGCTCTGGTCTCAATGGTATATGTCAGTATACTGCGTAAGGCCTATACTGACATATACCACAAGAACAAATGCTAGAGTACGGGTGGCAGATATGAGGACGCTGAGGATGATAGCAGGAAGGACTATTCGAGATAGGGTGAGGAAGTGTTCCCTTTTCTCAAAGTCGAAATTGAAGTTCCCCAGGGATCTGTGCTGGGACCTCTTCTATTCATAAAGTTTACGAACGATGTGGTCAAAATCATAAAATCCTTTTGCTATGCTGACGACCAGCAAATATACTCTTTCTGTGACCCCACTGATACAAGCCATCTCAAATCTTCGACAGTCAACTGCATTGATGCTGTATCAAATTGGATGTTTTCGAATAAACTCAAATTAAGTCCATCAATAACTGAATTTCTATGGACTGCTTCTATGAAGAATATATTAGTTAGTTAGTTAGATGTTTATTGATGTCGTTCGGTGATTAAATCTTTCGTTCTATGTCGTCGGGTTTACGGTGCTCCGAGATGTATTGAAACGTTGTTCCCAATACAGGTTTTACATACTTCCGTCAAAATACCTCAACTCGGCATAAAAGTGAATTTGGTCTAAGATTCCTTAGAGTCTAGATACCACAGTATAAGGTTGTGTATTGGTGATGATGTTTAAGAGAGTATTAGATGGTGTACACATGAATACATCTAAGGCGTTGACTCTCACTTGAAAGTAGACCTTTCTGTCCCTTGTAGCTCGAAACCGCTTCTCAACGCTTCTTATGCTTATCCAGTCCTTTATGTCGTGAAGCTAGGAGATTCGCCTCCTGCTAACCCCTCTTCAACCCCTATTTTGCCCTCAATGTTCAGGTGCAGCAATTCATATTTTTCTCCCTTAATCACGCGACCTCAAAATGCCACCCCACGGACTATAATATTTTCAAATATTTTATAACTCAAATAAAAAAAAAATATAAAATCTTGCATCTTGCTAAAATGATGGCCGAAGAATCTATAAATTACCTTTCTAACACATTTGATAATGACTTAGAATGGCGAAACATGTCATATTCATAAACAACAACAACAACAACAAACCATCACGCCGTTTCTACGCAGGGGTAGGCAGAGAAAATGGACTTCCACACCACTCTATCCTGACATACCTCTCTGGCTTCCTCCACATTCATGTTGATTCTTCCGGCTTCTGACATGACCAACCTTTAGTATTTGATTAATTTGGTCATGCCAAGTTTTCCTCGGTCTACCCCGACTCCTTACTCCATATCCATCGTTAACGTATACTTTTTTAACCATTCTTTCTTCACCCATGCGCTCCATATGTCCGAACCAAGACATAAAAGATTATATACGAGTAGGCGTCTAAAATAGGTCTCGTCTCGTAGGTGTCTAAAATAAATCTTAAATATTTAGAAAAAAATCATTAAAACTAATTTATATTATATAACAAATGCGTGTAAAACTAATCAAATTGACGCCATTTTTTGATACAAAATGATGCGAGTTTGCGGTATCAAGAGTCTCTTAGATCTACGGTGGCAGGTTGTCAGGAATCTAGACCGGGCAGGGCTGGTTGCCATGCCGGCACTAGCCGCGCTACTGTTCGGACATGTCTCCCCTTATCTCGGGCCCGCGGGCCAGATCACTTAATGGACAACCTGTGTAGCGAGATAAGGCGGGCGCCAACTCCACGCATGGATGTATAGGCAGTCAATAACGCTGGAACAATGAGGAATTTCACCAGATTCAAATGTCACACTCATTGACAACTATTTGTCAAAATTTTAAATTGACTCAGAGATCTACTCTTCACTTGATATATATTGTAACTAACTAACTAACTAACTAACCATCACGCCGTCTCCCCGAAGGGGTAGACAGAAAGAATGGACGGCCACACTTTTCTTTCCTGACATATTTCTCTCGCTTCCTCAACATTCATACATCGTGTCATGCACGCGCGTCGATTTCTCTGACTCCTCACATGGCCGACATTCAATATTTGATTTATTTGATCGTGCCACGTTTTCCTCGGTTTTCCTCTATTTCTGGTACCATTTACACCATTAACATATAATTTTTTTACCATTCTTTCTTCATTCATTCTTTCCATATGTCCAAACCATCTTCATGATCCTTTCATTATTCTGTTCATGACACCATCATTCGCACCGCATTCACTTCTTATATTTTCATTCGTCACTCTATCATACACAGAGTATCCACACATTCGTCTAAGAGATCACATTTCTACTGCATTTATTCTACTTTTATCCTTCTTTTGCCAGTTCCATGTTTCGCTTCCATACATAAGGGTCGGTAGAAGAACACCATTGTGCACTGCCATTCTAGCTTTTTTGGATAGGTTTTTGTTTACGATGACAACTTTAAGTGCACCATTCACTTTGTTGCCTGCCCCAACCCTTCTTTCAATATCCCTCTCCACTCGCCCATCTCTTGTAAACATACTACCTAAATACACGAACTCAACTACTTGCTCCAAATTTTCACCATGTTGCAGACTGTCATGGTTTCTTCCTTTTCAAAAATCATTACCTTGGACTTTTAACATTCATCATCAGATCATTTCGCATGCATACCTCATACATACAATTCACCACAATTCAATACAATTCACATATATATTGTTTGTAAATACATATGTGTTTTGTGGCTAACTTAATCTTAGGAAATAAAATACGAGTGTGCATTGAAAACGCGATTGTTTCTTGGTTATAAATCGTTTTTTTAATATATTATTGGTTGGCGCTCCTGACTCAAATTAAAGTGGTTTTATACAACGTTTTAAAATTGTTTAATTCTAATGTTATTATTTTTTTTTTCTTCTCATTATTATGTGTTTTCATTCGCTTTTAATAAATAATTGATTAAGATTACGTTATTTTAATTTTTACCGTTTTGTCGCGATTGTGAAATTCTTAGATCCATACCGTTAGTCGGATCATAACTCATATTAATGGCAACCCCGCAATAATAACACATTCAAATTTTATGACTAATTTTTTATTGTTTTTGGATACATAAATGATTACCACATACATGGCTCTCTCGGTCACCGATTCACTGTTTCAATAGGAGCAATATATCATGCCGAATCGACACAATATCGCACTTAGCACAAAACACAGAATCCAGTAGATGGGCACTTAGTACCCTCGTACGAACACTCATTTTAGGAGATAACTTTTAAGCTGACAGCATGGCTTCCTATATAAATTGAAGCTCTAAGAGTTGTGGACTTTTATTAATGATTGAGATAATGGATGATGCATGTGCTCGGCGAAACCGGCAGCTCTGTACAAACGATACTTGACAATTTACCTTACAAACTAAACTTTTAAAACTCCGCTTCTAAAATGAAGAAAGACTTTTTTAAATCATAACAAATTAATAGACTGTTTTTTTCTAAAAAAATAATTGTCACCAAACATGATATTTTCGAATAATATACTCAAATTTGTCTTTTTCTTTTTTATATACTTTATATGTACTCGTACAACACTACCTTTAAAAAAATTAAAATTACATATCAGACATGTTTCGGACAACCGGTCCTTCCTCAGTGATATTATAAAGACACATATTAAAAATATTATAAAATTGTTTACAAATATAATCAGTTTTGACAGATCATATTTGTAAATCCTAAGTCGCAAAACGAAATATCACGGCTACCAATGTTAACGGTTAGGAAATCTTATACGTGATATGACGGCTACCGATGCCAATAGGTTAAGGACCTCATCTCTACCGCGAGTTTTCTTCTTCTTCTTCCTCAGCCTATTCCCGTCCACTCCTGGACAAAGGCCTCCTCCATTCGCTTCCATGTCACTCTGTCTTGTGCAGATTGCATCCAGGTTATTCCGACGTGTCTGTTCAGATCATCCTACCACCGTAGTTGCGGTCGCCCTGCACTTCTCTTTGCCGTCCACGGTCTCCAAGTCAGCAGTCTTCTTGTCCACTTTTCATCTGAGCTTCTGGCTACGTGACCTGTCCATTGCCATTTTAGAGTCGCCACCCGGTGGATGATGTCAGTGACTCTTGTTCTTTCTCTCACCGTATCGTTTCTGACTCTTTCTCTTAGGCTTATTCCTAACATGGCTCTTTCCATGGCTCTTTGGGTCACTCGCAGTTTCTCGGCACATTGCTTGGACAATGTAACAGTTTCAAGACCATAAGTACCAACTGGCAGAACGCAGGCTTCATAGACATTTCGTTTCAGGTTGATCGCTATTTTCCGTTTTTTAAGAATGTAACTCATATTACCGAAAGCTGGCCAGATTAGTCCAATTCTTCTTTTTAGCTCTACGGTCTGGTTATCACGGCCCAATCGAATATTGTGTCCCAGGTATGTATCTCAAAACGTTTGTATACAGCAGGTTATTTGAACCTAATTACTGTATACAACTTTTTAGCTATTGAGTCTCATGACATATGATAGGTAGCTAATCTATCGCCATTTTATTGTGATGTGAATTCTACGCCAAACCAAAGACACTGCCCTTTTATTATACTATATCAAGTTAAATTTCCGTTGTGTCAATAGCTCTATCAATAGTATTATTTAATGCGGTGAATTGAATTATTTTTATTTATTTATTTTTTAAATTATACACTGAAGTAGGGAAGTGAGTAACTATATTTCAGTTCATAGGAAATGTGTGAGGGCACTTTGACGTCACATTCCGCGAATGTTGAAAGCTTCTTAAATATTTAGGGCATCCATTTTAAAATACAAAGTGCGCATGACGTTTATTGACGGTACAAAATAAAAGAAAACCATCTCTATAGTGGAGAAGCAGTGGGGTTCCAAATACAAACTACATTTTGCTCACCAGTGACGGTTGATATTTTTATTGTGAGTGTGATTTGATTGGCTTTGAAATTGAAAAGCATAAAAAAATATGTGTAGGTACTGTTAAATATGATAAGCATTTTATTAAGTCTGCGTGCGTTATGTATGACAATCGAAAGAGAAGAGCTTGATGATTTTTCCGCTGCTGCGTGTGAATGGTGCTAGGGTATTGCATATACAATATAACGTGTCGTTTAGTAATAATAAAACTTAAGTAAATTACTTGTTATCTTCTTCTTCTTCTTCCTATCAAAAGCAAAAAAGCTTTTTACATCACAGAGATGGAGCTTAAAGGAGAATATTATTCCTCGTTTCCAACTTCTCCTGTCCTCTTCTTCGACCTTCCAACTTGACACTTGTAACAATTTCGCTGCATCTCTCCTTAATTAATCCTCCCACCGTAGCCTTGGTCGTCCAATCGATCCATTACCACCTAAGTGCGATTCCAGTTTTTTTGTGGCTCACGATGACGGTAACTTCTGTACGTGACCGGCCCATCTCAGTCTATTCAGTCTGACCTGTGTGGAGAGACTGGGAGCTTTGTAAATATTATACAGCTCGTCATTATGCCGCACTCTCCAGCCTTCACTGTCATTCGCAGGTCGCAGGATTCTGCGCAATACCCTTCTCTCGAAAATATCCAGTAACTTTGCGGATTTTGCTGACACTGCGTGTACACGTCTAACATCCACGGGTCACCACTGTTCTGATGATTGTATTATACCAGGTGATTTTGGTCTCCATGTTTACGCTTCTTGATTTAGGCACCGGTAGTAGAGAGAAGAATGTTGTGTTTTTAAAAATACACCAATCAAAATATTGTTTATCGTTAGCCACATCATTTCCCCATCTTTCTGGCAATAGATGAATCCCGCATCGAAAAAACGTCCAGTCTTTTGAGTCAATCTAGGCATCAACCTAATTCTTGACATCTGCATATGAATGGAATTGCTGCTCTTCTAAGTGGTAGTCCGAAGGTGCTACGTCTGGTGAATAAGGCGGGTGCGGTATAATCTCCCAACCCATATTCTGTACGTAGCTTTTGACCGCGATTACGATGTGAAGTATCAGCATGCTGTGCCAAAACATATTATTAATAAAGTTTTTTTCTAGCTAGCTATTGCGCTCTTTTAATGTGACTACGGACGACTCTTAGGGGTCCTGCAAAATCCCATCCCTATGTCAATTTTTCATGTCTTGCCCCTTGTCAGTATTTTTGGATCATGATAACTAACTTTTATCGGTAGGATGTCTTGATTGTTCTGGATTATAGAAATGTTAATAGACCACGTATATGATCTGAATAAAAAGATTTGATTGTGCTATAAAACGTCCAATCGTCCCTGCACATGTGTCCCCGAAGACCGCCGAGGCCCGACTGTCACTGCTTAAATATTTAAAGTAGTCAATCCGCGGCCGGTCCCCTATTGGTTTATTGACGGCCGTGTCGGCCAACGGGGAGGGGGTGTTTTAAAAATAGAACGCGCTTGAGTGGCGGGAAAGCTTGTACTGTGGATTATGTACGAGACATTTTAAAGACAGCAGAATCACGCAAACAAAAGTTTTTCTAAATTTTTCAGTCACGATTGTTTTAATCGTATTTTTTTTTTATCTTTTGCCTTTCATTTAACTTTTGCCTTTTATTTTTGTACGGATCCACAAAATTAGTAAGGGTAAATAAAATGTGATCACAAATTTAAAACAGTTTTTGAAGCATTTCTTTATGCTAACTAAATAACTAATTAACCATCACGCCGTCTCCCCGAAAGGGTAGGCAGAAAGAATGGACTTTTACTGATGCGGCACTCCATCCTTCTCTTTTTGCTCCGCGGGAGACGCGGTGTGATGGGTTGCGAACCTCATCGCCACCAATAGGCATCTCCCGCGCACACTTCGATCGTCCAACACCCACAAAATAAGTCTAAAACAAATAATATAAAATACAATGATATAAAATAAAATAACAAAAAAAAATAATATAATTTATGCTAAACATTTAATTTCGATTTAAGTTATTATATGTATGTTGAAGAATGGCAAGCTGATTTAAAATATATAATACAATCTGTTGGATGGTCTAGGAGACAGAACGCTTGGCTCCTGATCAAGGTGATTTGGGTTCAAATCTGGACCCGACCAGATTCCTTCTTCATAATAATGAGCTATTTTCTGCTCATATTAGAGATTGTGTAATAAATTCTAATACCAATGATTTAAATTTGTTATAATGCCAAAAAAATTAAATTATTTGTTTCTACTTTTTTGACATAGAGTTTCGCCAGTTTCGACAGTTTGATGTGAAAAAAAGCCATTCAAATGAAACAATGCAAAAATTAGTTTTGAAATATTATTTTTAGTAAGTTGTTAAACTTATTTAAAAAAATAATGTACCCGTATATATATATTTTAAAATTAGGTATATGGACTTTGACCCAATTTTCTTGCAACAGTGAATAACTAACTAACCATCACGCCTTCTCCGAAGGGGAAGACAGAAATAATGGACCGCCACACTGTTCTTTCCTGAGATACATCCTCTACATTCATACATCGTGTCATGCACGCACGTCGATTTCTTAGACTCCTCACGTTACCGAGTGAATAAATGATCGAAAATTCTTTAATTTCTTGAAAATGACAAGAATTATTAAATATTTAGAAACTGTTGTTATTTAATAAAATGTATATTTAAAAAGATCTTTTAAGATTTGTATTTTTCTTTGCGTCATCTCGCACACACTCGTCATTTGTTTCGAATATACCTTTAAGTATCTGGTTAATTTGATAATACCATGTTTTCCTCCGATTTAGTATTGACACAGTCAAAAGCTAACAAGAAGAAGTAGGCAGAAATAAAAGATCGCCACACTGTTATTTCTTGACACTTCTATCGATTCCTCAACATTCATACACCGTGTCATGAGCTCATGTCAATTTCTCCGACTCCTCATGTGGCCGAAATTTAAAATAGCATTGATTTTATCATGCCACATTTTCTTCGATCTTTCTCTTATTTCTTGTTCCGTTTACATCGTTGACATATCTTTATATATAATTCTTCTGTACGGGAGTATGTAGTTGAACTCCTCCTAATCGGCTGGACCGATTTTGATGAAATTTTGTGTGTGTTTGAGTAGGTCCCTGGATGGTTTAGATTTACAATTGGACCCGGTAGGTGGCGCTATTATCTGGTTCAAGGAAAAAAATCCTTAGGAGAGGACATGTAATGTAGGTATATAAAAAAAAATCTTATATTTATTGTTGCGCGATTTTAATAAATATTTTGGACTTTTATTAATAATCAATGCTTAGTTAGAGTGTATATATTTTGATAGTCCATTGTATTGGTCGAAACACTATGATTCTTCAACATTATGAACTGTTAAATTATAAAATTTTGTGTTTATGTCTCACAAATTTCTTTTTTATTTTTGTATATATTTGCATTTAATATTTTGATTCGCTAGCGATTTTTTACCCTTGCAAAATATATATCGGGGAAAGGATTAGATTATGCTGTTTCGAAATTCCATTTTTAAAAATTCATCGCCATAAGCGCGAAAACACCTCAAAACGGAATAGTTTATCGAAACGGTCGCTCCGAAGTTTGCCGCTCTGAGATTTTCCCAATAAATAAATAAGCAGCCGCGGGGTACCAGTCGCCGTCTCGCTCTCTCTCCCTGAAAAAAATGTCTTCACGCCCGTCAGCGCTGTAAAGTGTGAGGGGGAGAGACGGTCCGCCCGCGCCCTCCGGCGGCGAAGAGCTGATTTAAACCAGCTGTCAGAATTGGAGGGAATCTAGGCGGGTCGCCATTTTCTTTTAAGCAAATCCCGTGTCTAGTTATCTTCTCTGCAGAACGACACTTAATCATATCGCTTGTCTTATTTTAATAAACCATATCAAATCAAACGGGTCATACACGCATGTCGTTTCTTCCGACTTCAAACATGATCAACCTTTAAATTTTGATTAATTTGGTCATGCCATGTTTTCCTCGGTCTGCCTCGCCATCGTACTCCATTTACATCATTAACGTAAACTTTCTTGACCATTCTTTCTCCATCCATGCGCTCCATATGTCCGAACAAACGAAGCGATCCATTCATCATTTTGTTCATAATACCTTCTTCCGCTCTACATTCCTTTCTTATACATAGGTTGCCTTTATGTTTTTACAATCGAACAGTAGATGGCGTTAGTGAGTTATGGCATCACTGTATTTGTGAACATTGACGCTTGTTATTGCGAAGCCAGTGGCAACATAGTAATTGACCGATTAGGTTGTTGACAGTGAACGTTTAAAATAAGCAAGTTTGTGCGAAAATGGAGATCACTCGTGAAGGTTTTCGTTGTATGATTTTTTATGATTTAAAAAAAGGCCTTACTCGATAACAATGCATAGAATCGCTTCGTGCAACTTTTGGTAATGAAGCACAATCAGAGTAGATTGTTTGCAATTGGTTTGCAGAATTTTGTCGTGGTCGTGCGTCCGTCAGTGATGAATGACGAGAAGGTCGGCCAAAATCGGTTGTCATTCCGAGAAACATTGATTCTGTGCGCGTTATGATTAAAGAAGATCGGCATGTGACTTACAGACAGATAGAGGCCACTCTTGGCATATCGCACACTGCAATACAAACGATTTTGCATGAGCATTTAGGTGTGAGAAAGATTTGTTCCAGATGGATTCCGCATAATTTGACCGAAACGAAAAAATGGCTCGTGTTGATTGATGTTACGAAATGTTGAAAAAATTCGACCAAGGAAGGTTCAAAATCCGTATACAACATTGTTACAGGACACGAAACTTGGATATATTCGTATGAACCTGAAAACAAACAACAGTATACTGTAAGGGTGTTTGACGATGAACCCAATCCCACTAAAGTTGTTCGTTCACGGAGCACTTCCAAGAAAATGATCGCTTGTTCCTTCGGTTGTACTGCAACCCTTCCTTTAGAGGATGGAAGAACTGTTAATGCCAAATGATAAACAACAATTTGTTTGCCAACGGTCTTCGATGAACTAAGGAAAAACAACAAAAAACGTCGCATCATTCTTCATCACGACAATGCCAGCTTCCATAAAGCACGTTAAACAACTGAATGTTTGAAGAAGAAAAACATTGAATTAATGTCTCATTTCCCGTATTCACCTGATTTATCGCCTAACGATTTTTTCTGTTGTTCCCTACTGTCAAACAAAAGATGCGTGGACAGCGATTTTCATCACCTCAAGAAGCTGTTGAAGACTTTCAAAACCATGTTTCTACAATATCAGCTTCATAGTGGAGAAAATGTTTCCAGAATTGGTTTGAACGTATTCAAAAATGTATAGACGTAAAAAGCAAATATTTCGAAAAGCAATAAAACACTTAGTTTCAAACTTGTTTGTTTCTGTTTCACTTTTTGTAAACACATAAAAGGCAACCCTCGTATCAGCATTTGAGATTCTATCGTATATCGTTATATCACACATACGTCTTAGGGACTTCATCTCTACCGCATTTATCCTGCTCTCATCCTACTTCTGCCGGTTCCATGCTTCACTTCCATACATTAGGGTTGGGACCAGAACTCCATTGTGAACGACCGTTTTCGCTTTCATTGATAAATTCTTGTTTCGAATAACTATTTTTAAAATACGTATTTTTAACTATTAAGTTACTATATATTAAGAATAGATTACTGCGGATATATAATTAATTTATCACCATAAAACGAGTGTTAAAATCCTTAAGAAAAACAATGATACTTAAAATACGTAAAGACAAAGATTTGTTTTTAAAATTGTTGGAGGGTCACACGATGTCCTTAACCACCCGAGGAGTGTATAGACGCAGGATGCCCTCTAAGTTACATCAATCCTTCGTCGGTGAATCCTTCTGAATTATTAATCACCCGGACTGTGAGGCATGCGGTAGTGGCAGGACGAGGGTTGGGGAAGTTCGCTGAAGGAAGAAAGGATTAAACTGTCAACGAGAAGTGTTGACGAGAATTACGCAACCATTCCGGATCTATTCAACTAAAAAAGTTCGTTTTTATCAATACAATAAAAATTACTCATCTCAAGGGCACTGTAGAAAATGCACTGTTTTATTAACTAGATAAGAAAATAAACATTTTATTATTTTATTGAATCGCTCTTTACATCATGACAGCATGAGCCAAATCGATGTAAAGGATATTATAGCTATGGTAGTGATTCTCGTGACATGTGATAGGTAGCTTATCTATCGTCATTTTATTGTCACGTGAATTCTATGCCAGACCAAAGACAGTGAGACAATCACACTGCCCTAGTCGGGAATCGAACCCGGAACCTTCGGGGTGGCAGTCAATGCACTTACCACTCAGCCACGAAGGTCGTCATATTTAGTATGAGGGCTGCATCTGACGCAGTCGATCAACATTTACGTGTTTTTTGAGTTAAACAAAAGCCTATCCAAAAAGCTAAGATGGCAGTGCATAATGGTGTTCTCGTGCCGACCCTTTTGTATGAAGTGAAGCATTGAACTGTCAAAAGAAGGATGAAAGTAGAATAAATGCAGTAGAAATGAGATCCCTAAGACGAATGTGTGGTAAATCTGTATATGATAGTGTACAATGCAAGTATAAGAAGTGAATGCGGTGCGAATGAAAGTGTTATGAACAAAATAATGAAAGGGTCGTTCAGATGGTTTGGACACATGGAAAGAATGAGTGAAAGCGAATAGTGAAGAAAGTATATGTAAACGAAGTGAGCGAAGCTAGAAATAGAGGTAGGGCGAGGTAAACGTAGCACGATCAAATCGATCAAATATTTAATGTCGGCCACGTGAGAAGTCGACGTGTAAAACTTCATATGAAATAATTAATACGAATGAAAACATCTGTTTTTTAAGAAGTTTTATTACATTTTATTGAAATGTTATTTTTCATTGGATTCATGTGATTCACGGGATATACATAAACATGTCATTCTCATAAAATCTAGATAACAGGTGCTTTCATTTGTATTAATGTATCATTTTATGTTTAAGCATTCAAATTTAATTAATACTAATGAAAACGTCTCTTTTCTAGAAGTTTTGTTATATTTTATGTGAGTGACATGTTTCGCCTGTTTAAGGTATTATCAAAAAGTAATGAACATTTGATAACGCCTTAGACAGGCAAAACAAGTCATTCATAAAAAGTATAATTAAACTTCTAGAAAACAGATGTTTTCATTCGTATTTACTTATTAAATATGGAGTTTTACATCATTGTTCAAGAAACAATAAATACATTTAAATTTAAATTCCTATTCATGGATAAGGTATTCGTTTCGAAATCCAGAATACCTCAAGACGTAATTGGTTTACGGGAGGTGGTGAAGTGAAATTAATATCACGTAAGAACCGTAAATCTCTCATAATACGTTAAGTCGTGCGGTGGCAAGTATTTCTTGGCCCATCTATGTTAGGTTAGGTTAGTCAATAAACGTTATCTTATTCTATTTTCATAATTAACTCACTTACGATTACACCATACCTAATAAGTTAGTTAGTTAAGTTAATTAGAAAAAAAACTATCACACTTTTGTTACTTGATACATTTGTTTTGATTTCCTCAACATTCATACAACATGGTCATTTCCGGCTTCGTTCTAAAGATTAAAAATTACCGTAATAACCATATTCTGTTCCTTTAACTAAATAAATAAAATATTGAATGTCGGCTACGTGAGGAGTGGGAGAAATCGATGTATGAATGTCGAGGAAGCGAGAGAAAATGTCAAGAAAGAAAAGTGTTGCAGCATATTCTTTCTGCCCACCACTTCGGGAGACGGCGTGATGGTAAGTTAGTTAGTTATTTTTTTGTTCCTTTAACTCGTGCATAAAAACAACAACGCGTTTGATTTTCGCTACATTTGATAATGCCCCGACGCCAGTAGTAGATTGTAGATTATTTTTTCTTTGTTTAATAAGGCGAATCTTTAATGTCTTAGACAGGCGAAACATGTCATTCCCGTAAATTTCATATAAATATAAAAAAGATGGTTTTATTTCATACAAATATTATATAAATCAAGTTTGTAGTTATGATACGTGACCAAAATGTTAAAGTTAATATTTTTTATGGTATCTATTGTGAATATAAAAAAATATAGTGTGTTGGTAATAAAACAGCGAAATTATTGTATAATACTGCGTTATTAATCATTTAACCTAACGGGTAGGGCTATCTGACCTCCCCAATTGATCAAATAAAAAAACTCCGCTTAACAGTGTGTTTCCAAGCAGAGGGAACAGTGTTTGCTGGATATTTGATTAGATAGGGCGGATCTTGTAGCACATTACGCCCCCGACCCACCCCCACTAGCGAGGCAGCGGAATAAAGGGAGGGGGTGAAATAAATGGCCACAATGTGGGGGACGGGAAACTGCCGGGAAATGCGATTTGAATTCTTTTTATTGGTCGGTTGGAACCAGTTTAATGTAATGATTAAATAATTCATAGTTAGAGATTTGTTTTATTTCGTAATTATAATAAAACTTTCACATGTCATGAGAATCAATTGTCGAATAGTTGTATATAGTAATTGGGTTCAAATAATCTGCTGTATAAAAATATGGAAAGCAATGGGATATCACATGATAATTAAAAGAAATATCTTTCTAATTAACAACCTACTTGAACCTAAAGAAGAAAGAAAGATTGTAGCAAATTTGAATTCTACACAAGTATTATGAATGAAAAGGTCTGTCTTCTCGAGGTTTTATTATGTTTTAAGGAAATAACATATTTCACCTTGCTAAGGGATTATCACATGTCAGCGAAAAACATTTAAATTCGTGTAAATTATTTAATCTAGAGTTTCACATCATTGTTAAAGAAACAATAAATAAATTCCATTCAATCAAAAAAAAAGTTTCAGTGTATTTTTTGTGGATGACATGTTTCTCCTTGTTAAGGCATCGTTAAACACTTTATAATTGATGCTTTTGGTTGGCGACATATATCAATACTATGAAATATAAAAAAAAAAATCATATTTATAAAAATATAATATCTAATCATATAGTGCACAATGGTGTTCTTCTACCGACCCTTATGAATGGAAGCGAAGCATGGAACTGGCAAAAGAAGGATGAAAGTAGAATAAATGCAGTAGAAATGAGATCTCTTAGACGTATGTGTGGATACTCTGTGTATGATAGAGTGTCGAATGAAAATATAAGAAGTGAATGCGGTGCGAATGATGGTGCTATGAACAAAATAATGAATGGATCATTAAGGTGGTTTGGACATATGGAAAGAAGGAATGCTAAAAAAAAATATTTTAACGATGTAAATGGAACCAGATATAGAGGAAAACCGAGAAAAACATGGCACGATCAAATAAATGAAATATTGAATGTCGGCCATGTGAGGAAGGGAGAGAAATATGTCAGGAAAGAAAAGTGTGGCAGTCCATTCTTTTTGCCAACCCCTTCGGGGAGACGGCGTGATGGTTAGTTAGTTAGTTAGTTAAATCATATTGATCCTTTAATATGGAGTTTAACATCATTATTCAAGAAACACTTAATAAATTTCATATGTTATATAATAATATTTTTTGTGTATGTATTTATAATGAATATAATACCAATTTCTTTCACATTTCTTTATCAAGGAAGGTAGCGTGTAAATATAAATCAAAACGAATATTTTTTCCTTTTACGCAACCATCAAACTTTTTTCATTCCGATTAGATTCTAAGTAGCAATCCTGCGCTCCTAACCTGTAATCCCGTTATTAAAACCTGTGAACTGACAAGCCAAATTTCCGGCAGACCGGAAATACAATGCGGTGTATTTTACTTCCCCTCGTATCGGAAGCAAAGGGTGGCGTTACCGGTTAACGCACTTACCCAAACTCAATTTGGGGGCGCACACCCTCCAAGGCTTACAAACACACGGATAACGAGGTCACGCATGTATGTATAATACTTATGTTAACGTATTTTTGAAATTTTTATCATAATATTTTTTACAGTACCTACCTTTATGTATGGAAGCGAAGCATGGAACTAACAAAAGAAGGATAAAAGTAGGATAAATGCAGTATAAAAGAGATCTCTTAGACGAATGCGTTGAGAAGAGTGTCGAATGAAAATATAAGAAGTGAATGCAGTCCAAAGAAAGTGTTATGAAAAAAATAATGTATGGATAATTTAGATGGTTTGGACACATGGAAACAATGAAAAAAGAAGGAATGGTAAAAATAGTATATGTTAATGATGAAAACGAAACAAGAAATTGAGGAAGACCGAGGAAAACGTAGCACGTTAAAATAAATCAAATATTGAATGTCGACTGCGTGAGGAGTCGGCGAAATTTACGTGCGTGCATGACACGATGTATGAATGTTGAGGAATCGAGAGAAACATGTCAGGAAAGAACAGTATGTCGGTCCATTTATTCTGCTTACCCCTTCGGTGAGACAGCGTATGGTTAGTTAGTATGTTAGTATTTTTTACTTTAATTTTAATTCTAATTACATTTTTTTTATTTATTAAAATTACTTATATTTGGCAACAATTTGAGAATATAATTTGTGATAAAATATTGAATGATTTGTTAAACTAACGATTGGCTTCTGATTCAAAGGATTTAATCCTGGACAATACCCAGTTCCTATTTCTTAAGAATGAGCCTTTATTTCTGTTTAATTGGGATTTGTTTAAAAAAAATTAACATGTTGACTGCCAACTATGAGTTATCTCGTACTTTATTTTGTCGTATTTGTGCAACTCCGAAGAAATTCGTAGATTATCAGAAAAAATATACTAGGAACGTATATACACACGTCTTGCCCGCGCGACAGTCCTGAGAAGAATGAACTTGCTGGTGTATAACGTCACTCGGTATCCACCACCGCGCGGCGAATGTTTAAAAGTTAATTATTTCTTATACAAGCAATGAAAGTCAATACGATAAAAACATGTCCGAAGCTCTAATTTTGACTTATATCCCTTTTTGATTGAGGTGCGTTATACGGCTGAGGTCCCGTGACCGTAAGGACTGGTCACGTGAGCGACATGCGCATGACGCGGGCAATCGGGGACCTAATGCTAAATTGTGTTAACATGCTGTTTTACGGGTGGGTGCCGTTCTCAAACTGTGCTTCGTTTCCAATAAATATGTATTTTTATAAATAGCGATATTTAATATACCTATATTGTATTACTGAGGAATGCATCATTCCAGAAGAAAAAAAAAAGTAAAAGACAAAAGGGTCTCCTGGCCACATTTAATCTAGTTTAATTTCAATTCACTTCTATGTCCCAATCTCACAAAACAGAGCAAAATATGGTTCACGATTTTATAACCTGTCATAAAATTATTTTAGACCGATATGGTGAGGGTGGGACAGAGTGTGGGAGGGGAGAGAAAACGTGGAACGAATTTTTTTTTATAACAATAGTAATAATAATAATAATAAGGTAAGGTCAGGGCAATGTGATCATTGACCTTTCATTCAGGCTCATAACAGACAGTGAGAGGGCGTATGGGGTATCTTCGGTGCCACAAAACCCAGACCAGCCAACTATTTTATTATTTTATTTCTACAGAAAATCCACGGAGAAGGAAACGGGAAAATACTCCAGTAAGACTTCCCAGGAAATCACCGTGGCGTGAAAGCATTCGTTGGAGTAATCACCAACGTCGAGATTTTCCTGACTAGACAATTTAATATGTAATGATACAAAACTAGACAACAAACAAAAATCACCGAATTTTATTTTAAAAGCAAATTATATCATTTCGTTTTTTTTAATGTACCTATACAAAAACTTGTAGACAAATACTGGATTTTACCCATTTCGGGTTAATCATTAAGAATTAATTGTATCTCAGTAGAGACGAAGATGTAAATGATTTGGAAACAGAATATGGTGGTCGAGGCGTATACAGGACTTATGACTTGTCATTGGTTGGGTTAAGCGATCGCTTTATGTAATAAAACATTCCCCATTTCGCCCTTCTTACGAACACCACGTCTGACAATTATTTTTGAAAGTTGTACAGGGTAAGGTAAGGTATTTTGGCAGTATAGGTAATTTGGCAGTATTGAAACACAATAGTACTGAAAACCTATCGCTATGTAAGCTTCGGAAACTCACCAATAAATGACAAAATATCTAGAATAAGACGAATAAACTTCAAATAACAGTTATCACACGCGCCTCCGCTGGTACAAAATATTCATGTGCGAGTCATGTTAAAACATATACTGCCAAATTATCTTAACTTACCCTATATGCTACCATGTTAGGAAACATTTCACATATCTGAATGTCGAATGAAAATGTAAGAAGTGAATGCGGTGCGAATGATGGTGTTATGAACAAAATAATGAAAGGATCATTAAGATGGTTTGGACATATGGAAATAATGAATGAATAAAGAATGGTAAAAAAATTATACGTTAACGATGTAAATGGAACCAGAAATAGAGGAAGACCGAGGAAAACGTGGCACGATCAAATAAATCAAATATTGAATGTCGGCCACGTGAGGAGTCAGAGAAATCGACGCGCGTTCATGACACGATGTATGAATGTTGAGGAAGCGAGAGAAATATGTCAGGAAAGAAAAGTGTGGCAGTCTATTCTTTCTGCCTATCCCTTCGGAGAGACGGCGTGATGGTTAGTTAGTTAGTTAGTTCAATCTAAACTAGCGCCATCTATTGAGACTATAGGTAAGCATTAAGCAGAAAATCTTTATTAATGTAATGTGAAAGGCTATCAACCCAATTATCACACATTACTAGACAACGCCTGGAGAAAACTCTCCAAAATTATATTATTTATCTATAATTCGATATTGTGTAAACAAGCAAAACTGCAGAATATGGAATACATGAGAAGTTCAGCAGTAAAAATTACAATCTTTTAAGTATACTTGGTGTATTGAGTACGAGTATATCGTTCGAAAGGTAATTTACCCTATTTTCTTAGAAAATTAACCGGTGCAGCCGTTATTATCAGTTCTACGCAGCATTGGAAAATTGCTTTAAACCAGCCGTACCAAATCTTCTACAACTATGGTTCCAATAGGATGGAGACACATAGCATGTTTCAGGGTCAATGACTGTGTTCGTGGCAGAGTGGCAAGAGCTATGACTGCCACACAGAATGTCTTGGATTTTATTCCCGGCGATAACAAAGTGAAAATAATAAAGCTACGATGTCATATGTTATGAGAATCAATAGCTAAAAAAGTTATACACACTTCTTCTTCCTCAATTTATTTTTTATTCATATAACTAACTAACTAAACTAACTGACCATCACGCCGTCTCCCCAAAGGGGTAGGCAGAAAGTATGGACTGCCACACTTTCCTTTCCTGACATATTTCTATCGTTTCCTCAACATTCATACATCGTGTCATACACGCGCGTCGATTTCTCTGACTCCTCACGTGGCCGACACAAAATTTGTGTATATGATCGTGCCACGTTTTCCTCAGTCTTCCTCTATTTCTGGTTCCATTTACATCGTTAACATATAATTTTTTTACAATTCCTTCTTCATTCATTCTTTCCATATGTCCAAACCATCTTAATGATCCTTTCACTATTTTGTTCATAGCACCATCATTCGCACCTCATTCACTTCTTATATTTTCATTCGTCACTCTATCATACACAGAGTAACTACACATTCGTCTAAGAGATCTCATTTCTACTGCATTTATTCTACTTTCATCCTTCTTTTGCCAGTTCCATGTTTCGCTTCCATACATAAAGGTAAGGCAAAAGAACACCATTGTGCACTGCCAATCTAGCTTTTTTGGATAGGTTTTGGATAGATTCACGCTAATGTTGCAGACTGTTATGATTTCTTCTATTTCAAAAATCATTACCTTGGACTTATTAACATGCATCATTAGATCATTTCGCACGCATACCTCATACATACTATTCACCAGGACTTGTAGTTCATGTTCGTTGTCTGCAAGTAGGACAGCGTCATCCGCATACAAGAGACAGCTTACCGACACTCCGATCATTTTGGCACCTACATCTAAGCCTTTCAGCTCTTTCATACACTTGTCCATAATATACTTGTAGATTAAATAACCACGGGGACATTACGAAATAATGTGTTGTCAATTCGATAGTTAATATAATTGTTATATGCCTCACGCTTTGAGTATCCGTGGAGGGTCCCAGATACAAAGGGTGGTCCGTAATTGGTGATGTCCTTAGGTAATATAAGTGGATAGCACGCACCGCTAATCTAATGTTCCCGAGCTTTTACCTTATTTGTACACGTCTATAACCTCCCTGGCTTCCTTATAATCGTACCTTGCAGCAGGAAATAAAACAAAAAGGTATTTTGGTAGATTTACATCGAATATAATGATTTTCAAAAAAGAAAAAAATTAATAACAATCTGCAACATAAGCGTGAATTGTTTTAGGGAGTAATGTCGAATGAAAATATAAGAAGTGAATGCGGTGCAAATGATGGTGTTATGAACAAAATAATGAACGGATCATTAGGTTGGTTTGGACACATTGAAAGAATGAATGAAGAAAGAATGGTAAAAAAATATATCAAATGATTTTACTGAAATCTCTTTATGGAAGTTCATTTTAAATAATAATTAAATAAAACGATGTTTTTTAACTACTTCCACTTTTGTCTTTATTAAGACAGCGACCGGTTTCTCCAGGCTCGCTGGCATCGACAGACTGGTAACACTATTGTAAACTTAGTCCTTTATATACAGCGAGCCTGGAGAAATCAGGGGTGGTAAACATGATTCTATACAAAAATAATCTTCAAATATTTATGTAAAATTTTCTGAATTTAAATATTGGTATTACACGCACGTTCGTCGATTTTTCCGACTTCGAATGTGGCGGCCTTTCAGTATTTGATTAATTTGGTCATGTCATGCTTTCCTTGGTCATCCACGACTTCTATTTCTACTCTCACTGCTTGTATTCAACATTTTAACCATTCTTTTCTTATCCGTTCGTACCATATACCATATCCAAACCATCTGAGGGTTCCTTTTTTAATTTTACATATGATGAAATCATTTGCCTTACATTTCTTCCTTATTTCGTCGTTCGGTATTCTATCATATATCGTTTTTCTGCACATTATTCTCAGTGATCTAATTTCTACGGCTTTTATCCTTTTCTTGCCAGCTCCGAGACCTTTATACGAAGACCACAAAAAAGGTGGGCGGATGATATTATCCAACTTGCGGGTCGTAGGTGGTAACAACAGAAAATGTTGGAAGAGTTTAAAAGAGGCTTATATCCAGCAGTGGAGTAAAATTTCTCAAAAAGAAGAAGATACAAACAAGTATGAAAAGCAAGAGGAAATGAATAAGTGGCATCCCAAAAACATAGGTAGACTGTAAAATTTTAATTTAATGTTATAATATAGTTCTTTTGATATTCAAATTTCTTTGAATCTTTGCTAGTCAAATTATGCCGAAAATGTTCGGAGCAATCTACCCGCTGTGTGGCAAACGATTGTAATTAAGTAAGGGTGAAATTTTAATTTACCAAATATACGACCGGTCGTCGGATGGTAAGCGGAGCATCATTTATTCAGGCACTAAAAGGGTTAAAACACGTTTTGGAATAATGAAAATTACGAGGATTTTGTTTCAACGTTTTTAGCCCCGCGCGGCGCGGTGGAGGACTTTGACGCTTTTCCGTTACAATTTTCTTTCGCTATTCGAAACAGCGTGAAAAATTTACGAGCTCGGTTCTCCCCTCTTGAATTAATATTGAAAAGTTTGACAGTCCAATGAAAATTGTGCTTTATAGTTGAGTTTGTTTGTGATGTTTTCAAAGACGATTTTGATTGCTATCTCTTGGCCTTTGGAACACAAAATAGAGGGTGGTTTGTTATCAAAGTTGCGTTCTTATTTTAAACTTTTAAAATTATGTCTTTGTTCTGTGAATATTCTTCATCAAGAACTAATGAACGGTACCTGTCGGCAGTAACTTAGACCTATATACATATTATTTATTAGAAAGTTTTCAACTTCTCATTGAAAGCAACTTTTTTTAAAGTAGTTTTTCGCCGTTTTCTCGTATTGTATTAATGCAGGATACTGACAGAGTTTTTTGTAAACCTAACAGTAACAGAAAGACACGACCTTCTTGACTGAGTGGTAAGTGCTTTGACTGCCACCCGGAAAGTCCGGGTTCGATTCCCGGCAGTGGCGGTGTTTATGGTCTGGTGAAAAATTTACGTGATAATAAAATGGCGATATATTAGCTGCCTATCACATGTCACGAGAATCAATATGATAACTTTACCCTTTACATTGATTTGGCTCGCGCTGTAGTAAAAAGCGATTCAACAAAATAATAATAATAATATTTAGATTGATACTCGTGGATTTCTTAGTAGCTGCACAAATATGGCAAGTAAACAAAGTAAGGCAATAAAGCAAACTGCCATTTAACTTTGACTTTGTGCATCTGGCTTTATTTGAAGTGAAAAAAAGGTCTCGAACTGCAGTTGGCTACCAGTGGCGGTACTTCCATACAAGCCGAAAAGCCGGGCTTGCCTTAAAAAATCTATAATAAAACGATGTTTTTAACGCGTTCGACCCGTCTTCGAATAAAATAATATTTTGAATTTTCGCGCGAGTTAAAGCGATTTAATTCATTGCGTTGCAAATGACTTCGCTGACACGCGCAGAAATGACCTACGTATATGTTTAACCATTTCACCATTCTTTCTCCATTAATTCTTTCCATATGTCCAAACCATCTTAATGATCCTTTTATTATTTTGTTCATAACACCAATTAAAATTAAACTACTCGTATATCGTCGTAGAGCCTTCGCAGCGGCGTAGAGCCCCGTAGAGCCAGTAGAGGGTCGGAATCTAAATAATAAATCATCCCCGAAATTCGGGTACATTAATTCTAACCGTGGAATTAATGACGTAACGAGTTAAAGAGAAGGCGGCGAGCTAATTGCATTACAGCCCATTTAAATTTAGTTATAAATTAACCAAGCGCCGGAGAAGAGCGTTCATTATTCACCGGAGACTGCCGTCAGACCGAATTACCGCTCCAGGCGGGAGATGAGAATTTATTAGGATGCTGTGTCTTACGTATATACGGACTCGAATTGCTGCTGGTTCCTGAAGGTGGCAATTTTTTTTTTATTAAAATGTGTTCCGCACAGGGATATATTGTTTCCACATACAAGACGCACCAGGGTCACCGTTATAGGGATACGCATTACGACGATGAAGTGGCAATACGCTGGACATGTGTGCCGACGGGATGTTGGAAGATGGAACCAGAAGGTTACTTAACCCGATGGTTGCCACAGATAGAAGGTTCCCACCGCCACCCGAGACTGTTATAGGACGCAGCGACGCCCTTTCGTCAGTCTCGCTGCACTGCCTAGGCCTGATCCCGTCCACTCCGGTGCTCCACATCTTGACTCCTACTATGGCACTCCGGTGTCCCCGTACCCTGAAATGCTCACAAATTCAGCAACCAATGTACTGTTCATGTCCTTTCACATTTTAAAATCTTTCACATTTAAAAAAAAAATTGGAACTGGCAAAAGAAGGATGAAAGTAGAATAAATGCAGTAGAAATGAAATCTCTTAGACGAATGTGTGGATACTCTGTGTATGATAGAGTGTCGAATGAAAATATAAGAAGTGAATGCGGTGCGAATCATGGTGTCATGAACAAAATAATGAAAGGATCATTAAGATGGTTTGGACACATGGAAAGAATGAATGAAGAAAGAATGGTAAAAAAATTATATGTTAATGATGTAAATGGAACCAGAAATAGAGGAAGACCGAGGAAAACGTGGCACGATCAAATAAATCAAATATTGAATGTCGGCCATGTGAGGAGTCAGAGAAATCGACGCGCGTTCATGACACGATGTATGAATGTTGAGGAAGCGAGAGAAATATGTCAGGAAAGAAAAGTGTGGCAGTCCATTCTTTCTGCCTACCCCTTCGGGGAGACGGCGTGATGGTTAGTTAGTTAGTTAGTTTTTCACATTTTAAAATCTTTCACATTTTAAAATAAAAAACCGACGTTTTCATAAATATAATATACTTAATATTTTAACGAGATAGATTATATCTTTGTAAAGAAACAACTAAAAATGAAGTATTACTCAAGATACAAAATATGATTGCGTGTACAGGTATGTACGAGTATTTACAGCTAATGCATTAGACTGTACGCAGTTAAATGTTATGTATCCACTGAGTTAAGTGTCGCAGTTGATGCGGCGCGGTTAGTGCAGCCTAACGAGCTTCTTCCTCTGGCAATTATCGTACACCCCTGCTCGTCATTAACGGGTACCGTTCTTCCCTGACGCCCTAACGATCACTCGGGTAACGTTTATACCTAAACGAGGGTGGGACGCAACGATTTAAGAAGCATCTAAAAAATTATGGTGGAACAATCAAATGAGAATTTTAAATTTACTATATGAAGTGAATGAAATTAAACATTAAATATTGCTTATATATTCACCATCACTTTGTGTTGTGGATTCATAATTGATTATTTTTTTGTTTTTGAATGTATACAATTACTGGATTTTACCCATTACGGGTTAATCATTTTAAGGATTAATTGAATCTCAATAGAGACGAAGATGCAAATCACTTTGGAAACATAATATGGTAGTCGAGGCGTTTACATGACTTATGACCTGTCATTCGTTGGGTTAAGCGATCGCTTTATGTAATACAACATTCCCCATTCCGCCCTTCTTACGACCACCACGTCTGACAATTATTTTTGAAAGATGTATATATGCTTATATGTTGAGGAACATTTCACAATTCATTCTTAGAATATTTTTTTAAACTTTGTAACACAACATATTTTTTTAATTAATAACAAAAACAAACAAGTTACGGGACACAGCAACCCTTAATCAGAAGACTAAAGTCTTCCAACTAATGCGTCTTGCCAGTTACGACGTACGAAGCCGAGACGTGGACACTGACAAAAGGTCTAGTCTACAGATTCAAGGTCGCCCAACGCGCCATGGAAAGAGTCATGCACGGATTAACCTTGAGGGACAGATTTAGAAACGAATTTATTCGACAACAAACCAAGGTGACTGAGGTAGCTCGGAGGATGGGCGGGCTGAAGTGGCGATGGGCTGGCCATATCTGTCGGAGAACCGAAGCCGACGGGGGAGACGGGTTCTGGGGTGAATACCGCGTACAGGATTCCGCAGAATTGGACGTCCCCCTGCTCGCTAGACCGACGATATTGTAAAGATTGCTGGACATTAGTTGATGAGAGTGGCAATGGATAGGGGGCAGTGGAGTACCAACTTGGAGACACTGCTCACTTCTCTTTCGCTGGTCTGGTTATGCCCGCTGCACCGACGATCTGAAGAGGGTTGCTGGACACATCATGGATAAGTAGAGGGAAAGCGACTACAAAGATGGCCACCAAGTCCGATCAAATCAGAGCGCTGACTGACCACTCAACAGCTGTAGCAGGATTTGGCGAATAGATTACGGGACGTGGTGGATAGAGACGATCCTCAGTCATGAAGACTGCGACTAAGAAGTTGTTTAAACTGTTCATAGTAATTGGGTTGAAGAAACCTGTTTTATGCACAAAAAATGTTTATAAGACGCGGCGAAATACTCTATATAAGAATATAACAAACTTAACACATTTAAAATTTATTTTAACACGTTTTCACGCCATCAATTTTACTGTCATTTTTAAGTGTTGGAATCTGTTTTCGGTGACTTTGAACAGAGTGGAAGTATTTTTATTAATATGCTATATCGATATTCTTGAAATTCCAGAACCGTTTCAATTAGCGGCCAGCGGTCTGCGAATTTGCATATTGATTAGATATCATTCCATAGAATAGATATCTTCAGATAGCTAATTTATTATCTAAGTGAGTTGTTACTTTATATCAAAATGTCCAGGGTTGTCAGATTGCTGCAAATCTTATAATTGTCCATGTTATGTTTATTTTTCATTTCTGACATGGGTTGTCAGAAATGAAGACGCTCAGAAACATATCTGGCAAGACAATACGAGATAAGCAACTCACGGATAAGGGAGATATGCGAGGTCGAGGATGTCGTTAGGTAAGCAATGCAAAGGATATAGGAATGCAAAGGATATATACTGGTATGCACACATGAGGAGAATGGATCCATTATGAATTTCCATCAATGTGTTGGACGGTCAACCCCAAGGTAGACCATCAAAGAGATGGATCAACAGTTGGGAGACGACCTCGTAAAAGGCCAATTACTCTTAAAAAACAGGCCACAAGGCCTACACTACGAAGAAGAAGAAGAAGAAAAAGAAGAAATTTATTTTTGGTTCCTGTCAATGGCAAGCGAGTTTTATAGATATTTTTCACGATTTTTCGAAGATTTTTTTCTTGTGTACAACAGGTCGTTTGAAGCCAATTACTGTATACAATTTATTTGAGCTATTACGAGTATATTGATTCTCATGACATGTTATAGGTAGCTTAACTATCGCCATTATATTATCACGTGAAATCTACAATATTTACTTACAGTATTTTCAAAATCATTTTATGACTAAACAGAATATTTTACGGCAGTGTGACAACTAACTTTTACTCAATAGTTTTTAATGCTTTTTCCACCTTTGTGCGTATTTTTCTCAATACATTTCCAAGGTTTTATACCTTTATCATCGGGAAAACGATATGAACTCGTTTTATCTATCATTATCCCGATGATTACGGTAGAAAACCTTTCCAATAGTTGTTATAGGAATAGCCATTTGTGCTTAAACTCTGTATGCCGAATATAAAAGTCCAAATCCAAATCCAGATCAACCCCTAGTCTTATTTATTTTGTTTATTTATAATACCTCTTTCAATTTTACACACAATGACACATAACAAACGAACAATATTTATGCGACTCATTTGGACATAAAAAAGTTTAACAAATATAACAATCTCTTCTCCAGTCTCAATCTAAAGATTGGTCTGCAGCAAGGCGACGCATTTCGTCTTCCACTCCGCTCGGTCCTCGGCAACTCTCTTCAACTCCGCATAAGAGGTGCAGCCCATATCTCGGCAAATCTGGTCTAGGTACTCCTGGCGAGGTCGTCTTCTGCCAATCGATCCCTCGACCATTCCCTCCAACACATCATGCAGAAAACATTCGTGTCGCAACACATGACCAATCCATCTTGCGCGCCTCTCCGCTATGGTGTTCAACACGTGCCTATATAGAATTTTAGCTTACACCCTAAATCCTCCCACGCCATTTTAGCAGGAGTACTCCGGGCCATCTACCCCTCGCATAAAACAACCACCAAATCACATTTCCATCAGACATAAAAGGAAAAGCAGAGCTGAACCTTCGTATGCCAGAAGATCCAAATTCGAATTCAAATGACATTAGAGATTCCAAATCTGTGGCGCGTAATTAAAGTAGACTATCTTTGCGGTAATTTACAATCCAACTTTCTTGGGCACATTACGTCACCCAATAAATCGCTTCTAATCTAATGAGCATTAAGGCGACTCTAACCGGAGATAGGCAAAGTGTGTGTTATTAAGGAAAGGTTAAGTTTTATTGCCTTAGACGAATCAATCACATTAATATTCCAAAAAGCAATTCAAAGTCGACTCTAATGTCTCAATAATCGTTAAGAAGGCAATTAAATTTGTAGAATTTACTTTTATTCATCAGTTAGCACCATACTTTACAGGTACGTAAAATCTGTATCGGCCATTAACGATCGACTTTTATTGCTCTTCGAAATTTTATATTTATCTGTCGCTTTATGACCCAAATTCGATAAGATGCTCTAGCTTTATTATTTATTGATTGTTTCAAAAGAAAAAAATCTCAAATTGTGTCCTTTTAAGAGCTCTCAAATGACAACATAAAACAAGGCGTCGGCTCTTCTTCTCGGTGATATCTATTTTGATATCACTGTCACATTAAAAAATATATCAAAATATTTTATAGGAACACTCTTAAATAAAACCATAACATACTCACGTAAATTTGTTTTTGAATGTATACAAATACTAATATTTGTGAATGTATACTTATACTTGTATACGAAATCCTGGGTTATCACCAAAGGGTGGTTAATTCAAATTTAATTGTAAATCATTCTCCATAGATGGCGTTAGTGGGTCAGTTGTATAGGTTAATCTTGAAAAGATTCACAAGTGCAATCAAATCTACATAGATGGCTAACTGAAACTGACACGTGAAGATAGATATGGATTTGAAGTATATATACATCTTTCAAAAATTTGTCATGCATGATCATAATAACAAAGGTGGAATGGGGAATGTTGTAATTACATAAAGCGTGCGCTTAACCCAACCAATGACAGGTCATAAGTCCTGTTAACACCTTGATCATCCATGTTCAGTTTCCAGTTTGCGTGTTCGTCTCTATTGAGATACAATTAAATATACAAATACTTGTAGACAAATACTGAATTTTATCCATTGCGGGTTAATCATTTTTAAGGATTAATTGTATCTCAATAGAGACGAAGATGTAAATTGTTTTTTTGGAAACTGAATATGGTGGCCGAGGCGTTTACAGGACTTATGACCTGTCATTGGTTGGGTTAAGCGATCGCTTTATGTTAACAACATTCCCCATTCCGCCCTTCTTTAGACCATTACGTCTGACAAAATTTTGAAAGATGTATATATGCTACTATCTTGAGACACACTTCACATTTTTTAGGTCAATCTACACTAGCGCCATCTATTAAGAATATACTCACGTAAACTTAATGTTGTACTAATTTCACCGGGTAAGGTTATCACGAAAGCGTTAACACTGTGGAATTATATAATAGTTTTTTTCTGAATTAAAACAATGTTTTTACCCTACTTGAATATATTTTTCTCGACGTATTTTGAAGGTTTTATAACTTCATCATCTTGAGAACAATAAAAAATTCTTCTTCTTCTTCCTATTAGTTTAGGTCGTAGGACCTGTTTAACTAACCATTAGCATCACGCCGTTTCCCCGGAGGGGTAGGCAGAGAGGATGGATCGCCACTTCTATCCTGGCATAATTCTCGTGCCTCTTCTACATGCACGTTCGTCAATTGTTCCTACTTCGAACATAGCCGCCATTCAGTAATTGATTAATTTGGTCATGCCATGTATTCCTTGGCCTTCCTCGACTGCTTTATCCATTCACACTACTTGTATATATCTTTTTAATCATTCTTACCTCATCCATTCATATGTCCAAACCATCTATGTGACCCTTTCTTGATTTTATTTATCGCGCATTCATCCGCCTTACATTCCTTTCTTACATCATCATTAGATATTCTATCATACATTGTTTTTCCGCACATCCTTTTTAGTGACCTCATTTCTACGGCTTTTATCCTACCTTCATCCTTCTGCCAACTCCAAGCTTCACTTTCATACAATAAGGGTCAGCACTAGAACTCCATGAGCGTGAATTTCACGATGTAGAAAAGTCGTGAGAGTTATGTCAGGACAGAACAGTGTTGCGGTCCATCCTCTGTACCTACCCCTCCGGGGAAACGGCGTGATGGTTCGTTTGTTGGTTAGTTAGTTAGTCATAAATTGAAATCGGAAATTAAAATGATTTCTTTTTTCCAGGCGGCAGACAGCAGAGGAGCGTGAAGCCGAGCGTCAAGCAGCGTCCAGGCTGATGCTCTCCCTCCAAGCTGAGGCTCTCTCCAAAGGTTATCCAGGACAAGCCAGGCCCCAAGCTCCGCAACCCTGGCCTGGTCAAGGGCCCTATATGCCAGGGCCACCGGTCACCGAGCCCATATGCTAAGGCAGAAAACTTCGCAGTTTAAATATGGAACATGTATTTAAAATATTAGATAATCCATTGTTTTGGCCGGAACACAATGATACTTCAACATTATGTTCTAATTTTGAAACATTGTTTTTATACGTATCAAAAATTATTTGTTATTAATTTTGACTCTCTGAGTAAAAGCCGTGCCACCCTGTTTTAAACAAGGTTCTTCGGTCTCCACCGGCGGTTTAAAACTGTGTAGACACTTGTTTGAAACCATTCGTTTGACTTCAACAAACTTTGTGGACGGATGCGCATAGCATGCGTGTGAATCCACCGTTTAAACACGCATTCCACATGTGGAGAGCTTGTTTACAACAGTATGTGGACGCTAGACCAACCGTGGGCTCCACAGCTCTCCACCAAGGTCACCCCTGTGGAGAGCTTGTTTCAAACAGTGTGGCACGCCCTTAAACGATGCGTTTTCCGCATCTTTCTTCAATAAAAAGTAGTGAAGCAATACTTCGCGCAAATGGCACATTTTTAGCACAAATTCGGACGTTTTCAACACTACCAAAACAATTCTTGTTTACATTTGCATTAAATGTGTTATGTACCGTTTGACAGCTGACACATAGACCAATAAAAATATGTAATTGCCAGGGGCAAAAAACATCAAACGTAAACGGTCAAGACTTATTCAAGTACCCAATAAAATTAAAAAACACATTGTATTTTTACAACCCTTTTTTGCATGTTTACTACATGTTTCGGGCCACATAAGCTTTTTCTCAGTGTAGAAATTATACTATTTTAAAATTTCTGTACTGACGAAAGGCTTTTCTTTGTTTCGAAACATGTTTGTGAAAAGTGTTGTGAAAATACAATAATTTTTTAAAAGTTGTTCAAATGTTAATTCACAATACAAAGTGATTTTCGCTGTTATTATATTGTTTTTATATTATTAATTCGAATGAAAACGTCTGTTATTTAAATAATGAAAACAAAAACAAAAAATTAAACAAAATTTCTTTATTATTATGTATTTAGTGTGCTTCCACTTGTGTTCATGTTCGACCGGTTTCGGCAGCTTGCTGCCATCTTCTGATATAATATTCGATCGATCTACTATTCGACCAGAAGGCGGCAGCAAGATTCCGAAACCGGTCGAACATAAACACAAGTGGAAGCACACTAAATATGTAATAATAAAGAAATTTTGTATTAATTTTTTTTTGTTTTCATTATTTAAAATGAACATCTACCTAGAAATTTAAATAAAAACATTATTGTCTTTTATCTAACTAACTAAATAACTAACTAACCATTATGCCGTCTCTCCGAAGGGGAAGGCAGGAAGAATGGAACGCCACACTGTCCATTCTTTGACATACTTCTCTAAATTCCTTAATATTCATAAATCGTGTTATGCACGCACGTCATTGGGCATTATCAAATACACATTTGATAATGATTTAGCAAGGCGAAACATGTAATTCCCATAAAATATAATAAAACTTATAAAATCAGACGTTTTCTTTCGTATTTATTATATAATAACAGATAATTTTTTTTAATAAGAAATAAATTGTGATTTCTCTGAGGAGTCAGAGAAATCACGATGATAAAGTTATTAAATAAATAAAAATTAACATTATAATTAATAAACATTTTTGATTTTATGACACATATCATACTCACGAATGTTTAAGCATGTTCCTAATAATACTGTGTTTAAAGTTTGGATTTTATTAGGTAAATGTGAATATATTAAATAAACTATACGAATATGAATTTGAAGAATTAATTTGTCATTTAAACTAGGGTCTTGTGATCATTGTATTAAAAAAATGATTTCAGTGTAAAAAAGTTTTTTTAGTATCATGTATAATTTATCTTTTAATAAATTGGACAGAAAATAGGACATTGCTTGTTTTTCAGGAATTATGTATAATGTAGACAAATTCCATTTTCAAAACATTTAAGTGGTATAAAATTAAATATACCATATAATTATATCGTATTATATAATACAATATAATTTATCATATTTATTACGCAATTTATTTTCATTAATTTTTTTCATTTCAACCTAAATATAAACCAGATTTTCACTAAGCAATTCCATATCAGTTTAAACATTATTTATTTTATTTAACGGATCCTTGTAAATATAGGGTGTTTTTTTAGAGGTTTGGTTTTTAAACTGGCAACATTTTTGTTTCTACAGACTGTCAATTTGACAGTTGACAGTTGATTTGTAGTCAGTACGTTTTGCCATTTCACCCAGTTGCTCAATAAAGATGTCGAAAATTGGACTTCACGATTGCGCTTCATTCGAGCTACTCGTGGCACTCATAATTTTGCCCGAAATCATATTTAATTTTTTATATAATTTTTTTTTCATATAAAAAAACACCTTTATGTAACAATGTGTAAAAGGGTGTTTTTTTAGAGGTATACAAATTCAAAAGAAAATAAACACATTAAAAGAATGTCAATGTTAATAAAATTGGCATTATTTAATAGATAATTTTATGCCATTATTGTTTAAATATGATTTCGGGCATACGAGCGCCACGGCTAGCTCGAATGAAGCGCAATCGTCAGAAGTCCAATTTTCGACAACTATCGGGGTAACCAACTGGGTAAAATGGCAAAACATACTGACTACAAATCAACTATCAACTGTCAAATTGACAGTCTGTAGAAACAATGTTGCTAGTTTGAAAACCAAACCTTAAAAAAAAACACCCTATATTATTAAACATTAAATAATATTTATGCTGCAGGATCCGTGCCATTTCTTGGATTTAATTAATAAATTATCAATTTGCCATTACTTATTTAAAATATTTGCTTCACTGACTACAAATATTACACCAAGAAAATACAAGTTCTTTAAAATGGCTAACCCTTTGTGCAAGTGTCATCACATAACTGCGTTTAAATTATTTTTTTATTTCTTAAACAATGATGTAAAACTCCACATTAAATAATTAATACAAATGATAAGTCCCTTTTCTAGAAGTTTTGTTATAATTTATGTGGATGACAAGTTTCGTTAGTCTAAGGCATTATCTGCCTTAGACAGGCGAGACATGTTGTTGACTTTTCATTCGTATTAATGTTTTATTGGTTTACAAAAGAATAAAAATTGTATTTTCAAATCTATGACTCTTTTGTTAAAAATATATATATTGTTTGCTATGTAAATAACCGCACGATATTTCATTATATAAATATGAAGATAATTAATAATTATATGTAGTTGTAAAAGCATTGTATATAACACAAAGTAGTCAAAATTAGGAAACAAATGATATCACTTGTCGTTTTATTATAAATTAAGATGTACTTAACAAAATAAGTAATGTGTTATTATTGTTGATATCTAAATCGTAGTTATATATTTAAAAAAGTGTATGTAATATATTATATTATGGCAGTAATAATAAATTATTAATAAAATCGTGTAAAATGCAAAATATCGTTGCTATTAAAAATCATGTTTTAATTGCATTTAAATGTATACAAGTATATATAATTAATGACAGAATTAAACTATAATTTTTCAATATTTTTTGTGACTGTATACTTATACTTGTATACGAATACTGGATTTCACCCACCGCGGGTTATCAATTCATGATTTAATTGTATCTCAATAGAGACCACATTGAAACTGACATGTGAAATCTGGCATAGGACTTTAACATATATACAACTTCCAAAAATTTGTCATACATGGTCACAAAGAAAGGTGGAATGGGGAATGTTGTAGTTACATAAAGCGTGCGCTTAACCCAACCAATGGCAGGTCATAAGTCCTGTAAATACCTTGTACAACCATATTCAGTTTCCAATTTGCGTCTTCGTCTCTATTGAGATACAATATAATTTTTCAGTTTAAAAAATAATATTTTATTTATTTATGCATTTAAATACGATTAAAAGACTCCTTGTTAAATTGATTTCATAACTAGCTAACTCAATAATTAACCATACCTATCTCTCTCCGAAGGGGTAGGCAGCAAGAATAGACAACATTGTTCTTTCCTTACGTACTTCTGATACATCGTGTCACGCACGTACGATTTCTTCGATCCCCACGTGGTCGACATTTAATATTTGATTGAATTGATTGTGTTATGTTTTCCCCGGCCTTCTATTTCTTGTTTCATTCATATTGTTTGGGTATACATTCTTTACCATTTTTTTAAATTTATTATTTTCGCGTGAATAAACTATCTTCATGAACCTTTAAGTATTAAGTTCATAACGCTTTAATTCGCACTGCATTCACTTCATATATTTTTATTTGGAACTCCATCATATAGAGATTTAGTATACATTCATCTCATTCATTTCTCGGTGCTACATCCCTGTGTGGGACTTGGCCTCTTCCACAACGGTCCTCCACTGACTTCTGTCTCTGGCCATCTCTCTCCATTCCCCAGCTCCTTCCATTTTCTCCCAATCTTCTTCCACGCAATCCGCCAATCTTTTCCTCGGTCTGCCTCTTGGTGTCTTTTCGCAGGGCACCCATCCAAATATAATTTGTGGTGTTCTTCCCAGTTCATCTGAGTGATCTTATTTCCACCACATTTAATCTACATAAATCCTTCGTTTGCCAGTTTTATACTTGGTTTTTCCGACTTCTAACATGGCCGACCCATAAAATTGGATTAATTTGGTCATGCCATATTTTCCTCGTTAACATGAACAATAATTGTTTTATCATTCTTTCTCACCATGTAGCTAAACCATCATAGTGACCATTTAATTTTGTTTATTACATTTTCAATCGTCCTGCATTCACTTCAGATATTTTCATTTGATGCTATCATATAAAATACATTCGTCTAAGTGATCCCCATCATTTTTTTCTACATTCATCTTTTTTTACCAGTTCCACGGTTCACTTCCATACTTCACTCTCAGCTATGTCATGTCTTTGGAGCAGACTGCTGGATTGTGACATCCAGGAGTTCTTTGGTCTTCAACAAGGTCTTCAAAAACCGACTATATTTGTATCCCAAATGAGGTATAAAATATTCAAATATTTCAATACATAGTTCATATAACCCAAATACACTCATATAAATTTAATGTATATATAATTTGTTTTTGTAATTAAAAAAGACGTGTTTTTGAAATTTGCAAAAAAAAACTATTGTGCAATAAAAATCAAAAACCTTGTGTGTACTATATTAAATATTTTTGCGGGTTTTGTAAAATAAAATAACTTATGTCAAAATATTAAGATTAAATTAAAATTGTATCCTAATTAAATGTACTTATATAATTAGATATATTATGTAATTAATATTATACGGGGGACTGGGTTATAAATATAAAAATGAAACTTTAACATTTGTTTAGATTAATAAAAACAGGTATGCGTATAACATACGTACACGGTGTTTAAAAATTATCACGAAATTAGTTTGCAATCACAGATAATTAAAATATTACAATATTTCATGTTTTTTTAGATTCAGTTCCGTGGTATATATATACAAAGTGTTGATTTTATTTTAAATATTCATTAATTTACTGATAATATAAAAAATAGGTAGCTAGTATTTTTTGCAATTGTAACAATATGCATACATATTTAAAGCAAATATTTCTTAAAAAAAAAAAACTGTTTGTAAAGCGTATTGAAATCCGTGAGTAATTAAATTTTCATTTTTATGATGACAACGTTTTTTCTAGTGAAAATAGAGTGATCACTATTTTACATGTATTGTGGAACGTTGTAGAAATTAAATAACGTTTTTGTTTTATACAATACGTTAAAAAAACTTTTTATATTTATATATTTAATATTTTTCAAGTACCAGTCACCCTGTAGATGTATCTATTCCTAGAATACTTAAGCTAAAGATATTGAATTTATGTCGATAGTTAGCACATTTAGATAAGAGTGGCATACCAAGTACGGTACTCATGTAGGTATCAAATGTTTTTATGTACTTAAACTGGCTTTTGTTGAAATCTTCAAGTGATTTTTGTAGTAGGAATTAAAACATTTTTTAAATGTGTAAATTATTATGTAGTGTATCGAAAATCAAATAAAAATAATACTTAATTTTTTTGTTTTAATTATAACCTTTTTAGTTTTAATTTATCCTCGGTACCATTTTGTTTGACTGCTATGATGTTTTTGAAAATTCTGACGAGAAATGCTATGCAAAAATATAAATAATATATTGGTATAGTCCGTTCACTACAGGGAGATCGTTTGCAATAGTTTAAGTGTCAGTGCGTTTACAAATAATCTAGACGGTATTTTAATTTTATTTTTTTATGATTGGAAAACAAAAAAAAATTCAAACATTGAAATAAATAAACATGATATTTTAATTATTTTTTTACTAACAATATTGCTATCGGCTTAATTTTACTGATTATAAAAATTAAGATCATTAAAATTATAAATTATTTATTAGTTTTTACTTGGAAAAGCGACTTAGGGTGAGACTATTATTAATTATGATACTTATTTTACCCTTTATTGGCTTCAATTGCAATATTTGATCCTTGCAGTTGTTTACCTCTAGGATATTATTACTAGTTATTATAAAATGTATTTCTATATTATGTATTTAAACTGACCCGAAAGTGGCTTTCCATTTCCTTATTTCGACATGGTAAATTTGAGATTAATCTATAAAAAAAAATTATGTTTGAAAAACACTCCTGCAAAACGAGTATTTTTCGAATCACCGAGTATATGAGCAGTCAAACGCGTGCGTTCCGCATCGCGTTTCGGAACACATTGACCATTTGACGCATTTAATCCAGCAACCAATAGGATTCCAAGAAAGACCACCATACTAACATATTAGCAATAGCTCTTTGGTTTGTGAATCAACTAATCCGCGCGTGAAAGAGATACCGCAAGGACCGTATATCGGACCTGCGGAATTTCTTTCTCTCTTTCAAATTATAATTCAACTTCTTTGTTTTCCAAATAGATATTACAAGTCTGTGTCTTGTGCAGTTCTAAACAGCGCCTCAACTGTTCTAATCCCCATCTAATCACGTATATTCCGGAGCCAGGATATCTGTCTTTTCCCCACAGCTCGACGACCCTCATTAGGTGCAGCAGCTCGTGCTTCTATCCTATTAGCACATGTCCTAGATATGACACTTTCTGAACTTTGATGTCCGCCAGCAATTGTCTATAAACTCGTTCTCTTTGTAGCAAATTTCATCATCGGCTGTCCCTCGTGTCCGAGGAAGACTGTCCTTCACGGTTGTGGGTCTGCATGTGAAGAAGAGCCCGATCCTGGACCCACAAATTTTGGGGCATCTGGGGCATGGAAAGGCGCTTGTAATGGAGCCGTCGCCGTCTCTTAGTGGTCTCTCCTTTCTCCTCCTCATCCTCTCTGCGACATCGTCTCTGCACTGTGCTTCAAAGTCTTGCGTGCCTTTATGTACTGCTGTTCTCCACCTAGGTCTATCTTCTGCAGTTTTTTCCCAGCAATCACAGTCGATGCCAGTCTTTTGTAGGTTTCCTTTAAAGGAGTCCTTAAAGCGTTTCGCTTGTAGCACATTTACAGGCTTTCTTTATCCTTCTTTATTATAAATGATACATAAAAAAATGCAAGAAGGACATGGATGTATCGAGGATTGAATGAGCTTCATCTATATCCAGACCCAAGTTTTCAATCCTGCTATCACCTGCCCGTTGTTTCGGAATAATGTGATTTCAAAAGTTAATTTCATGAAATCATAATATAAATCGATTTGAAATTGGAACAAAAAAAATGAAGTCAATTATATTTATATCATTTTTAGCAGGTAGTTAGGTACTGCTACCTGCGACGAAATTTTTTATTATGATTATCATTAGGGTTCATTTGGAAGCAGCTTCTGGTAACACTGTCAATTATTATTATGTTCCTTTTTCAAACGTTTAGACCCTATTTCCGGCGGCCGTGCCGTGCCGAGCCCTGATTGGCCGCGTTTGACAGCGGACGGAATGCCAACGGACACGCTATTCGGATTTCTAAAATTCGAATAAAGAATCATAAAACGTTTATTTTAATCCAGGATCGATTCGACAGAGCATTTAAATGTAACGCTATAGAATGAGCGTTCGAATTTTAAATATGAAACATGTGATGTGTCATACGAGTACATCAGCGAAAAAATCTTTTGATGCATTGCCACAGGAATACATTATTTAATAAAACTTTCTACTCATTTAAATAATTATAATAAACATATAAATTAATAGATCTTTCAGAAATCAAATTTTCAGGCACATCAATCGATACCTCTTCTCCAGAATCTATCTTCTTCTCCGGTCTCAATCTAAAGATTGGTTTGCAGCAAGACGATGCATTTTTTCTTCCACTCCGCTCGGTCCTCGGCAACTCTCTTCAACTCCGCATAGGAGGTGCAGCCCATATCTTGGCAAATCTGGTCTAGGTACTCTTAGCGAGGTCGTCGTCGGCCAATCGATCCTTCGACCATTCCCTCCAATATATCATGCAGGAAACATACGTTTCGCAACACATGACCAATCCATCTCGCGCGCCTCTCCGCTATGGTGTTCAATAGGTGCCTATTCTCTTCAACTCTGCTGAGAACCTCCTCATTTGTGACGTGGTCCCTCCATGAAACATGGGCTATTCGTCGGATATATCAGAAAAGCATTTTTACGGCATCAATCGATACCGATTGCCTATATATTTTACATAAATCTATATCAATTGATATCAAATTGAGATCAATCGACATCATTCTACATAGGTATCTTAATTAGCATAAATTGTCATTAATGGTTATCAAATGATATAGATTCGAAAACATATATGTTATTTCAGAAAAAGCATTATTAAAAAATGTGTATTAAAATCTTCTTCTTCTTCTTCTTCCTCTTAGTTTAGGTCGTATAACCTGTTTGTGACGGTGGGCTGTCCTGGGATGATGATGTCCAACCATCTCTCCATCTCTTCGGCGACCTTCCTGGTAATCTCTTGTTGCTTGGGTTTTCATCTTTAACAATTTTTGCAATTCTTGCATTCTCCATGCGGTCCACGCGGTCTCTCCACGTCTTCTGCTTCTTCCCCATCTCACTATGTCTTCAACACCACAGACAGACGTTATCGTTTCATTTCTGATCCGATCTCTGAGGGTTTTGCCTGCGATGGAGCGTAGGGTTCGCATTTCTGCTACTCTAAGAAGGTTCTTAGTTGTATTGGTATCGGCTCTGACCTCTATTCCATACGTCATTCCATACATAGACGGGGCGAACGCTCAATCCCCGAAATTTGTACTGGGGCAACGCTTTGGCTCAACTAATCTTCCTATTGCTGAGGAGTTCGCCGAGCGAAGTGTGCATTTCCTTGAATTTAGGCTTTCCGTTATACAGAGTTCAGATATATAACTTGGTGCCATTCCATGTAGCGCTTTGAAGACTGTCCAGCAGAGTTTATACTGGATTCTTTCTGGGCTTTTAAGCCAGTGAAGTTCTTTGAGATGTTGTGTTATATGGGACTTTTTTTGGAATGCCTTTAATGAGCCTTGCTGCTGCATTGAACGCAGATTGAAGTTTGTTTATTTTTTGTTTTGGAATGTTTGCATAAATTCCATTACAATAATCAAGTCGTGACACAACGAAGGAATTTACAAGAGTTTTGAAAGTGTCATGGGGAATACTCCTTTTGACGGATTTTAATCGTCTTAGGTGGAAGAAACTAGCGCTGACCGTGTTATTAATTTGGGATTTTAGAGACAGATTTGCGTCAAGATAAACACCAAGAAGCTTTGTGGAGTGTTTACTAGAAAACATACGTTTTCATTCATATTAAGTAATTATTTTTAGATTTCCATCATTGTTTAAGAAACTAATGAATAATTAGGGTAATCTGTACGGCGCAATTATTATTATTTTGTTGAATCGATATAAAGGGTACAGCTATCATATTGACTCTCGTAACATGTGTTAGGTAGCTAATCTATCGCTATTTTATTGTCAAGTGAATTCTACACCAGACCAAAAACAATGTGACAATCACACTGTAATCGCCGGGAATCGACCCGAGAACTTTGGTGTGGCAGTCTTAGCAATTGCAGTTCGGCCACGAAGGTCGTAACTATCATGAGTCACTCACCTTAATTGGTAAATTAATATGATTAGGACGTTTAGACTGTCTTCTATAGTAGTGTTAGTTCGTATTTTAAATTTCCAGTGTTCATTTGTTATGACCAGAACTTAGCATTGCATGAAATATTCATAATTTATCAATCATTCATTTCATTTCTCGGCGCTACATCCCGGTGTGGGACTTGGCCTCCTCCACAACGGTCCTCCACTGACTTCTGTCTCTGGCCATCTCTCTCCATCTCCATTTCCCAACTCCTTCCATTTTCTCCCAATCTTATTCCACGCAATCCGCCCATCTTTTCCTCTCTTTTCTACACATCTGGATATAATTTGTGGTGTTCTACCCTCTGGCATTCTTTCCACATGGCCAGCCCACCGTAGGCGTTGAGACTTACAGAATCTCACTACTGTTTCCTGGTTGATTAGTTCTTCAAGTTCAAGGTTTCTTTTGATTCTGTAAGTCCCATCCTCCAACGTGGGTCCAAAAAATTTTCTCAGTAATAATTTATTAATGCATTGTAAAAATATATAACACCAATGATTGGCACGTCACGTTATTGTTACATTATTTTTTTATCGGACTGGACTCAACCACACAAAACTGACCTGTTTATGAAACATTAATATTTAAAAATAATGAATATTACATCGTTTTTAAATTTCGTTGAATAATCGGGTATTGAATAGCCGAATATCTAAATCCGGCCCTGGTGTGACAGTTGCCTGACGACAGCGCCGGCGGAATGACAACCAATTATATTTATTACAACTGACAGAAGTTTTTCAAAAAACGAACGGTTTAACCGACAGTCAAAACTTTATGGCGCAAAACACAAGACTTCGCGTGATCCGAGGGAAGTTATAACGAAGATATCCACAGATGTATTAGTTAATATATTATATATTATTGTACATATTTATAATATAATATGTATATGTATATCCAAAGCTAAAGACAAGGAATGAAAGAATAATTGTATCCGTTTGAAAATTGTAATTATTTATTTTTCTTGTACACAAATGAGACATTACAAACGAAAAACATTTAGGTAACTCATTAGTCAACAAAACGGATGAGTATTAAAATCGCTATATGTAATTATATATTATATAAATAAATAAATATTGAGTTAATCAATTTGATCTTAACGATAACCATTTTTGGAATCGCAGTTAGAAGAATTCAGTTGGGTTGGGCGGCCTTTGGAAAATTACGACATTTTCTCAATGCCTCAAGACTAAAGTCTTCAACCAGTGTGTCTTACCAGTCATGACGTACGGAGCCGAGACGTGGACACTGACAAATGGTCTAGTCTACAGATTCAAGGTCGCCCAACGCACCATGGAAAGAGCCATGCTTGGAATAACCTTGAGGGTCAGATTTAGAAACGAATTTATTCGACAACAAACCAAGGTGACTGAGGTCGCTCTGAGGATAGGCGGGCTGAAGTGGCGATTGGCTGGCCATATCTGTTGGATAACGGATGGCCGATCGGGAAGATGGTTCTGGAGTGGAGACCGCGTACAGGATTCCGCAGAGTTGGACGTCCCCCTGCCCGATGAATCGACGATCTGAAGAGGATTGCTGGACATAGATGGATGGGAGCAGCAATGGATAGGGGACGGTGGCGTGCTTTGGGAGATTTCTACATTCAGCAGTGGATGATAGACGGCTGATGATGATAGGTGCTAAGGAGATCCAACTGCTCCAACACGGAGACACTGCTCACTCGCGCCCTCTTGCGCTGGTCTGGTAATGTGCTGCGCATGAACGATAACAGGCTTCCCAAAAACATAATATATAGTGAACTATTAGAAGGGAAAAGGAAGCACGTTCTTACGACCACCACGTCTGACAAATTTTTGGAACTTGTATATATACTACTATTTTAAATAACTTCACATTTTTTAGTTAAATCTACACTAGCGCCATCTATTAATATGATTTGTATGCATTAAGCAGAAAATCTTTATTAACGCAAAGTGAAAAGCTTACGCAATTATCACACGCCTGGAGTGAACTCCAATTTTTATGCTTTTAACTTGTACCAGTTTTTCATACAATTTGTTTTTTGAATACTGGATTTTACCCATTGCGGGCTAATAATTTTTTAAGGATTAATTGTATCTCAATAGAGACGAAGATGTACTTTTTATTGGAAATAGGAAGTCGAGGCGTTCTGATTATATTGTTTCCAAAAAAAATGTACATCTTCGTCTCTATTGAGATAAAATTAATCCTTAAAAAATGATTAACCCGCAATGGGTAAAATCCAGTATTTGTCTACAAGTATACATAAAACGAGTTTTATTAAGCTTTGAAAAAAAGGAAGTTATGCTGCCGCACCCTGTATTTATTATCGCTATATGATAATAAAAAAACTAGAACGGTATTAATTTTATAATCAAATATTAAATGTCAGGCACGTAAGGAGATGTGTCGAAGCCTAGCAGGTGGAGAACACTGGCGAAAGACCAAGAGGGATGGCTTGGGGTGGTAAGGCTTACGTCCAGCAGTGGATGGAGACAAGCTGACAAAGAAACATTTGTATAAAGTATTAAATACAATTCATCACACATACTGTATAATATATACGTATTTGTGAATGTTTTTGGTAAAACGATAAATCATTATTTCATATTGAAAATGACCCATTCCGTTTTTTTTCTGTAGGCGTTTTTTTAACTAACATTATATTCCTGAATGGAAGCGAATGGGGCCAATTATGGCCATATGCTTTTAGTCTCTATATGAAAACAAAACGAAACATTTATTTGATGAGGACAATTTGAAAACATATTTACTAATATCATATGATGACCTTTTTACAATCTATTGTATCATTACCTTCACAGAATTACATCATTAAATATTTATTATTCGAAATAGAGTTTAATGAGTTTATTTTATTTGCTTAGTAAATACATAAGACGTCCTTCGTGGAATAGTGAAAACGGCAAAGACTGCCACAGCAAAGATCCCGGGTTCGATTCTCGGCGATTCTTCTTCTTCTTCAAGTGCCCTGTCGGGTCCCCCCAACGTTGGCGATCACCTCGGCGAATCTGTCTCTGTCCTACGCCGCTCGGAACAGTTCCTTTACACTTTGGATGCCGGTCCACTACCTCACGTTTCGCAGCCAGGACATTTGTCTCCTTCCGAGCCCTCGGCGTCCCTCAATTTTCCCCTCCAATATCAGTTGGAGAAGGTGGTACTTTTCAGTATATGACTCAGATGTGAGATCTTTCGAACCTTGATAGTTGATAACAGTTCCCTGTCAACTCTAGCTCGCCTCAGGACTTCGGTATTGGTAACCATGTCTGTGCATTCGGCGATGGAGCCACATTTCAAATGCTACCAGTCTGTTCACTGAGTTAACTTTTAAGGACCACGTTTCACATCAGTACAATAAAACAGACCAGACATAGCATTTGATCATTCTCTGGCGGAGTTTCAAGTTTACGTTATCATTGCAGAAGAGTGATTTCATTTTATTAAACGTAGATCTCGCTACCTCAATTCTGCATTTTATCTCTACATCTGGGTCAAGAAATTGCGTTAGTATGCTGCGAGGTATTTAAATTTTTCCACCCTTTCAACGTTACGGCCGTTCAAATGTAATACTGACCCACTGTAGTCTCGGCGATAACAGTGTGAAAAAAAAATTGTCACGTTGTCTTTGGTCTGGTAGAATTCACGTGACAATTAAAATGGCGATAGACTAGCTACCTATCACATGTCATGAGAATCAATAGCTAAAAAGTTGTTTAGAGTAATTAGGTTCAAATCACGTATTGCATACAAAAATGTGGATAGCAACGGGAAACTACCCCATGAAAAGCCTAATTGGTATTCCATGAACCAGCAGATCAGCACTCATTCACGTGTGGTGTCACTATAACACCCGGCGACCATGAATACGACACAAGGTCGGCCAAACCTTCCACCACAATGGAAAGATATAATAATAAAATAGATAAGATCGCTAAAAAACTAGCTTGTTATTGACACTACGAATAAGAAGAAAATGATTGACGAACTTTTTATGGATTAAAACACTGTCTTTTTCCACCTTTAAGTTTACTTTTCTCGACATATTTTGAAGGCTTTACATCTTACATACGAGAAACGAGAACGTTAAAACTGTTTTTATGAAAATAATCTCAAAAGTGGAAAAAACAGTGTTTTAATTCATAAAAAAATCGTCATTATGGAATTTCACAGTGTTAACGCCTTAAGTTTATCTTAAAAAAATATATTGTTTAAGAAAAAAGTATAATTAAACTAACTAACTAACTAACCATCACGCCGTCTCTCCGAAGGGGTAGGCAGAAAGAATGGACTGCCACACTTTTCTTTCCTGACATATTTCTCTCGCTTCCTCAACATTCATACATCGTGTCATGCACGCGCGTCGATTTCTCTGACTCCTCACATGGCCGATATTCAATATTTGATTTATTTGATCGTGCCACGTTTTACCTTGTCTTTCTCTATTTCTGGTTCCATTTACATCGTTAACATATAATTTTTTTACCATTCTTTCTTCATTCATTCTTTCCATATGTCCAAACCATCTTAATGATCCTTTCATTATTTTGTTCATGACACCATCATTCGCACCGCATTCACTTCTTATATTTTCATTCGACACTCTATCATACACAGAGTATCCACGTATTTTCTATAATACAGTACTAAATTATAAAAAATTAAATGTTTAGTGTAAGTATTAAACTATTTTAGTCTAATGTTTGATAAATTGGTTTTCATTGAACTAGTGCTGTTATTAAAAATTAAATATTAATTTCTTATCGAAATGTTTTATCTTAATGTATATAATGGCAACACTAAAACATCAGGGTTCCAAAATTAAAATTTTTGTAGGCTCGTAATTCGAATACATTATAAATTATGTATGTGTAATGTTTATGCATGTATGTATGTTTACGATATTGTAATACAAGGAATTATACACTCACACACATACTCTACAGACACTTAAAACGCTTTTGAATAGTGCCGGCATTAGGACTAAAAATGTTTTATTATGAAATGTAAACGCACGTTGTGAGAAATTAATGTGTTGTGAGAAATAGGGTAGTGTTTAATAAAGTTTTTTTTTTTTGAGGTTTGGTTTTAAACTAGCAATATTGTTTCTACAGACTGTTAATTTGACAGTTAATAGTTGATTTGTAGTCAGTAAGTTCTGCCAATTTACTCAATTGCTCAATAAAGGTGTCGAAAATTGGACTTCGCGATTGCGCTTCATTCGAGCTAGCCGTGGCGCTTATACGAGGTCTGTTCAAAAAGTATCGCGAATTTTGAATTTCCGCTGGCTACGTATATTTGATTTTTGATTTTTTTGTAGCGTTATGTTGGTACTCATGTCCCTTACTTATGCTGACAAGGTCGGCCATTTTGAATGTTTAGTTAATTTTTGACAGCTGTTTTGCTTGGATGTGTTTTGGCTCGTCTTCGATTTTTGCCTTTTCCAAAAAATGGATCAAAGAATCTGTATCAAATTTTGTGTGAAAAACAAAATAAAGTGCGCGGACGCATTTCGAATGTTGACTGTGGCATATGGTGAAGCTACCTTGGACCAAAGCAACGTTTATCGGTGGTACAAAATGTTCTCAGAGGGCCGAGAAGATATGAACGACGAAGAGCGTGCCGGACGCCCGAGCACGTCAACAACAGACGAAAACATTGATAAAGTGAAGAAAATAGTATTAGCCAATCGTCGAATCACCGTTAGAGAAGTTGCTGAGGACCTAAACATATCGATTGGCTCGTGCCATTCGATTTTAACCAATGATTTGGGCATGAGTCGGGTCGCCGCGAAATTCGTGCCAAAATTGCTCAATTTCGACCAAAAACAGCATCGCGTTAACATTGCTCAGGAGATGTTGGACTCGGTCCGTGACGACCCAAATGTGCTCCAGAGGGTCATAACTGGTGACGAATCATGGGTTTATGGTTATGACGTGGAAACCAAAGCTCAATCATCCCAATGGAAGCTGCCGCATGAGCCAAGACCAAAAAAAGCGCGCCAAGTTCGGTCGAACGTGAAGGTTTTGCTCACAGTTTTCTTCGATTGCAGGGGCGTGGTGCATCATGAGTTCTTGCCACAGGGTAGTACGGTCAATAAGGAATATTACCTGCAAGTTATGCGCAATTTGCGCGAAGCAATCCGCCAGAAACGCCCGGATTTGTGGAAGAACAAAAACTGGCTTTTGCACCATGATAACGCCCCTGCTCACACATCGTTGCTTGTGCGCGAATATTTGGCCAAAAACAACACAGTAATGGTGCCGCAGCCACCGTATTCCCCAGACCTGGCCCCCTGTGACTTTTTCCTGTTTTCAAAACTGAAGAGGCCCATGAAAGGACGACGCTACGCCACGATTGAGGAGATAAAGACGGCATCGAAGGAGGAGCTGAACAAGATCACAAAAAAAGATTTTTTTAAGTGCTTCGAGGATTGGAAGAAACGTTGGCATAAATGTATTATATCCGAGGGGAATTACTTTGAAGGGGACAAAATAGATATTCATGAATAAATAAATACTTTTTGAAAAAATATTAAATTCGCGATACTTTTTGAACAGACCTCGTATACCCGCCACGGCTAGCTCGAATGAAGCGCAATTGTGAAGTCCATGTTTTGACACCTTTATTGAGCAACAGGATAAAATGACAAAACGTATTGACTACAAATCAACTATTAACTGTCAAATTGATAGTTTGTAGAAACAATGATGCTAGTTTTAAAACCAAACCTTAAAAAAAAACACCCTATATATGTAGATGAATACGACTGTTTTGTAAGAGTATTACTCAATTTTATGGAAATGTTTCGAACACCAGAGATGAAAACTCTTCGAGTTACTATAGGAAATACTCTCAGTGATAGAGTGAGAAATACAGAAATTGGAAAATCTGTTATACTAAGGACATTGTGAGATAGAGCAGAACGAGGAGACAATTCTGACGAGACCATGTAATCCGTATGGACACTCACAGAATCCCATACACTGCTGCAAATGGGATACCCGTAGGCCAACGTCCACCTGGCGGGTCACTTGTTAACCTTTCCCTTACGGTGCTAAAATAAAAACGCGCGTTCCGGTGTTGGGTAGTCAGAACCCGATCAAAAATTAGCGATTTTAAAAGGAAAAATAAGAAAATTCAAAGCTAATCCCCTTAATTAATTATAATTGAAGTAAAAAATTATTTTAATTTTTAATTGTATCTCAATAGAGACGAAGACGTAAACTGGAAACTGAACATGGATGATCAAGGTGTTTACAGGACTTATGACCTGTCATTGGTTGGGTTAAGCGCACGCTTCATGTAATTACAACATTCCCCATTCCACCTTTGTTATTTGTGATCATGCATGACAAATTTTTGGAAGATGTATATATACTTCAAAATCCATATTTATCTTCACGTGGCAGTTTCAGTCAGCCATCTATGTAGATTTGGTTGCACTAGTGAATTTTTTCAAGAATTAACCTATACAACCAACCCACTAACGCCATCTATGGAGAATGATTTTCGGCATTTAGCAAACTACCTTATTAACACAATGTGAAGGCTGTCAACCAACATATTGTTAGAAGCCGCTAGGAGTATTATTCCATTCTATATGCCAAAGAATTTATAATAATTTAGATATATTTGCTGAAAACATTAAAAAAACATCTTGCAACGCTCACGCAACGGACATAAATCCACTCTGATTCCAAACCCGAGAGCTACTGCCATCGCCAGTGAGAACATTGAGCTCCTCGCGCTTCCACAGTGAAGTATGCGTTATCGATGATCAGTTTACATATATTATGATCTTGTTTATTCGTTCATCTTTCTCCATCCGTTGCTGGACGTAAGCCTCTCCACCCCCACTCCATGCCTCTTGGTCTCTCCCAGTGCTCTGCAAGTCCGCAAAATATCATGAATCCACCTGATGGGCTGTCTTCCGACATTTCTCTGACCCAACCTTGGCCTCCATTCAGTAACCTTCTGGCTATATCTTCCATCATTCCTTTTGCATACATGTCCAGTCCATTGCCATTTCAACCTTCCAATGCAATGCGTATGCTACCTATATTATTTATTACTTCTTCTTCTTCTTTCGGTGCCGTGTCAGGTCCCCCCAATGTTGGCGATCACTACAGCAAAGGCATCTCTATATTTTATTACTTAATGTACATATATATTTACAACCTGTTATGTATTAAATTGCTATTTGCTTCTCTTCTTATTGTACAAAAATGTTTATCTTTACCAAACTGTTCTCGAATATATATTTTTTAATTGTCTTCTGATTGTCTTTTTTTCTTACTTGCTCTCATTTGTTTTCTTATTATATTATTTGTAAATATATATTTTTTAAATTGTTAATTTTATTTTTGTATATTGTGATTATAAACGATTTGGATTTGTTATTCTGTAATGTTTATAATTTTTTTTTATAAATTGAATAAAATGAACCTACAATTTTAGTTTGAAGATTCTTGCCGGAACAAGAGGGAAATGTTGGTTAAATAGAGTTTGTTTTCCGGGTAAGAAAGAGATTTCAATGTGAGAAATTCCAAAATAAAGAGGATGTTCGATGTCGAAAATGTTGCGCGATGGAGAAGACTGAGAAGACGTTACTGAAGAGATCACGTGGAGAGGGCGTGTTCTGAAAGAGTTACCTGAGAGTAAATTAGCAAGTAAAGTGCCAATCAACCCCAGGAAGACCACCCAAAAGATGACAAGACAGCTGGACATCTACATCCCAGGAACATGGTCCGAGAAATATAATTACAGGACATGGTTTCTTCCATATACGCTATACTTTGTGTTGTTATGATGGTTTATTTCTATTTTTCTTTTTTATACACTTGTATAAAAATTATATAGCCATGTTTCGTATCATTAAAAAATTATATAGACATGTTTCGGACAAACAGTCCTTCTTCAGTAAAGATACATTTTTGTAAATATTATAAAATTGTTTAAATGATCTGACAGATGTTATAAAGATTTATTTTGGAACGTTTACGCTTTTGTTTATTTTATTTATATTTTTTATAGTATTTTCAGGACATAGTCTTTAAATAAAGCAGAAATAATGACTGGGGTATGTTTGTGAGAAGGGATGTTTGCCTTTAGTCTAACGCCGGCCCTTCGCCACGGTGACATTATTTTCGTCGACACGAATTTCGTTTATTACAATCGAAATGACAATTTCCCAAAGTGTTTGGGGCAAATTGGTCCGGACATTTATCTGATGGCGGGACGGGGTGTGTGTAATCTAGAAAAACACCAAATTATAGCCCCGCAGGAGGTGAGCCGGGCTTTTTGTATGGGAAACAAAAGACGCGATACTTTAAATTGGTTACCCTTTTGTTTTTTTTTCTGTCCATAAACGTGGGCAATCATTTTCCGTTCACGGTGGGCGACGGTTCGAGGGGTGCAAGTCACGTATTTTTTATACCATATAAAAAAACGTGTTTTTTTACGATACGATATAGAAGTGAATGCAGTGCGAATGAAACCGTGAAAGAACCATTAAGATGGACACATGGATGTAATGAAATAATAAATATTTCTAAATGGAACTAGAAATAGAGGAAGACCTAGGAAAACATGGCTGAGCGGTAAGAGCTGAGAGGTAAGAGCTCTGACTTCCATTCCGAAGGTTCCGGGTTCGATTCCCGGCGATGACAGCGTGATTGTCACAGTGTCTTTGGTCTGGTGTAGAATTCACGTGACAATAAAATGGCGATAGATTGGCTACCTATCACATGTCATTAGAATCAATAATAGCTAAAATAAATTGTGTACAGTATTTGGGTTCTAACAACCTGTTGTATACAAGGAAAAAAGTGGATGGTTAAAAAAAACATGATAGAACAATTTGTTGAGATTGATTTAATGAAATATTGAATGTCGGTCAAGTAAATCGATGTGCGTGCGTGACAAGATGTATGAGTGTTGAGGGATCAAGCGAAATATGTCAGAAAAGAACAGTATGGCGATCTATTATTTCTGCTTACTCCTTTCACGAGATGCCTTGATGGTTAGTTAGTAAGTACATTATATGTTTACTGTGACGATTATTGTACAAAATGAAAATAAAATGATTTATAATACAAAACATATTTACTTTTTTATACACGACACAGCGTAGAAGGAGTTAAACATACATTACCCACCATACATTTATAACCACCCTGAAGCAGTGGCGGTACTCCCATAGAAGCCCAGAAGCCCGGCTTTGAATCAAAACTTCTTCTAGCTTATAGAGGTTCAGATCTTGTGGCTATTCCTCTTACGTCTAATGGGAACATTGTTGGATGGTGATTTGGTGGGTTGTTGGTTTATGCGGGGGCGTGATTACTTACGCAAGCCGGGCTTCTGGGCTTCTATGGGAGTACCGCCACTGCCCTGAAGATGGATACTGCAACGATCTCCGAAACGTCGGCCCAGAAAGACGAGCTACACGGATTTTCCCAAAATCCTAAAATATTTTTTTTTCAATATGTTTGGTGTGTTTTTGGGTAACACCGTGTGATTTCTCCTTCTCGACCGACGTTTCGGAGATCGTTCCATGAATTCATTACCCTGAAGATGGAGACTGTAACGATATCCGAAACGTCGGTCGAGAAGGAGAAATCGCACGGTGTTACCCAAAATCACACAAAACATATTGCTGCCAACTGTGAAAATCTACGCAATTATTTTTTTTCATTTTTATTATTTTTTTCTGTATATTTTTTTGGCTAAGTACTTTGTCCCGTATAACCCCGAGTGCATCATTTATGGATATACATACATCCTACAATTAAGGGTAAGCTGAAGATATTTTAATATTGAATTCGATATGTTTTGTGATTGCGGCGATCACACGGAGCTAACTGCGTCATTTAGAGGAGATTAGGCCATTCTGGGATTCTCTTTACTGTCATTATTTATTTTTTGAAACGATACAATCGCATATTAAATTGGACAAACGGACAGAGACCACTGAGAGCGGCCATTCCGGAGATCATTAAACGATCCGATACGAGGTCTTTGGGCATGCGTACTCGATTTATTTTGTTTTATTGCCTACGTAACAATTGCGGGCTATGAATTACGTTTCCAATTCGTAACTTAAATGAAGACTACAGGGGAAAAACAAGGAATGTCAGTAGAAGGTTAATTTGAATAAATTGAGAATAAAGCTAATCAAAGTCTGTATATTTCTTAGCAATTAGCAATCGATTATCTGGCCATAGTCGATGACACACATAATTTTTGAATATGAAAATTTTACTGTGGATAGATACGTACAAATGCCGCTAGATGGCATTTTTACATTTATTTTGATTTTTTACTGACATTCCTTGTTTTTCCCCTGTAGTCTTCAAATAATCTAACCTAACATATTATTCTTCTCCTTTGCCATATCTTCAATGCTGAATGTAGGCCTCTTCAAACAGTTTCCATTTTTCTTTATTCCACGCAACTGTCATCCATATTCTTTCCCCGATTAAAATTATGTCATCAGCTCATCTGAGATGGTTTGGACATATGCAATAAATAACTGCTAAAAGAATGGTTAAAAATTGTAAACAAGAAGTGTGAATGGAAAGAGAAGTCGAGAACGACCGAGGAAAACATGACCAATGGCGTACCTAGAGTCAACCAGTAAGGCAAGCCAGTCCGAGATTTTTGTGTTATAATATTAGTAGAGGGTCATGATAATATATATTTTTCCGGATTAAAAGAGTTTTATCTTTCTAAATTAATTTCGTGAATTCATTGATTTTCAATCCCATTTTAGGCGCATTTTAAATCTATACAAAATATAATTCTCTGCATCATCAAACTCATGTTCTTGTATAATATAATAATGTATTTATAAATACAAGAAGAAATTAATATGAAATAAGCTGTAAATAGAAAATAAATTATTTTTTTTTAATACCGAAACACGATAATCTTTTTTTTCTTAACATTTCTGCACATAACGTAAATGACAGATAACATTCCGACAATAGAAATGAAGTCCGTGACACATCGAATAGTAATATACTTCAGAGTTAAAAAGCCCGGCTTCAAATCCATACAAAAAATTGTAGATATCTTCTGGTAAAGGGATATGCACCTAGCTATATGATTACAAGCCAAAAATACATAAGTACAACAAAGACAAGCCTATCGCCCATATAAGCCCATCGAAATCATGAAACAAAACATGTGGACGTAGGCATTTTTCGTATCTCACATACGGTACGTATGAGTGAAATAAAATACGGCGCATATGAGTGGAACGAAGCATACACTTATGTCATTTGCAACGTAGTCATTTGCAACGCAACGAATTAAATCGCTTTAACTCGAAAATTCAAAATATTATGGTATTCGTAGACGGCTCAAACGCGCAAAAAAATCGTTTTATTATAGGCTTTTTGGCATAAATCAGTAGTATGACAAAATAAATCAATTACTGAAAAGCGGCCATGTTCGATGTAGGAACAATCGACGAGCTTGCATGTCACGATGTGTGAATTTAGATGAGACGCGAGAGTTATGTCAGGATAGAACAATGTGGCGACCCATCCTCTCTGCCTACCCCTCCGGCGTGATGTATTAGTTAGTTATGGGAATGACACGTTTTACCTGGCTAAGGCATTATCAAATGTGCCTTTATAATTGATAATTAAATAAAACGATGTTTTTTTAAGTACTTCTACTTTTGTCTTTATTTCGACAGCGACCGGTTTCGCCAGGCTAGCTGGCATCAACAGACTGGTGATGACCAGTCAGTGATCACCAGTCTGTCGATGCCAGCGAGCCTGGCGAAACCGGTCGCTGTCGAAATAAATACAAAAGTGAGAATACTCGTAGTTAAAAAACATCGTTTTATTTAATTATTATTTAAAATAAACTTCCATCAAGAGATTTCAGTAAAATCATTTGGCTTTGTAATAATGTCTTAGACAGGCGAAACATGTCATTACACTGAAAATAGACGTTTTCATTCGTATTGATTATTTCATACCGAGTTTTACATCATTGTTCAAGAAACAATTAATATTATTAACAGGTTCAGAAAAAACATGTTGTATGAACTAAAATAAAATTATTACATATGTATTATTTATTTATTTTAAGTGTTGAAAGCTTGGCGTCCCGACTTCAGCGCAGGCGTCGCGGCGTCCGGCCGGATGTAGTTATATACCATAGTATACGGTATCCGGCGGCGGGTGTAAGGCACGAGATACGAGGTATTTGGCGGGAGGTAATATTACGGCGTTGATTGATTGGACGGCCAAGCGCCGATGACAGCGGCCACCTCCTTCCGGTGTATTCAACTTCCGGTCTTATTTAACGTCAATATAATATGTTCTATTTAGCTAATTATAATTAATATGTAAAATTGACATATTGTAGAATGGTGTAATAAATAAAATCAGTTACGAAATATCATTTATAAAATGTGCTTTCTAAATTTTATTCTACTTGCTTAAAATGTTACATAAATAATAACAGATATTTAGTCTCAGAGATTAATAAAGAAGGATACAATTATTCTGCATATGTTTTTCTCTAATTCTGTGTATGATAGAAATTTACTTATTGTTTCTTGAATAATGATGAAAAATGCTTAATCAATACGAATGAAAACGTCTGTTTTCTAGAAGGTTTATTATATTTGATGTAAATAACCTGTTTCGCCTGTCTAAGGCATTATCAAATGTTAGATAATGTCACATTTTATTGAAAATACGTGAGGGGTAGCTTTAAGGTTGCTCCAATAACGGAAAAATTAAGAGAATCTCGACTCCGGTGGTACGGTCATGTGATGCGAAGAGACAGCGAACACATTGTCCAAAAAGCCCTCAGCATTCCCACAAAACCAAGAAGAAGTGATCGCTTAATGGCAATATGGTGAGCCAACATGGAAAAGGAGCTCCAACGCGAGAACCTGACAGTGGAGATGAGTCAAAATAGAAAAGTTTGGCGTTTTCGTACGAGGAGGGCCGACCCCAGATGATGGCAAATGGCAAAGGGAAAGAAGAGAGATAATGTCATTCACATAAAATATAATAAAACTTCTAGAAAACAGACGCTTTCATACATATTAATTATTTAATATGGAGTTTTACATCATTGTTCAAGAAACAATAAATATGTAAATCTCCATATTAAATAATTAATGCGAATAAAAACATCTGTTTTCTAAAAGTTTTATTACAGTTTATGTAAATAATATGTTTCTCACTGTCTGAGACTGGCGTAACATGTCAATCACATAAAACATCTAGAAAACAGATTTTTTCAATCGTATTAATTATGATAGAAGGTTCATTAGCATGGTTTATACATACGAAAATGTAGAATGAAGAGAGTGCACGTTAACGATGTAAATGTATTCGACGTGCGTGCATTACACGATGTATGAATTTTGATAAAGCAAGAGAAGTTTGTCAGTAATGAACGGTGTGGCGGTTCATTTTGTTTGCTCCCATTTCGGGGAGACGGCGTGATATTTCTTGTTCCAAATATTGGACTACTAGACCTATTTGGTATGTTCTTCAGAGTGTTGCTCCTGCTGTGAGGTAGATTTCCAGCTGTCCTTCCATCTTTTAGGAGATCTTCCACGAGGACGAGTCCCATGAGGTTGATTATGCAATGCAATATGGGGGAGTCTGGTGGTGTCCATTCCTTGAACATGACCGTACCAGTCCCTTTTTCGCTGTCTGCATCATCTTATAATATCCTCAACCTCGCATATCTCTCTTATTCTGGTGTTTCTCAAGCGATCTCTCAGTGTCTTGCCTGCTATCGTCCTCAGTATCCTCATTTCGGAAGTCCTCAAAACTTGTTTGTACTTTACTGTGTCTGCCCTTGCTTCGATGCCATATGTTATTATTAGTCTTACGCATGCTTTATAGATTCTCATCTTACTCTTAATGGCCATGTCTTTGTTTTTCCATATTGTGGATTTTATAGCCCCAGAGATTACAGCTGCCTTGTTTACTTGGGCTTGTATTTCTTCCCGCAGATCAGCTCCTTCCACCAGGTCTATGCCTAGATACTTGAAAGTCCTGACCTGTTCTATGGGTTGATTTTCTATAACCAGGTTACATGTTTTGGGTGTTTTGGGAAATGTCGTATATTTTGTTTTTTCAATAGAGATCGTCATGTTGTTTTCTTACAGGCGTGATGTTGTCTGTCTAGCATTTTTTGTAAGTCATTATTGTTTTTAGCTATGATTATAGCATCGTCTGCATTATAGGCCACATTGACATTACTTTACTTATACTTAAATTAAATTAAAAATAATAATTTGTTCTTTTTTAATGCATTTTGCTTTATTCCTGGATTCGACATTAAGCATATCATAATGCTATGTTCAATATTATAATTGATTTCTGTTTTCTCTTTTTATGAAACTGTAAATATTTAAATTCTTTCGTTCCTAATTTAAATTATAAAATAAATCAGAACGTATTGGAGTGGAGATATTCCCGCCCTTGACTTGATAACTCCACGCAGGCTCGGACTTAAGGGATTATGGGATGACGGGGGGCAGAATGATGACGGGCTCTCGGCGCGCCGCATCATCAGACGGCTGACGTAATCGCGTTAATGCGGGGTGGATCCCTCTTCCCGTGGACATATGACGTTGAAATTCCTCATCGCTTTCAACTATTTTTTCTATTCTATTGATCAGATCATCATAGAACCCACATATATAAATGAAATAATTCAAAAATAAAATTAAACACTTTAAGCTTAGTATAAACCATTTTATCTGAGTTAGTAGCAAAAACCGGTTACACTCTGTAGCGAGCTTCCTCAGGGCTATACGTTCATACATTTTAGGCGCTAATAACGTAATAAAGTGGTTTATACAAAGTATTTATTGTTTCTTAAAAAATGATCCATATTAAATAATTAATACGAATGAAAACGCCTGTTTTCTAGACGTTTCATTTTAAAAAATATACTTGATGTATGTGAATGACACGTTTCGCCTTTCAAAGCCATTATCAACATTTGATAATGCTCTAGACAGGCGAACATGTCATTAACATAAAATATAATAAAACTTTTGGAAAATAGACATTGACATAGAAGTTTCTAGCCAAAAATCGCAAACTTTTCTGTGCGTTTGTCGACTTACAATAAGCATATGATTACGTTAATAGAGAAAAGTTGTGGCAAATATTGTCTGAATATGGAATAAGTACAAAACTGATCACGGCCATTAAGTCGCTATACACGGAAAGCACTGCTAGTGTCAGAGTAAATGGAGATCTTACAGCCTGGTTTGATATCAATAAAGGTGTCAAACAAGGTTGCGTAATGTCCCCGTGGTTATTTAATCTGTATATGGACAATTGTATGAAAGAGCTGAAAGGGTTGGATGTAGGTGCCAAAATGAGCGGAGTGTCAATAAGCTGTCTCTTGTATGCGGATGACGCTGCCCTTCTTGCTGACAACGAACATGAACTACAAGTCCTGGTGAATTGTATGTATGAGGTATGCATGCGAAATGATCTGATGATGAATGTTAATAAGTCCAAGGTAATGATTTTTGAAAACGAAGAAACCACGACAGTCTGCAACATTAGCGTGAATGGTGAAAACTTGGAGCAAGTAGTTGAGTTTGTGTATTTAGGTAGTATGTTTACAAGAGATGGGAGAGTGGAGAAGGATATTGAAAGAAGGGTTGGGGCAGGCAACAAAGTGAATGGTGCACTTAAAGTTGTCATCGCAAACAAAAACCTATCCAAAAAAGCTAGAATGGCAGTGCACAATGGTGTTCTTCTACCGACCCTTATGTATGGAAGCGAAGCATGGAACTGGCAAAGGAAGGATGAAAGTAGAATAAATGTAGTAGAAATGAGATCTCTTAGACGAATGTGTGGATATTCTGTGTACGATAGAGTGTCGAATGAAAATATAAGAAGTGAATGCGGTGCGAATGATGGTGTCATGAACAAAATAATGAAAGGATCATTAAGATGGTTCGGACATATGGAAAGAATGAATGAAGAAAGAATGGTAAAAAAATTATATGTTAATGATTTAAATGGTACCAGAAATAGAGGAAGACCAAGGAAAACGTAGCACGATCAAATAAATCAAATATTGAATGTCGGCCATGTGAGGAGTCAGAGAAATCGACGCGCGTGCATGACACGATGTATGAATGTTGAGGAAGCGAGAGAAATATGTCAGGAAAGAAAGGTGTGGCAGTCCATTCTTTCTGCCTACCCCTTCGGGGAGACGGCGTGATGGTTAGTTAGAAAATAGACGTTTTCATTCGTAATAATTATTATGAAAAGTGTTTAATAATATTTTAAAATATGTCATATCACTCTGCGTGAAAAATGCTGATTGCTAACTAACTAAATAACTAAGCACCACGCCGTCTAGGCAGAAAGAATGGACTGCCACACTTTTCTTTCCCGACATATTTCTCTCCATTCCTCAACATTCATACATCGTGTTATGCACGCACGTCGATTTCTCTGACTCACGTGGCCGACTTTCAATATTTGATTTATTTGAGCGTGCCACGTTTTCCTCGGTCTTCTTCTATTTCTAGATCCATTTACATCTTTGATATATAATTTTTTTACCATTCTTTCTTCATTCATTCTTTCCATATGTCCAAACCATCTTAATGATCCTTTTATTATTTTGTTCATAACACCATCATTCGCACTGCATTCACTTATTATATTTTCATTCGACACTCTATCATACACATAGTATACACACATTCGTCTAAGAGATCTCATTTCTACTGCATTTATTCTACTTTCATCCTTCTTTTGCCAGTTCCATGCTTCGCTTCCATACATACATTGATGCTGATTGCAAAAACAAAAATATGCCAAAGGAGAGCAAAATACAAATCTACAAGATATGCGTTCGTCCTATATTGACATATGTTATCGAAACGAGGGCTGGCATCATCAGACCAAAAAAATTCCTCAGAACCACAGAAATAAAGACTCTCCGATCCGTTGCGGGAACTACACTCCGAGACAGAGAAAGAAATTCCGAAATAAGAAAGATCTGCAAGGTGGAAGAGTCGTGCGATGAGGAAGACTGGGAAGGCGCTACTGGAGAGAGCATGTTCTGAAAGAGTGATAAATAAAACGGCAAATAAAGTACCAACATAAAATCGATCTTCAGGAAGACCACTCAAAAAATGGCGAGACGTTTGAACATCTACATCTCAGGAACAGGCTCCGAGAAATAACAGGACACAGTCCTTAATAAAGCAGAAAAGAAGAAGAAGAAATCACCAAATAATGGCTTCGTAGAATGGCTTTTTGGAATAATTCAATTATTTATTTTCACTATATTTACAAGCCTATATTTATAGCCCTGGTGTCTAGTATGTATGAGGTATGCAAGCGATACGATTTGACGATGAATGTGAATAAGTCTAAGGTAATGATTTTCGAAAAATAAGGAAGCATGACAGTCTGCAACATTAGTGTAAACGGTGAAAATCTGGAACAAGTGGATGAATTTGTTTATTTAGGAAGTATGTTTACAAATGATGGGAGGGTGGAGAAGGATATTGAAAGAAGGGTTGGGGCAGGCAACAGAATAAATGGTGCACTTAAAGTTGTCATCGCAAACAAAAGCCTATCCAAAAAGCTAAGATGGCAGTGCACAATGGTGTTCTTGTGCCGACCCTTATGTATGGAAGTGAAGCATGGAACTGGCAAAAGAAGGATGAAAGTAGAATAAATGCAGTAGAAATGAGATCTCTAAGACGAATGTGGCAAATCTGTTTATGATAGAGTGACAAATGCAAGTATAAGAAGTGAATGTGGTGCGAATGAAAGTGTTATGAACAAAATAAGGAAAGGGTCATTAAGATGGTTTGGACACATGGAAAGAATGAGTGAAGACAGAATGGTAAAGAAGGTATTTGTAAACGGCGTGAACGGAGCTAGAAATAGAGGAAGGCCGAGAAAAACGTGGCACGATCAAATCAATCAAATATTGAATGTCGGTCACGTGAGGAGTCGGAAAAATCGACATGCGTGCATGACAAGATGTATGAATGTAGAGGAAGCGAGAGACGTATGTCAGGACAGAACAGTGTGGCGTTCCATTCTTTCTGCCTACCCCTCCGGGGAGACGGCGTGATGGTAAGTTAGTTAGTAAGTTTTAGTTATATTTACAAATCTATATAAATAAAAGGCAATGTGACCAATAGACAGATATTGAACGGACTGGGACGAAATATACCTAAATGAATTTTTAATGTGTCAGATTAATAAATCTTCCAGAACGTTACAGTCTATATTATTGTGAACTCATTTTGTTTGATGTGATTGTTTTATTTTGTGTAATGTAAGTCGCTAAGAGATGGCGTTCGATTCGGTTTAAATGACAGCTGTCAATCGTTAGAATGAACTAAGTAAAATGAACTTCCATCAAGAGATTTCAATAAAAACAGTATTATACTGTTAATTAATATTTCATAACACATATTTTCTTCTGAAGGTTTCGGGTTCGATTCCCGGTGATGGCAGCGTGATTGTCATACTGTGTTTAGTCTGGTGTAAAATTCACGTGACAATTAAATGGCTAGATAAGATACCTATCACATGTCTTGAGAATCAATATGATAACTATACCAATTCCGTCTTGAAAGTATTTACCAGTCCGTATGCACCATAAACAAATTTTCCAACATGGAGATTTATGGGGCCGTATGTATCAGTTATAGTGTCTCGTGCCGTGATCTAATTTTATTTCGATTATAAATGAAGCATGAATGTAAAATATGAATATGATTGTATTATATCTCCATATATACGTGTTAAAATATTTTAATATAATAAATGTACACTGAAGATTATACATAACATTTTCAAAAAATGTGATGTCGAATCTTCCGAATTTGTTAAATACCAATAATATCAATCATATAACACTGTTAATGTTTATCAATTATAATATTGGGTCCTTACATATGAAATTGGCGTTTTGTATGGGAGGAACATAAAGTTGATTTTTTTTAAATATAATATATTTATTTAATCAAAGTATGTACCATTGCTATCTATGCACTTTTGCCATCTCATAGGTAGTTCATCGACCCCTTTACTAAAAAAACCATTCGGACGGGAATCAATAAAATCTTTGAAGTCGGTTTGGACTGCCCCATCGGAGTTGAATTTTTTCCCTTGCAAGAAGTTATCCAAATTTCGAAAAAATAGTAATCTGTTGGGGCAAGGTCCGGAGAGTACGGTGGATGGTACGATTGAAGCTCTTCTAATTTGGTAGCCGTCTGTTGTGCAGTGTGTGGTCTAGCGTTATCATGAAGCAGCAGTGGCCTAGAGCGATTAACCAACCTCGGTTGTTTAGCAGCTAGATTTTCCATCATGGTTTGCAGTTGCTGACAATAGACATCTGCCGTAATCGTCTGGCCAGATTAAGGAAATCTGTAGTGAACGACACCAGCACTAGTCCACCAAACGCTCACAAGTAACTTTTTTGGAGTCAATTTTCGCTTGGGGCATGGTTTGGCTGGTTCGGCAGGGTTCAGCCATTGCGATGAGCGCTTCCGATTATCCTACAGGATCCACTTTTCATCACAGGTAATGATTCGATTCAAAATCCCTTCATTATTGTGCCGGTTGAGTAATGCAAAGCAGCAGTCAACGCGCGTTTGTTGATTTGCTTCACTCAATTCGTGAGGTACCCACCTTTCAAGCTTTTTCACCTTCCCAATTTGCTTCAAGTGGATTAAAACAGTTTTATCACTAGCACCGCAGCCTGCAGCTAACTCGGACGTGGTTTGCGATGGATCCGCTTCCACAATAGCCTTCAATTCTTCATTATCAACTTTGGTCTCCGGCCGTCCACGGGGCTTGTTCTGCAGGTCGAAATTTCCAGAACGAAAACGTTGGAACCAAAAACACACTGTGTTTTCTTTTGCGGCACCGTCGCCATACACATCATTAATCCTTTGAGCCGTTTCTGCAGCACTGGTGCCACGGTGGAACTCGTACTCGTAAATAACGCGATATTTCAAGTTTTCCATTTTGTAAACTGAGTGACGCAAAGAAAAAAAACAATTGAGGAAAAAACAAATGAATTATAATTTTCAAAACACAAATACTTGAGTAAATAGCTGTATAAATTTGAATTTGGAATTCCTAACCAAAGAGAAGATATTTGAGATCAAAGTTGCCAGTACGGCAAAACGCCAATTTCATATGAAAGGACCTAATATTTAAAAAAAAGTCACTATATTTTTTTTTACAATTTTTTGACATTTGACAACTGTCAAAACAGATCAGCCCCACATTTTCTCAACATTACGGCCTGGTAAACAGTGATTTTGCGACGGCATTGGCTATATATTTTTCATTGATTTGGCTCGCGCTTTAATGATGTGATAATAAAGCGATATAATCATCATTACCCGTGCTGAACGTAGGCCTCTCCTAAAGTAGACCACCACCCCTTTCCATTGCTGCTCACATCCATCCATGTCCAGCAATCCTCTTCAGATCGTCGGTCCAGCGGGCAGAGGGACGTCCAACTATGCGGATTCCTGTACGCGGTCTCCACTCCAGAACCCGTCTCCCCCACCGGCCGTCGGTTCTCTGGCAGATATGGCCAGCCCATCGCCACTTTAGCCCGCCCATCCTCAGAGCCACCTCAGTCACCTTGGTTTGTTGTCGAATAAATTCGTTTCTAAATCTGTCCCTCAAGGTTATTCCAGGCATGGCTCTTTCCATGGCGCGTTGGGCGACCTTGAATATGTAGACTAGACCATTTGTCAGTGTCCACGTCTCGGCTCGGTTGAAGACTTTAGTCTTGAGGCATTGTGGTATTTTAGTAGTGAGAACATGACGTAATTTTCCAAAGGCCGCCCAACCCAACTGTATTCTTCGGTCGACTTCTTTCTCGAAATTGTTTCTACCTAATTGTGTGATTTGGTCAAGATATGTGTATTCTTATACCACTTCGAGATAAAAACAACTTCATGATAAAAACAAATTTAAAAATATTCTAACTCGCCCCTTCATTGCAGGGACACAGGCATCAAATAAGTGCAGATTCTCACGATCGCATCTTTCCCGTTTGAGATCACGATAGACACATCACCATAAACAATACACTCATATTAATTTCATTCTCTGCGTAAGGTGAATTGTCATTGTAGGGAGCGCGAGGCAAGACGGGTCCCGGGGGTGGAATTAGATAGGGGAGGTGATATTATGAACTCGCTTTTCCATTAGCCTAACACGCCCCGGCCCGGCGTGTGAATATTCTATGGGAAGTTTTTCAATGTTTAAATGTTGGAGTCCCCGAGGTATTCTCCTGATAGATGATGCTAATAAAATGGAAAAGAGTCTTCGAATTGTTCTGGTAATTTGATTTGCCGCGCGCCACTGGAATGAAACTGATATTAAAACGGAAAAACTTGTTCTATGGGATTTAAATTAAAATGTATTATTTTTATATACGTGATATTCTATTAAAAAAATAATGTTTGCGTTCTTCTTCTTCTTCCTATTAGTTTAGGTCGTATGACCTGTTTGTGACGGTGGGCTGTCCTGGGATGATGATGTCCAGCCATCTCTCCATCTCTTTGGCGGCCTTCCTGGTAATCCCTTGCTGCTTGGGTTTTCATCTTTAACATTTTTTGCAGTTCTTGTATTCTCTATGCGGTCCACGTGGTCTCTCCAAAAGCGCCTTCTGCTTCTTCCCCATCTCACTATGTCCTCAACGCCACAGACAGACCTTATCGTTTTATTTCTGATCCGATCTCTGAGGGTTTTGCCTGCGATGGAGCGTAGGGTTCGCATTTCTGCTACTCTAAGAAGGTTCTTAGTTCTATTGGTATCGGGACTAATTGTTGTTATTATTATTTTCAATATTTTTTTCAAATGAACTTTAATGAATGAATTAAATAATTGTTATGATTTTCGGATATCCCGTGACGTCACAAGTAGTTGTCTGCATGTCTCCCACCCTATTATCTGCCTGCCCCATTCCACCCCGCGACGGTTTCCCCACCGGTTTATCCGATTACACTTTAATCAGGGGTTGATTGAGCTGTAGAGGGGATCAAATCGTATTATATCTGTTGCTACGCACTCCCGGGCCAGGGGTGCTCAACCACGTTTACGTGATTTATTGGCTTTTTACTACGACGGGGAAAATACAAAATTTCCGAAATTAATACACACCTTTCGTATCAGAAATTATTTTATTATTTTATTTTGGGTAACAAACAGCCACTGCAATACATATATAAAAACCCATAGAAACAATAAAATCAGGCTAACTATATGTTACCACAAATTCACCGCAAATCCTTTAATTCATACAAAATCTAAGTAATACATTAAAGAGATAATTAAATAATTAAAAATAGTAAAGTAATATAATAGTTTTATTCACGCCGAAAGGTTGCTCCTACCATTTATTAAAAATTAAATTCATTCAGATAGAAAACATCGATGATCATTATCTTTATATTTATTTAGCTGTTACGAACCTGGCATATTCACGCGCTTTGAGCGTAGTTGGTGCGATAAGCAAGAAGTTGGAATACTTGGCTCGCGGTGTATTTTGTGCGTCAATTTGCTAAGAAGTTCAAAGTGGTCTATTTTAAAGTGGATAATTTTGTAAAGCAACATCATATCATTAAGTGATCACTTATTTTCAAGAGAGTCCAATGAGAGTACGTTAATAATATAACATTTTTTTCCGAAATACAACAATTTTAAAATATAAGATTTAAACGCATATGGAATAGTAAAATTATCAGAAATATAGTAAAATTATCAGATCTAGTAAAATTATCAGTAATATTGTAAAATTATCAGAAATCTAGTAAAATTATCATTAATCTAATAAAATGACCAAAAATATAGTAACATTATCATAAATCTAGTAAAACTATTAGATATGTAGTTAAATGATCAGAAATCTAGTAAAATTGTAAAATTATCAGAAATCTAGTAAAATTATCATTAATCTAGTAAAATTACCAGAAATATAGTAAAATTATCATAAATCTAGTAAAATTATCAGATATGTAGTAAAATTATCAGAAATATAGTAAAATTATCAGAAATATAGTATGATACAATTATCAAAAATATAGTAATTTTAACAAGTCAGAATTAAATATACGAAAAACATGGCAACATTTTGAGACGACTACATATAGACATATAGAAAATTTATTATGAAAATTTTCTACATATAGAAAATTTAATGTACTTGTATTAGAAAATCATTTTGTCAGAAATATAGCAAACCTTCGATGCCAATTGACCTAAAAATTAATGGCGTTGGTTTAGGGGACAAAATGTTACGTTGCTAATACAAAAGGATTTGGGTTCACCATGAGAACGATCTGGATTATTTTTTTATTACATTATGCTATTTGTACTGTTAATTATGTGTTCTAAAATAATTAAATGCTAGAGCATAAATATATAAAAAAAAATAGCAGGTGCATATGGTTGATGACCTCTGATCTAGACAATCTAATGGGGTGGAATAATGTAAGGGTTGTGTGTACTGCGTATGGTGTCAGTGGGTAGGCCCAGGGCTAACAGAACAACACATTGACAAATTAATAATACACCATAGAGGGCTTGCATATTGAAGCAATGAATCTTTTATTTTTTTTACAGTCTACATTTTTTAACGCTCGCAATAATTGTTTGGCTCAATTTACTGTACGTTGGTGGACCTGACTAAAACATTCAATAGGGTATTGCTGATGACATCATAAATATTCAGTTGGATAATAACAAATCACCATCAATATCACAATAAAATTATCTTCTTCGATGGCCCTACAGCCCATATCGAACCTTAGCCTTCAGTATTCTTTGCTTCCAACTCCTCCTGTCCTCCGCTTCGACCCTCCAATCTGACACTCGTAACAATTTCGTCCCATCTCTCCCAACTTCATCCTCCCATCGCAGCCTTGGTCGTCCAATTGGTCTTCTACCACCTGGGTGCCACTCCAGCAATCTTTTTGGGGTTCGCGATGATGGCATCCTCTGCACGTGACCGGCCCATCTCAGTCTATTCACTCTGACCTGTGTGGAGAGACTAGGAGCTTTGTAAATATAGTACAGCTCGTCATTATGCCGCACTTTCGAGCCTTCACCGTCATTCACAGGGCCCAGAATTCTGCGCAGCACCCTTCTCACAAAAGTATTCAGTCGCTCTGCGGATTTCGCTGTCATTGTTCACGCCTCATATCCATAGGTCACTACTGTTCGGGTGATTGTTTTATAAGGATGATTTTGGTTTTCCAGTATACGTTTCTTAATTTGAGCGCTGGTAGTAGAGAGAATAATGTTTTGTTGCTAATTCTGATTCTTCTTTCGATTTCCTTGTGATCTTCGTTTTCTTTTGTTTAGACGAGCCCAGGTAAGTGGAGTCCTCAACCATTTTAAAGTTGTATCTATCCTTGAATCTGATGGTTCGCCGTGAGTTATGGTTTGCATTCCTGGTTTGTTTTATATTTTTGTCTTTTACAATGGTATAATACAAATTAAAGAGATGGTGAACTATCTGTACCAATCAGGCCTCAATCAAAATAAATCGAAGAGGCAGCCTAAGTTCCTTACTGTTCAACCTGAAAATGAACAATACGATCAGCGGATTTGGAAGAAGAAATCTGTTTATGATAATATAGTATCCGGCTTGCGTAAGAAATTTTGAATCAAAACCTCTTCTGGCTTACAGAGGTTCAGCTATTGTGGCTATTCCTCTTACGTCTGATGGAAATATTATGGTGGGTTGATGGTTTATGCGGGGGCATGATTGATTAGATTTGGGGGTTTTAATTCAAAATTCTTAGGTAAGCCGGGCTTCTGAGCTTCGATGGGAGTATCACCACTGCTGCCAATGGTATACTCGTAGGCCAACGTCTATCTGGCAGGCCACTCAAAACATAGAGGGATAGCTGGTCTTCCGCATCACAAGAGGAGGTAAAACATTAAAAAAAGTCAAGGACGTGTTCTGCCAATAAATCTCTCAGTCGTTCCCTCTAGTACAGGGTGTTTTTTTTAGAAGTATACAATACAAATTCAAAATAAATAAAAAAAACACCTTAAAATAATGTTAATGTCTATGATATTGGTTTTATTTAATAGATAATTTTTATGCCATTATTGTTTTAATATGATTTCGTGCGTATAAGCGTCACGGCTAGATCGAATGAAGCGCAATCGTGAAGTCCAATTTTCGACAGTGTCGTTTTTGTGGATGCGTATTGTTCACTAGAGTGTGGTAAGAAAACGATCCATGGTCTTCCGAATAATTTGCTCGGATGGACGATTATGTCGAGCGTAAAATGGACGTAGTGCACGATAAGTTTGGCGAACCGAACCATTTGCAAGCGCTGTTCTGACGTCAGTCTATTCATAGTAAAATGCCAAAACGTACTGACTACAAATCAACTATCAATTGTCAAATTGCCATTCTGTATAAACAATGTTGCCAGTTTAAAAACCAAACCTCTAAAAAAAACACCCTATTTATTGTGCAGGAGATGTAGGGTCATGTCGCAGCGTATGGCCTATTTAAGTATTTAATATTCTTGGTATGTGGTATTTTGAAGTACCTTTTTGCGATGATGTAGACAGTAATGGTTTCTACAAAGTGGATAATGAAATAAGGAATTCCATTAAAATATTGTGAATTAAAAATCTACGTGTGGCAACCCTAATCAGTTGTCTTACAGGGGGGTGTTTTATTTTGTATCCCGCCCGAATCACTTTATGAACTGTGCCGGTGGTAAACATGGATATCTGTTTCTCATCATGCACTGCCCACCCCATTCCATTCCCGGTCCCTTCTGCCATCCCTCATTCCTCCCCGGAGCCGAGTGGAATGTTTGTCAACCCCGGGTGAGTTTGTCAAAGTAGGTTTATATAATGTAGGTGGTGGCGTTTTATATCAATTGAATATATAATATATTAGTGCAATATATAGAATTGTTTTATTGTACTTATTCAACAATATAACAGGTCATTTTTGTATTAAAAAGTTCGTTCAATACACATTTTTCAATGAGAGTTTGAAATTACTTCAATTTAAAACAGTTGAAACCAGGAAAACAAACCAAAATTACTATTATAATCGATTTTAATGTGATTCAGTATTTAAGAGTGGTGCTGTTGATGCCGTTGGGGAGAGCAATCAAACTGCTGAACATGATCGCTTCGGAGATCGACGTCTTTAATATTATAATAGTAAAAGTACGTTCAAAAGACAAATACTCTTGACTTTGGAGAGTATCTTGTATTCCTAAAGTCGAACCATCTCTCATGCGTTCCTGGTATTATATATTATATTTTACCTGTTCTCAATAGATGCCTTAAACTATAATTATTGTTGGTAATATCTTTTGAGAAAATAAACTGATTTGATTTGTATTTAAATTTTTTTGTATACCTTGTACTTTGTACGAGTATATAACACTCCTTTTTAAACAAATTAAAATTAAATATCAAACATGTTTCGGAGTACGCAGCCCTTCCTCAGTGATATTATATAGAAATTTATAATATTATAATTTTTTTTTACAAATATGGTCAGTTTTGACAGATGTTATAAAGATTTATTTTGGAACGTTTATGCTTTTGTTATAACAAATATTATGAATAAATTTGATTTTTAAAATAATAATTTAAAGTGCTTATTGGGGGTCAGGTATTATATTAACTTTCAACAAAGGAAATAAATCTAATATTGGACTTGACGTTAAATTTATTTGATTATTATTATTATTTTAATTTGATTTGATTTAAAAACATAAAGTTTTGGGTAAAATAAAATGATTGCATAAAAATGAACTGTTATTGATATTATATGAATTAAAAATTTATATATATTTAAACACGTTAAATATGTTGTCATTGTTTCATTTTAATTATCATTATTTATCGTGAATCCAAACCACCTTAATGGTCGTTACATTATTTTGTTTTAAGCTCTTTCATATGCCCTGCGTTTTTAAATAAATAAAAATACATTCCATCAAAAAACGCTTTATTTATTTTTTCTTGAAGAATATGAAACTCGTGATGTGCCGAACAGCAGGGTTCTCTACAAAGAAGTAAGAGAACTAGCAAATAAAACAAATCGTCTGAATACTTCAAAAATGCTGCTTGGAAAAATAAAAATATTCTGAACGAGAGTAAAATAAGAATCCACAAGACCTGCGTTTGACCAATATTGACATATGGAATTGAGACTAGGGCTTACACCATCAGAACAAAAAAACTCCTCAGAATCACAGAAATGAGGACTCTCCGATCCATTGCGGGAACGACACTCCGAGACAGAGTGAAAAATAGGAGGAAGACTAAGAAGACGTTACTGGAGAGATCACGTGGATAGAGCGTGTTCCGAAAGAGTGAAAAATGATAAGTAAAGCGTACCAACAGTAGAAATAGAGTACCAACAGGGAATCGACTTTCTAGAAGACCACCCAAAAGATGGTGAGAGAGTTGGACATCTACATCCCAGGAATAGTCCCAAGAAATAACAAAACACAGTCCTAAATAAAGCATCAGAAGATGGTTGTTAAGAAGATAATTATAACTATGACTAATCACCCTAATGTGTTTTTTGCCTTATAATTATTAACTTAACGTTCTTTTAATAAACTGTAATTAGGTACCTAACACAATTCCAAAAGAACTTCAAAATTATTTCAAAGAAAATTTTCAAATTGACATAGGAGCAAATACACATAAAGGGTAAAAAAATCAAAAAAAATAATTTTAACAGTTGATAGATTATTGTAACACCCGATGATGTCAACATAGGTTGACGAAACAGCTGTCGCGAGAATAATAAAAATATATAAATTGTGAATATTGTGAATGAAAAATATGTAAGGATCATTAAGATGGTTTGGACACATGGAAAAAATAAATGAAGAAAGAATGGTAAAAAAATATTTATTAAATATGTAAATGGAACCAGAAATAGAGGAAGATCAAGGAAAATGTGTCACGATCAAATAAATCAAATATTGAATGTCGGCTACGTGAGGAGTCAGAGAAATCGACGCGCGTGCATGACATGATGTATGAATGTTGCGAGAGAAATATGTCAGGAAAAAAATGTGTGGCAGTCTATTCTTTCTGCCTACCCCTTCGGGAAGACGGCGTGATGGTTAGTTAGTAATAACTTGAGATACATAAACAATTGTTTTAATTTTACAGTTTATTAATATAATTATATTTCATTTGTGACACGTTCCACTGTGATAGAACGTTTCTAACACTCTTTTTTAAAAACGGGACCATCCACTTTGTAAAAAAACAACATACAAGCAAACAATGTCATCCATTGTCCAAATATTGGATACAAAAAATCAGCTTGACGCGCGAGAGTAAACCGTATAAATCTCTCCTTATTATTACATCCAGAAGAGGGTTAAATGATTTTATGGGTTGAGATTAATTATAACATTATACATGGCGAAATAGTATAATTGCCTGGTAGTTGGCAGGCTGGTTCATTTTTATTATTATATTTATTTGTGTATTTAGGTAGCATGTTCACAGCAGATGGCCGAACGGATAGTGACGTCGAAAGAAGGGTTGGTGCGGGTAACAAAGTGAATGGAGCTTTAAAAATAGTTATTGTAAACAAGAATTTATCAATGAAAGCGAAAACGGCCGTTCACAATGGAGTTCTGGTCCCAACCATAATGTATGGAAGCGAAGCATGGAACTGACAGAAGAAGGATGAGAGCAGAATAAATGCTGTAGAGATGAGGTCCCTAAGACGTATGTGTGGTAGAACGATATACGACAGAATCTCAAATGCTGATATAAGAAAGGAATGTAGAGCGAAAGAAGGTATTATGAACAAAATTATGAAAGGATCGCTGCGTTGGTTCGGACATATGGAGCGCATGGATGGAGAAATAATGGTTAAGAATGGTTAAGATGTAAATGGAGTACAGAGTCGAGGTAGACCGAGGAAAACATGGCTAACCAAATTAATCGAATTTTAAAGGTTGGTCATTTTAGAAGTCGGAGGAATCGACGTGCGTGTATAACTCGTTGTATGAATGTGGAGGAAGCTGGAGAGGTGTGCCAGGATAGAGTAGTGTGGCGGTCCATTCTCTCTGCCTACCCGTGCGGGAAAACGGCGTGATGGTTTGTTTGTTCCATACAAGTTCAAATTCATACAAGTTCCATACGAAGCTTTCATTGAATTTTTTTGAATTTAGACATTTTCCCTTTTGTGCTAAGGGAGGGGAAATGCTCTGGGACGAATAAGACGAGAAGACTCCTCTGTCCGTGGGCAGACCTATCTAATAAAAAAAACCTTTGGTGATTTATATCAACAGTGTTTTACATCGGGTCAGGTCGTATGACCTGTTTGTGACGGTAGGCTGTCCTGGGATGATGATGTCCAGCCATCTCTCCATCTCTTCGGCGGCCTTCCTGGTAATCTATTGCGGCTTGGGTTTTCATCTTTACCAATTTTTGCAATTCCTGTATTCTCCATGCGGTCCACGTGGTTTCTCCAAAAGCGCCTTCTTCTTCTTCCCCATCTCACTATGTCCTCAACACCATAGACAGATCTAATCGTTTCATTTCTGATCCGATCTCTGAGGGTTTTGCTTGCGATGGAGCGCAGGGTTCGCATTTCTGCTACTCTAAGAAGGTTCTTAGTTCTATTGGTATCGGTTCTGACCTCTATTCCATACGTCATGATGTCAATTGAATGCAACATGTAATATCTAATATGTAATGATAGAAGTTAATTGTAACATAGTATTTCTAACGCATCATTTTAGATTGGACATTGTATGGATAATTGGATAGCTTCATATTGATTTCTTGAATAATTCTAGTACTACCCTCGTTACTGCGGAGCGATGACATAGCATTAGTGTCACCATTAAACATGCATGCGGCGTCATTACGGGCGCAGATGATTCCGGGCGGCGCGCGATGATGGGAACAAACTGGAGCGTTATCCCGTTAATTAAATCCTAATCAAAATGAGCTTTATTAAGGAATTATTTGACGGACTATTCAAATGCCAGTTTATGGCTAATCAACAACATTTTTGGTTAAAACTGTATACATTGAAATCGAAAGATTGGTTATATTTGTGTGTGAATCAGAACGCTTCGCTATTAATGTGTTGTAAGTCATCCGGTTTGTAAGTTATTTAATCCTATATTTAAATTATAAAATAAATCATTATAACATCTGTCAAAACTGACCATATTTGTAAACAATTTTATACTATTTTAAATATTTATAGTGACACTCAAGATAGCAATTCTTCAAGATAGCTACAACATGAAGATAAATAAAGACAAAACAAAGCTGCTGACTGTAGGCCGAACGCAACATCAGATGAGAGTGATGAGAATGATGTCAGGAGTTCCAATAAAGAACACCAAGGAGTTTGTCTACCTCGGGAGCAAAATAACATGGGACGGTCGGTCTAAGAGCGAGGTCGACAGCCGTATACATCAGGCTAGGCTTGCATTTAATAAAAGGTCGAAAATAATATAGTCAAATAATATAGACCTAAAACTGAGAATACTCCTCATCAAGACCTATGTATGGAGTGTCTTGATGTACGGCTACGAGACATGGTGCCTATCTGAAAGGGATAAGCGGAGACTAGAGGCTTTTGACATGTAGTCCTATAGAAGACTGCGGGGCGAAAAGAGAAGGATGGAGTGCCGCATCGGTTAAAGTGTGACAGTCCATTCTTTCTGCCTACCCTTTCGGGGAGACGGCGTGATGGTTAGTTAGTTAGTTAGTTAGTATATATATAAAATAATCATTAGTCATCTACGACACAAAGTTATGGCAAAAAAAATATGTAAGCTTTATATTTCTAAGGGTCACAGTAAAATGCAATGTTTTAATTTATGCTGTTCTTAGGAGATGTTTCGTTATGCCCAAGCGCTGGGTATACTCGTATATTATTTAAACAAATATGTACAGAGATTATCGAAGATATTAAATATATTGACGACCTTCGTGGCCGAGTGGTAAGTGCTACTCCGAAGGTTCCGGGTTCGATTCCCGGCGAGGGCACTGTGATTTTCACACTGTCATTGGTCTGGTGTAGAATTCACATGACAATAAAATGGCGATAGATAAGCTACCTATCACATGTCACGAGAATCACTATGATAGCTATAATACCCTTTACATCGATTTGGCTCATGCTGTCATGATGTAAAGAGCGATTCAACAAAATAATAATAATAATATTAATATACGAGTATATTCTATGACATTTATTGTTTGTAGAACAATGATGAAATACTCCATATTAAATAATTAATACGAATAAAAACGTACATTTTCAAGAAGCTTCATTATTTTTATTGGAATGACTTGTTTAACCTTAATGTTTAAGCATTATTAAATGTTACATTAGATATTTAGTAATGCGTAACATGTCAATACCACAAACCATAACAAAACTTCTAGAAAACAGACAATTCATTTCGTATTAATTATATTCTATTTTGTGGGGATATTTGCTTATACGCAACACAATTCTTCTCAGCATTTTCAAGTATAAATACAAAGCAAAAAAACATTGATCTAGTACTGGGGGCTGCTAATAAGCCAATCGGAAATCTCTCCAAACGATTGTTCCAGTGTTCGTGGCGGTTAGGGGTGGTTGTGAAGTACTAGGGGGTGGCGGATTCGCCGAGGGAGGCTGGCAAACCGGGGGGAGGCGTCCAAATGACATTTTAATTGAATTACAGCCGTTACTGGCGAGCTTCCCTTATTGCGATTTTTCATAAGCCTCATCGGAACAAAAATATTGTTAGAAAGTTCCACAACTCGGTTACTAGACGCAATGTTGATTTTTTTGTTGCTAAATTGACTTTTATTTTGAGGTTGAATTCATCAAAACGTAGATTTTTTAAAACTAGGTTAAACAAATTATAAACTTTGATAGGAAGATTAACTCCATCTAGCGAGACAAATTCATAACTTAGTAGCGGAGAGGTAACAGCCATGATTGCCACATCGAAGTTCCTGGGATCGATTCCCGGCGATGAGAGTGTGATTCTCGCACTGTCTTTGTTCTGGTGTAGAATTCACGTTACAGTTAAATGGCGATAGATTAGCTACCTTTCACATGTCATGAGAATCAATATAATAGCAATATCCTTTACATCGATTTGGCTCGCGCTATAATGGTATAAAGAGCTATTAAACAAAAATAATAATCAGATAATATTAGATAATCCATTGTTTTGGCCGAAACACTTTGATATTTTAACATTATTCACCGTTAAATTAAAAACACTGTTTTAATATAAAAAAATGAGTTTATTTTTTTATAAAATCGTCGCGACAGCTGTTTCGGTAACACGAGTTACAATAAACAAGTTTATTGTAACACTTGACGATGGTAACATCGGTTACCGAAACAGCTGTCGCGACGATTTTATAAAAAAATAAACTCAATTTTTAAAATCAAAACAGTGTTTTTAATTTAACGGTGAACATATAATATTAATTAAATAGAACGATTACTACTTCCACTTTTGTCTTTATTTCGACAGCGGCCGGTTTCGCCAGGCTCGTTGGCATCGACAGACCAGTCTGTCGATGCAAAGGAGCCTGGTGAAACCGGTCGCTGTTGAAATAAAAACAAAAGTGGAAGTAGTTCAAAAACATCGTTTTATTTAATTAATATTTATGAACGTTCATCAAAAGATTTCAGTAAAATCATTTGATTATCTTAAAAAATAATCAGATAATCTCTTTCAGCGATTGTCCTGGTGATAATATTGTCTTTAAACCGGTTTGCCATGTAAAAGGCAAGCAAATGGTATAAAATTAGTGTTTAAAAAAAGCTATTTCAAGAAAATGTCAAATACTTTATGGTGTTTATTTAATTAAATACAGATTTATTTTTATATGCATCTAACAGGTGCAGACAGGTTAAGCAATGCATACTTTTATAACTAACTAACTAACTAACCATCACGCCGTTTCCACTGAGAGGTAGGAAGAGAGGATGGAACATCACACTGCTCTGTCCTGACATACCTCCCGAGCTTCCTCTAAATTCATACATCGTCGATTTCACGACTTCGAATGTGGCCGGATTTTAATAATTGATTCATTTTGTCATGCCAGGTTTTCCTCGGCCATTCTCAGATTCTTTTTCCATTCATTCTGTTTGTATTTAATTTTTAATAAATCTTAATTCGTTTCATATATCCAAAATATCACAGTGATTCTTTTTTAATTTTACTTATGATGCAATCATCTACCTTACATTCCTTCCTTATTTCGTAGTTTGGTATTCTATCATTCTTCCTTAGTTTTCCAGTTCCAAGTTTCACTTCCATACATAAGGGTTGGCACTAGAACTCCATTACTTATTGCCAATATGATTCCTTATTTTGTTGTTTTGCATTATATCAAATCAAATCAAATCAGTTTATTTCATCAATAGACATAACAAAATTAATTTTTAAGGCAATTGAGAACAAGTAAAATAATTTATTGTGTATTTTATACTACCAGAAACGCATGAGAGATGGTTCGACATTAGGAAGACAAGATACTCTCCAGGATTAAGAGTATTTGCCTTCTGAATGTACTTTCACTAATATGAAAGACGTCGATCTCCGAGGAGATCGCGTTTAGCAGATTAATTGCTCTTCCCACCGGTGTCACCAGAACAATCTGTGTTGTCAGTGTCTATCAGGGACATATCTATAGGAGATATCTATCAGGGACAAAAAGACCAACACTCTCTAGTACGGCCGAGTTCTCGAAATATCCCTTGATAAATCTAAATAAATGGGTTATGAGATGCCCATCTCTCCGATGCTGCAGAGAGTTGGCCTCAAGCATTCACGAAAGAAACGCCGTATCGAGCCACGCATATCTACCATACTCCCTCATGTAGAGATTTGTCTAGAATTTTTTTCTAAACACTTTTCAACATAACAGAATATCTCGCCTCGTGTGAACTCCATATCACAGATCCACTTTCGAGTCTGCTCCGAACTAATGCGTTGTATAGGACTCTGAACACATATTATGCATCGTTTATATCACTTATTTAAAACACTTTAATTTATATGTATAGCAGCAGGGCAGGAAGGTAGAAAAAGAAACTAATATTTTATCAAACTGTCGCCAAATAATTTATTAATGCATGGTTCCGTTTGATATAACACGCGTTTGAAAACAATATTTATATCTGCAAAAACACAAAGGGTGCATTAACCTATTATCAACAATAACATCATTGCAAAAAACACAATAGAATAATAAAAGTATAAAAGAAATAGACGGTATGTAGCATGTTCCACCATTCAGTTAGGCTTTATGTTAGTCAGTTTATAAAATAAAGATAATCAATTTATAATATTATAAACGAGGGGTGATGGGGGGAGGGAGGCTGTTGGAATAATCGTTTTGCTCACTGTTACTACCCCTCAGTCATCCCTATTCTTAAACATCAGGGGTTTTAAAATATATTTTGTTTACACTTTGGATTCATAGATTACTTTTGTTTCGAGCAGTGTTTATTGAATTTATTTTATTGCTTCTAGAACAATGATACAAATCAAAATGATGCAATGTATTATTTTCACGGTCAGTGCCAATAAATAATTAATTAATAAAAAAAGTTTCACCGTTTTGTGTCCAAATGAGTCGCCTACATGCTTTTCGTTTGTTATGTCTCATTTGTGAATTATGTATAAATAAATAAATAAATAACAAACAAGGAATTTTTTAAGTTTCATTTTTAGGGATTAATTTGCATTTACTGTAGTAGTTTCCCGTTACATTCCACATTTTTTGAATTCAACAGATTATTTGAACCCAATAAGAGTATACTTTTTTTACTATTGATTGTTGCCACCTGGGAAGTCGGAGAAATTAATGTGCGTGGATGACACGATATATGAATGTTGGGGAATCGAAAGAAGTACTCGTATGTCAGGAAAGAATCTTGTGGAGGTCCATTCTTTCTGAGAGAACGTGATGGTTCTTTAGTTAGTTAGTGATAGTTAGTGATGACAGCGTGAAAAAAATCACGGTGTCTTTGGTCTGGTAGAATTCACGTGATAGACTAGCTATCTATCATATTTTATGAGAAACAATATGATTGCTATACCCTTTACATCAATTTGGCTCGCGTTGTAATGATGTAAAGAGCGATTTAACAATATAATAATAACAACGTTCTTAAATTTTCGTATGAAGTATTCACTTTGTGGTAAGACATTTATTTTTTTATTATTATTTATATTTAAAAAACCCTGGACTTTGTTTTTCATCACTATGCGGTTATTTTAATTGCCGACTAGTTTCGCTTGTACCCAAGCTTCCTCAGGGCTTCGAAATAACGAAGTTATTACGAAGCCCTGAGGAAGCTTGGGTACAAGCGAAACTAGTCGGCAATTAAAATAACCGCATTGTGGTGAAAAACAAAGAGCAGTGTTTTTATTTCTATTTTATTTTAAATATAAATAATAATAATTTTTTTAATGTATTTTAACTACTTCCACTTTTGTCTTTATTTCGATAGCGACCAGTTTCGCCAGGCTCACTGGCATCGACAGACTGGTCGTCTGACTGTCGAAATAAAGACAAAAGTTAAAAAAACATCGTTTTATCACATTATTTTTTTAAATAAGATTCCATCATGAGATTTCTGTAAAATATTTGAATATCTTAAAAATATAATAATAATTAAGTTATATTCAATGTGATTTGAAGTATTACGTAAAAATGATGTAACTAGATGTGTGTACCATATTTGAAGACTACAGGGGAAAAACAAGGAATGTCAGTTAAAATTCAAAATAAATGTAATAATGCCATCTAGCGGCATTTGTACGTATCTATCCACAGTAAAATTTTCATATTCAAAATCATGTGTGTCATCGACTATGGCCAGATAATCGATTGCTAATTGCTAAGAAATATATAGACTTTGATTAGCTTTATTCTCAATTTATTCAAATTAACCTTCTACTGACATTCCTTGTTTTTCCCCTGCAGTCTTCATTTGAGAGTCCCTTAAGCAGGGCCGGCCGCACCCGGGCGCCAACCCCCGCCCGCGGCGCGCCAATAAAAATGCAATTTCTCTTCTCCCCTTAATTTATGATTATCTGTATACAGAGCGTTCTAATTTAGTTAGCGGGGCTATCTGGCCAATTTAATATTCCGATATCGCCCCATTATCGGGAGTGCGTTATACGAGTTTGTGCAATACCAATCCTAACATTCATTATTCTAAGAACCGTAATAAAATATTTTGGTCCTTAAGTGTAATTAAATTAATTTGATAATAAACAATCCTATGATATTATTATATACTATAGCAGAAAAGATGCAGCTCGTGCTGCCTTTAATAAGATGAGAACTATTTTCTGCGATGATAATATTACTTTAAAATTACGACAAAGAATGATCAGATGCTATGTTTATACGGGGTGGAGTCATGGACTCTTAAAGTCAATGTTATGGACCGATTAGAGGCCTTTGAGATGTGGATACACCGAAGGATGTTACGCATCTCCTGGACTGACATGGTCAGCAACACAAACGTTCTCCATAGAGCCAGAGTTGACAGAGAGTTGTTGAGCAACATCAAAGTCCGTAAGGAGTCCTACTTGGGCCCTGTTCTTAGATGCGAAAAATAAGCACTGTTACATTTGATCTCAAAGGGTAAGATTGAGGGTCGACGAGGTGTTGGGAGAAGGCAGGTTTCCTGGCTGAGGAACATCCGAGAGTGGACAGGGCTGAGGACCGTGGAGGAGCTGTTCCAAGCTGCCCAGGACAGGGAGGCCTACTCAAGGGTGATAGTCAACGTTGGGGAGACCTGACAGGACACAGAAAGAGAGATTATATTATTTACTAGCAGACTCTGCAACGCTTTGCTATTGTTATTTTAGATTGCTAGAGACAACCACCCTAAGAGCAAAAAGTGTCCATAAACAAAAAATCACACAACGATTCATGGAGAGGCAAATATCCGGCGTGAGTCTCCGAGACAAAATAGTGGCAGTGCATAATGGTGTTCTTGTGCCGACCCTTATGTATGGAAGTGAAGCATGGAACTGGCAAAAGAAGAATGAAAGTAGAATAAATGCAGTAGAAATGAGATCTATAAGACGAATGTGCGGTAAATCTGAATATGATAGAGTGCCAAATGCAAGTATTATATAAGAAGTGTATGCGGTGCGAATGAAAGTTTTGTGAACAAAATAAAGAAAGGGTCGTTAAGATGGTTTACACACATGGAAAGAATGAGTGAAGAGAGAATGGTGAAGAAGGTATATGTAAACGACGTGAACGGAACTAAAAATAGAGGAAGGCCGAGGAAAACGTGGCACGATCAAATCAATCAAATATTGAATGTCGGTCACGTGAGGTATCGGAGAAATCGACGTGCGTGCATGACAAGAATGTACAGGAATCGAGTGAAGTATGTCAGGACAGAACAGTGTGGCAGTCCATTCTTTCTGTCTACCCCTCCAGGGACATGGCGTGATGGTTAGTTAGTTATAATCAGCAGAGGAAAACATGCCGTAATCAAATTAATCAAATATTATAAAGCGGTCACATTCACGGTCGGAAAAAATCAATCACTATTTGTGTTACAATGAGTTAACGACCTTCGTGACCAAGTGGTAAGTTCTCTGACTGCCACACCGAATGTCACGGATTTAGTTCCCGGCGATTGGAGTGTGATTGTCACACCGTCTTTGGTATGGGGAAGAATTCACGTGCCAAAAAAATTGCGATAGATTAACTACCTATCACACATCACAATAATCAATATGATAGCTATATGCAAAGAGAGATTCAACAAAATAATAATAATTTATGAATATAGAGAAAGATCAAGAGGTGTGTTGTGATAAAGTTGTGTGGCGGTGGAGAAGGCAACGGGAAAATACTCTAGTAACACTTCGAGAAAGAATTCGCCACATGGATATTAGAAAAGAAGTGTGGCGGTTCATTCTCTCTGCCTATCCCTGTGGAGAAACGGCATTGAGGTTAGTTAGATACACTATTATTTATGATTTGATTGTATCTCAATAGAGACGAAGATGCAAATTGGAAACTGAATATGGTTGATCAAGGTGTTTACAGGACTTATGACCTGTCATTGGTTGGGTTAAGCGCACGCTTTATGTAATTACAACATTCCCCATTCCACATTTTCTTTATGACCATGTATGACAATTTTTTTGAAAGTTGTATATATGTTACAAATCTATGCCAGATTTCAGATGTCAGTTTCAATGTGCCATCTATGAAGATTTTGATTACATATGTTAATCTTTTTAAGATTACTCTATATATATTCTACATACTAACGCCATCTATGGAGATTTATGTTTATTAAGCATTAAGCAGAACATCTTTTTTTAACTCAATGCGAATGGCTACCCCGCCGTTAGCGCATTGTTTACTTCACGAGTTACTAGTACCATAATTATTTTGATGTTCTCCAATCGCAATACAAAATCAGTTAATTGGATAATAAGATTGCTCTCAAAATGAAATAACAATTCCATCAAAAGAAGTGGAGATCGAATCTGTACAAATGTGATGTGGATGGATTAAAAGAGCGTGACCAATCAGATGGTATCGGCCGCCTGCAGCGCGCGACAGGGAACACGCGCCCGAGGACACGGGTATTCTATTACAGGACATCAATAATTCATCCCCCGGGATTCGAACCGTGTTTACGGGGTTGGAAATCGAGAAGGAATCAAGTGAGGGTGTGATTTTTGGACCTTGTTTAATTATTCCAGCGAAGGGGTGAAGTTAAGTGGAAAATAACTAGCTAGAGTGTTTTATTTATTTGTTTACTCTGTGCTCTTGGGAATAAATTATGTGACTTGTCGGAAAATAGCCATCAATAATGTAGAATTTGGTTTAAAATGTATTTTCGTTACGCAAAATATACTTACACCCAATTTTTCAAGATAAAATAAACGTTATTAATTTTTTAAATAAGCTGTAATTAGAGGCATTTAACACCAGCAAGAACTTAAAAACAACATTGAAGAAATTAAAAAAACGATGGATACGTGTAACATAAATTAAATAAACCCAAAAGTCCGGATCGTCCATGTCAACATGTGCACCATCTAAAAATAACATTATGTGTTTTATTCAAAACAGCTTATAAAAAAATCTGATAGATTTTAGTAGGTATGATTATTTGGTATCATAACTAACTAACATACGTTTCTTGTTTCCTCAACATTCTCACGTGGCCGAAAATATATGATTTATTTGATCGTGCCACGTTTTTCTCGGTCTTCCTCTATTTCTAGATCCATTTACATCGTTAACATAATATACTTTCTTTTACCATTCTTTATTCATTAGTAACTTGGAGTACTGCTCTATCATTTGGGACCCCAGAGAAAGAACAGTCATCTTGGAGCTGGAAAGGATCCAGAAACGATTTTTAAGGTATTTATACCTAAGGGAGTATAACTGTTATCCTTTTATGTACCCCTCACTGTTTCTCTCAGGAGTGTTGGGTTTCAACACTCTTGAAGCTCGTAGAATGATCTTTCTGGGAAAGCATTTTTTTAAACTGTTATCCGGAGGTGTTTTCAATCCAGGAGTGCTGAGAGAGCTAAATCTGTACGTTCCCCATAGTTATAGCAGAGCAAGGGGGCATATATTATTTTATGCCCCAAATTGCCGCACAGAGGCCCTTCGAAGTTCTCCTGTATTGAAGGCGATTCGTCTCTTAAATGAGGTTGCAAAAGAGATAGACCTCTTTGGATGCAATTATGGCGAATTCGTAAATGCCCTTATGATAAAGGCAGCAAGCAGATAACTGGCTTTTCCTATTCATATGGTTCTATGTACATTTCCTTTGATATTCTTTTATTTCACCCTTTACATCGATTTGGCTTGCGCTGTAATGATGTAAGGAGTTTTTTCAACAAAATAATAATAATAATAATAATAATAATAATTCATTCTTTCCATTTGTCCAAACCATCTTAACGTTCCTTTCGTTATTTTGTTCATAACTCTTTCATTCGCACCGCATTCATTTTTTTATATTTTCATTCGACACTCTATCATGTACAGATTTTCCACACATTCGTCTAAGAGATCTAAGAGTCTACTGGATTTATTCTACTTTCATCCTTCTGTGATGTAGGTCTATTTGTCCCCTTGGAGTACCTAGACCAGATTTGCCGAGATATGGGCTGCACCTCTTATGCGGAGTTGAAGAGAGTTGCCGAGGACCGAGCGGAGTGGAAGAGGAGATGCGTAGCCTTGCTGCAGATCAATCATAAGATTGAGACCGGAGAAGAAGGCAGCACAGATTGTTTAATTTGCGCGCTGCAGAACCAACCTGCCAATGGTTATGCCTGTGGGTAGGGCAATCTTATTGCTTAATCGGGTCGGCTCGGAGGTCGACATATTTCGTGATAGTGTGAGTTGCCTCAGGGATGCAATATCAATGTTATGATTCTTTCTAATTCTTAATCTTAATGTTTCGTTATGCTTCTCTAATAAATTCTTATAATGTCATTGTAAACGTTTTGGAATTATATGTCTGTAATGTTTGTGATTTTTATTCAAATAAATAAATAAATAAATGAATACATAAGGGTTGTTTGATATCAGTGTATTAGGAAAATTTGGATAGCACACCATTGACTTCTGATAACTCAATAACATCTCAAATCACATATAACTCATAACCCATAACATCGATGAACTTCGTGGCAGAGTGGCAACACCTATGACTGCCATACCGAAGGTCTCGGGTTCGATTCCTAACGATGACAGTGTGATTCTCACACTATCTATGGTCTGGAGTAGAATTCACACATCCAAATTCCCGCTGCAATACCAGTACCTGGATCATTCTCAGAGTCCTATTCTAAAACCAGTAGATTAATCGTTTTTCACTAATTGGTGTTTTATAAAAAAAAGAGCAAAATACTTGATGAGAAAATAAAAAAAAATATTCAAATTTGAACAAAATGCTTCTTATTCTAGAAGGCAATTCGTAAATAGAAGTTGATTTAAAATTAATTACGTTTTTAGATACAGATCTGTTAACAATCGTGACGTCTTAATTCCATAGAAACTTTAGCGCTCGTATTTGTAGTGAAGTCCAAAAGTTTATAAAAAGAATATGTTTGAAAACTTAAAGCATTGAACGAATATACGAAATCCTGTATGCAATTCTCTTCTTCTTTTTTTGAACTGAAGGACGAAACTCCTCATGGATGAATGCAGGACTCCTGTCAGTGGATAGACCTACCTGCTAAAACCCCCTCTATGATGCTTCCTTTTTGTAACAGTATCTTCTTCGTCTTCTTCATTGCTACCCTTCTTCCCTCCACTGCCTCTTCCAATTTCCTCCACTCGTCTCTATCCTGCCCCCTTTGCATCCAAGATTTTTTTATATATTTTTATTTTTTATTTTACGTATACAACAGGTCGCTTGAACCCAATTACTGTATACAATTTATTTTTTAAGCTGATATATTGATTCTCGTAACATGTGATAGGTAGCTAAACTATCGCCATTTTATTGTCACGAGAATTCTACACCAGACCAAAGACAGTGTGACAATCACCGTCAGAGCTCTTGCCACTCTACCACGAAGGTCGTCCCAACCCTTTTGACAATGTCATCGGTCCATCTCATCGGTGGTCTTCCGACACTTCGCCTATTTGCCCACGGTCTCCAACTGAGCATCCTGGGTGCCCATCTGTTGCCACCCTGTCTAGCCAAGTGTCCAGCCCATTGCAATTTCAATTTCGCCACTCGGTCCATGACAGTATCACCTTTCAGGATTCCTTCTTTGCAGCCTTGTCATTACAGAAAGATTTAACCATGTCTCTCACATCATTAATTCCTTCCTTATTTCTTTGCTTTGGATTGGTCTCCTTTTCCGTTATTATCGTGTCAATTGTTTTGTTGATGGTCATCTATAATACATATCTCTGATCTCCAGCATGCTCACATCATATTATCAGGTTGAAGTTCCTATTCGCTTTTTTCCACGCGAGCTCTTAATCTAGATCTGTTCTGATAGAAAGCTGCTTTTCCTGAGACGTCGAGATCCAACTGTCCCTCCATCTGTTGGGGGATCTTCCAGGCAGACAATGCCCTGGTGGGATTTTATCAGCTGCAATGTCAAACCCTAGGCCCGTCCTTCGCCCATGCAACTACAGAGTTGACTCAGTCAAGCTCTGGGGTCCATGGGCTATCTATATAAGTTCCGACATTCGCCTTACAGCCATAAGTACCAACTGGCAGAACACAAGCCTCATAGACTTTTCGTTTCAGGTTGATCGGTATTTTCCGGTTTTTAGGGATATAACCTAGGTTTTCGAAAGCAGCCCAGCTTAGATTGTGCTACCTATATGTTTTGGCTGCCCAGCTTAGATTGTCGCAAGATGGATTGGCCATGTATTGCGATACGAATGTTTCCTGCATAATGTGCTGGAGGGAATGGTCGAGGGATCAATTGGCAGAGGACGACCTCCCCAAGAGTACCTAGACCAGAATGTTACCAATATTTGTAGACAAATACTGGATTTTACCCATTGCGGGTTAATCATTTTTAAGGATTAATTGTATCTCAATTGTCTAAGAGCAAATGTAGCCTTTTACATTGCATAAAAGATTTTCTGCTTAATGCCTATTCTTAATAGATGGCGCTAGTGTAGATTGAACTAGTAACATGTGAAATGTGCTGCAACTTAGTTGCATATATACAACTTCCAAAAATTTTTCAGACGTGTCGTAGACCGTAGTCGTAGATTCAATAACCTACCTCGGAGTCACCTTGGACTCCAAGCTAACATGGGAAACTCACACCCAAAATAAACTAAAATCGGCAAACCGTGTGCTAAACGCTCTCTTTCCCATGCTAGGACGAAACAGTTCACTCTTCATAAGAAACAAACTCCTCATCTACAAAACAATCGTAAGACCGATAATAACATATGCAGCCCCCATCTGGGGCTACGCGGCCTCTTCGCACACACGCCGCCTCCAAATCTTCCAGAACAAGGTCTTACGAATAATTCTTCGAGCTCCCAGGTGGAGCAGAATATCATAACTTCACCTAGAGGCGGGACTCCCGACCCTAGATAAGTACATCCTCTCACTAGCCGAACGTTTCTACCAGGGAGTTGCAACTCACCCCAACCCTGGCATCAAAGAATCCTCTAACTACCCTCCAGATAGGCTTTTTAAACATAAGCGCCCAAAACAGATCCTCCTTCAAAGCGCTACTTCGGGGCACCCACCACCTTCACAACCACCCCCCTCCCTTCCGAACACACCACCACAACCTAGCACCCCCCCAGAACCGCCATAAACAAACCTCCGTCACCACCCCTCAATGACAACTCCAACAGGTGAGGGAGCAATAGCCCTCGGGCTGACTCTCCCGGCAACACAGACCAATGATGATGATGATGTCAGACGTGGTGTGATCGTAAGAAGGACGGAACGGGGAATGTTGTTAACATAAAGCGATCGCTTAACCTAACCAATGACAGGTCATAAGTCCTGTAAACGCCTCGACCACCATATTCTGTTTCCAAAAAAACAATTTACATCTTCGTCTCTATTGAGATACAATTAATCCTTACCTAGACCAGATTTTCCGAGATATTGGCTGCACCTCTTATGCGGAGTTGAAGAGAGTTGCCGAGGACCGAGCTGAGTGGAAGAGGAGATGGAAACTTTTGGAGTTAACTATATTTGGTACGACGCTGGGAAAGTACCTGTCTGAGAAGTCGGCTACCGAATTAGGCGATGACGCCGGCCGATCCAGAATGACAAATGAACTTGTCGAGTGTGGCTTATTATGTAGATTTGATTGCATACTTAATTTCCCGCTCGCTAATGCGTATATTACTTACAGATGTAATCTCCGCGCAGCTTCCGTTAATGGAGCGGCCATATTGGAGTGACTCCGCGATGAAGTGGCGAGTACCGGGGAGCGTTTAATGGGTCCACTATATATTAATTAATCAATTAGATGAGATTTTTTGTGCCAAGCTGAAGCAGGGCTGCCGATCAAAGGTATAATGTAGTAATATAATCGAAGGATTTTACTGAAACCTTTTGATGGAAGTTCATTTTAAATAATAATGAAATAAAACGATTAATTGTATCTCAATAGAGACGAAGATGTAAATAGTTTTCTGGGAACAGAAGGTGGTAGCCGAGGCGCTTACAGGACTTATGACCTGTCATTGGTTGGGTTGAGCGATCGCTTCACGTTTAACAACATTCCCCATTCCGCCTTATATATTATACACCACGTCTGACAAATTTTTGGAACTTGTATATATGGTAGGTTTCTACGCCTATCTTTACATTTTTAAGTTCACTCTACACTAGCGTCATCTATTAAGATTAGGTCATAAGTCCTGCAAGCGCCTCGGCCACCACCTTTTGTTCCCAGAAAACAATTTACATCTTCGTCTCTGTTGAGATACAATTAATCGTTATAAAATAAAAATAATTTATCCGCAATGGGTGAAATCCAGTATTTATCTACAAGAATTTGTATACATTCAAAATGTTTTTGCATAAATAAAACGATGTTTTTAACTCAACAAATACACTCAAGTACACCCCTGATCAAATAATCATTGATGGCTAGTTATTGCTTGCATACTCACCATTGATATACCCATTATAAATAAATAAAAAATATTCCTAGAATCAATTCTTCTTCCTTCTCAGCTTATTCCCGTCCATTCGCTTCCATGTCACTCTGTCTTGTGCAGACTGCATCCAGGTTATTCCGACAAGTCTGTTCAGATCATCATTTCATTGTAGTTGCGGAATAGAATAGAATCGTTAGAATATAATCAATTAATGCCAAAAAATGTTTTTGTTATGATTCAAGATCATTGCAACTTAAATATGAACTAATGGATGGAAAAACCAAAAAGGCGAGGCCAACCGACGGACCAAAATATTATATATAACATGTTCTATTTAAAATCAAAATTTCAATCTTTATATTTAAATATGTCAGCTGTAATCATTTTAAATTCGATTGTATTCAACCCGGAATGCTCTTATAACTTAAATATCAATATTTAATTTCTCTTTTTCTTTTTTATATACGAGTAAGTACATTAAAACAATTAAAATTACATAGACATGTTTCGGACAACCAGTCCTTCTTCAGTGATACATATTAAAAATATTATAAAATCTGGCAGATGTTAAAAATATTTATTTTGGAACGTTTATGTTTTTGTTATAACAAATATAATGATTCAATTTAAAATTATTAATAGTAATTTAAAGTTCTTATTGGGGTTCACTTAATTATTTACAACAATAGAAATAAATCAAAGATTGGACTTGACGTTAAATTTATTTGATTATTTATAATCAAAGCAATTAAAGCAATTAAAAAGAAAGAATATATATATTATATTCTTTTGTTTTTGAAAATTTGGTTTGGTTCATGTGGTGCTCCTGTTAATTTGGAGATATTTCGCGTATAAGTGAATTGTTTTGGTCAATTTAACTGTTGCCGCACTTTATAATAGTTAATTGTGACACGTAATACGTTTGTACTGTTTTGCTGTTAAAATTGTATTAGTTTTATCGTTTTTATAAAGAATTTTGACAGGTGTAAAAATAAATTTTTCATTTGTTCCAATGACAATTTGAATAATTCCTTCAATATTATTTCAAAGTTCTTGCTTGTTAAGTGCCTAATTACAGCTAATTTAAAAAACGGTGGATACGTATAAGATAAATTAAATAAACACAAAAGTCCGGATCGTCCATGTCAACATGTGCAACATCGAAAAAAACATTATTTATTTATTTATTTATTTTGTTGTTGACGGAATTAATTCCAATACATTATTCATAATACAGATAAGTTACTTAAATCTAGGAACATTTTAAAACAGTAACAGTAAACAATTAGCCTAGGACAAGTTAAGAGGATGATCTGGAAGAGAGTAAAGAAGAAAGTTTCATAGATATGTATACCAGAGATGAGCAACAAGAACACGACTGCAATTAGCTAACGACATATTTGATTATATTGTGGAAGGATTACAAGGTACAAGTAGTCTCAGTGACAAACAAATAGTAAAATCTGAATCTGGTTTAGACAATTTAAGGGTTTGATGGAGGTCGATATTTTTTAAGTTTAGACAAAAAAGAATTTAGATTTAATCCAAAAAAATCTAAGTCTTGACAACAGTTTACAAGTCTAGTCATTCTAGGTATAGGTGCATTATATCCGTAGTTTGTTTTATGGAGATTTTCGTGAAAAAGTTTAATTTGCCTTAGATTCCGGGTGGGTACATTGAATTTTATATTTTCGAGAAGACAGGGTGCATCAAAGTATGAGTTTATTATTTTAAAAAAGGAGATTAAATCATTTTTATTTCTGCGATCAACTAATGGTGAAATATTTAGTAGCTTTTCCAAGTCAGAATAGGAGTAATCTTCTCTGTCAAGTCTGAGCATTCGACCAATTTTCCTTAGAAAACGATGTTGTACAGACTCAATATTAGAAATGTGAATTTCATAGTATGGGGACCAGACTACTGAAGCATATTCCAAGTGTGGGCGAACTAGGGCGCAATAGAGTGATTTGAGGGTGGAAATGTTTTTGAAGTCGGATGAGATTCTATTGATAAAGCCCAGAAGTTTATATGATTTGTTGACAGATAGCTCAATATGTGTGGTAAAAGATAATTTAGAGTCGAGTGTGATTCCTAGGTCACGTATGGTAGTTTCATTTGATAACTGTATATTGTCAATGTTATAAGGGTAATCTATTGGATTATGTTTTCGAAAAAATCGCATAACTTTACATTTATCAGTATTCAATTTTAGGTCATTTCGTACACACCATTCACTAAATGATATTAAGTCAGCTTGAAGAAGAAGACAATCTTCTGAAGTATTTATGACTTTGAGAATTTTGTTGTCATCAGCAAATAACCAGAACGATGAGTTATTAATTGACATGTGTATATCATTAATAAATAAGTTAAATAGTATTATGTGTTATAACATTATGTGCTAAATTTAAAAAACGGCGGATTCGTGGAACATAAATTAAATAGACAATATGTGCACCATTTAAAAAGATAATTTTGTGTTAAATTATTTTTATTTTGTTATTTTATTTTATATCATTGTATTTTATATTATTTGTTTTAGATTTATTTTGTGGATGTCGGGCGATCGAAGTGTGCGCGGGAGATGCCTATTGGTGGCGATGAGGTTCGCAACCCATCACACCGCGTCTCCCGCGGAGCGAAAAGAGGAGGATGGAGTGCCGCATCAGTAAAAGTGTGACAGTCCATTCTTTCTGCCTACCCTTTCGGGGAGACGGCGTGATGGTTAGTTAGTTAATTAAAAGAAAGAAAATATTATTGTAGAAAGAAAAGCAAAAGGGGAGGGGGGGTGCAAAATTTTGAACTGTTAAATAAAACAATTTAAAGGTTTTTCTTAGAACCTTAATGCCCTAGCAACGTAACACGTGGTGCTCCCACTAAATATGTTAAAATTTCTTCTATATTCGCCTTCACTTTGTGCTGTGGATTCATATTTGAATTACAACACGTTATACACATAGTATTACAACACTTTATTTCACTAAACACAGACATGCATCGGTTATAACATCATCATCATCGGCTGTCCCGAGGAAGACTGTCCTTTACGGTTGTGGATCCGCATGTGACTGAAGAGCCCGATCCTGGACCCACATATTCTGGGGCATCTGGGGCAGGGGAAGCCGTCACCGTCTCCTTTCTCCTCCTCATCCTCTGCGCTGTGCTTCAGAGTCTTGTGTGCCTTTATGTACTGCTGTTCTCCACCTAGGTCTGTCCTCTGCAGTCTTTTCCCAGCAATCACAGTCAATGCCAGTCTTTTGTAGGTTTCCTTTAAGAGAGTCCTTAAAGCGTTTCCTCTGGCCACCGTGTGAGCGTTTCCCTTGGGTAAGCTGAGAGTACATAATCTTCCTTGGGAGTCTTGTCTCAGGCATTCTGACAACAATCGGTTATTACATAACCTTAATCAATGTAAAAAATAATAATTGATAAAGAGTAGATAGTACATGAAAAGGTCATTCATTTATTTTTATTTTTATTTATTTTGATAAAAATCACAAACATTACAGACATACAATTCCAGATCGTTTGCAATTACATTATAAAAAGAGAAGCATTAAAAAAAATTAAGCTTAAGAATAAGAAAAAATCATAACATTGATATTGCATCCCTGAGGCAACTCACACTATCACGAAATATGTCCACCTCCGAGGATTGAAAGATTGCCCTACCCACAGGCATAACCATTGGCAGTTGGTTATGTTATAACCGAAACATGCATGTGTTAAGTGAAATAGTGTTGTAATACTAAGTGTAGTTATATTTATTTCAATCAGTTATTTTTTTTAAATCTACGTTTTCATCAACATGACATAAATATTAAGGATGAATTTTGTTAATTAAATAAACATAATACCGAAATTGAAGATTTAAGTGACATCCCTGCTGGACCCTGGGTCTGTGGTGTGGAGAAGCAGCCTACTCCGGTCATACTGGGGAGATAAGGAGTGATTAATCATCGGCTCTTAAGTGATGTCTGACGTGAGCTCTTCTCTTGACTCTTCTCTTGCGTCTCTGTTCCTCTCTCGGATCCAACATCTTCTGCACTACAGATTGAAAAAAAATTATACCTACCCCCGTATTATTTGTAGTATATGCTGTTTAAGGCCCATTTACACTGGACAGTGACCGTAACGGCACCGTAACGTCACCCATAGACTCGTTATTCAATTCAATTCAATTCAATTTATTAAAACTAACTAACTAACCATCACGCCATCTCCCTGAAAGGGTAGGCAGAAAGAATGGACTGTCACACTTTTACTGATGCGGCACTCCATCCTTCTCTTTTCGCTCCGCGGGAGACGCGGTGTGATGGGTTGCGAACCTCATCGCCACCAATAGGCATCTCCCGCGCACACTCTGATCGTGCAACACCCACAAAATAAATCTAAAATAAATAATATAAAATACAATGATATAAAATAAAATAACAAAATAAAAATAATTTAACACAAAATGTTCTTTTTAGATGGTGCACATATTGTCTATTTAATTTATGTTCCACGAATCCGTCGTTTTTTTAATTTAGCACATAATGTAATAACACATAATGTTTTTTTCGATGTTGCACATGTTGACATGGACGATCCGGACTTTTGTGTTTATTTAATTTATGTTCAACGTATCCACCGTTTTTTTAAATTAGCTGTAATTAGGCACTTAACCAGCAAGAACTTTGAAATAATATTCAAGGAATTATTCAAATTGTCATTGGAACAAATGAAAAATTAAAAATATTAAAAATAATAAATATTTTTAATTATTCAATTTATTAAAAATATATATATATAAATTACAGACTAATATCAATTCCAAGTCGTTTATAATCACAATATACAAAATAATAATAACAATAAAAAAAAATAGAAATACAAATAGTACAATAAGAAAACAAACAGAAGACAACTAAAAAAAATATTCGAGAACAATTTAGTAAAAATAAACATTGCTACACAATAAGAAGATAAGTAAATAGCAAGTTAATACATAAGAGATAGATGCTTTCGCTATCTCAAATGCAATAATAAAATCGCGTAGGAAGAGTTGATAAGTGTCAGTTTTACGTCTGCGAAACTCTTATCAACTTTCCAGACGGCGATTTTATTATAGAATTTGAGATAACGAGTGCCGTTACGGTCACTGTCCAAAATGTACGCCGAAATACTAAATTATTATTATTAATATTCTGTTGAATCGCTCTTTACATCATGACAGCATGAGCCAAATCAATATAAAGGGTATTATAGCTATCATAGTGATTCTAGTGACATGTGATAGGTAGCTAATCTATCGCCATTTTATTTTGTCACGTGAATTCTACACCAGACCAAAGACAGTGTGACCAATCACACTGCCCTCGCCGGGAATCGAACCCGGAACCTTGGGGTGGCAGTCAATGTATTTACTATTCGGCCACGAAACAAAAAATATTCATACACAAAAAATAAATATTCAATTGAGCAGAATACAAAGAGTCATATTACTCTCAAAAGAACCACTCTTAAAGGAACATCACTGACTCAGAAATCAGTAGCTTGTAATTTATAAATTACATTTGACAGCAGTGCATAATGATGTTCTTTTGCCGACCCTTATGGACGTAAGTGAAGCATGGAACTGGCAAAAGAAGGATGAAAGTAGAATAAATGCAGTAGAAATGAGATCTCTAAGACGAATGTGTGACAAATCTGTATATGATAGAGTGACAAATGGAAGTATAAGAAGTGAATGTGGTGCGAATGAAAGTGTTATGAACAAAATAAGGAAAGGGTCTTTAAGATGGTTTGGACACATGGAAAGATTGAGTGAAGACAGAATGCTAAAGAAGGTATATGTAAACGGCGTGAACGGAGCTAGAAATAGAGGAAGGCCGAGGAAAACGTGGCACGATCAAATCAATCAAATATTGAATGTCGGTCACGTGAGGAGTCGGAGAAATCGACGTGCGTGCATGACAAGATCTATGAATGTAGAGGAAGCGAGAGAAGTATGTCAGGACAAAACAAATCAAATCAAATCAAATCAAATCAGTTTATTTACTCAAAAGACATTACAAACAACATAAATGTTTAAGGCATCTATTGAGTACAGGTTAGATATTATACACATACAATATAATACCAGGAACGCATTAGTGATGATTCGACATTAGGAAGACAAGATACTTTCCAAAGTAAAGAGTATTTGTCCCCTGAACGTACTTTCACTAACATGAAAGACTGGACTGAGGAGACCGCGTTCAGCAGACTAATTGCTCTTCCCACCGGTGTCACCAGAGGCAGATTGGTTCTGGCGGCCAGTAGGTAAAACAATCTGTGCTGTCGCTGTCGGAGATATCTATCGGGGACAAAAAGACCAACATTCTCTAGTACGGCCGAGTTCTCGAAGTATCCCCTAATTAATCTAAAGAAATGGGTTATTAGATGTCCATCTCTTCGAAGCTCTAGAGAATTGGTTCCGAGCATTCCCAAAAGAAATGCCGTGGAATAGAGCCATGGATAACTACCATACTCCCTCATGTAGAGATACCTCAGAATTTTTTTCTGAACCCTCTCCAGCATAACGGAATATCTCGTTTCGTGAGGACTCCATGTCACAGAACCACTTTCGAGTCTGCTCCGAACCAATGCGTTGTATAGGACTCTGAGCACATTGGGATTCCTGAAAACTCTTCTGGTCCGGACGATGAAGCCCAACATCCTCAGTGCAATGCCACAAATCCTCTCGATATGTGCACGAAAAGTCAGCCTACTCTCATAGATGATTCCGAGATCTCTCATCGTAGATGCATGTGCCAGTTGCTGGTTGTTTTTTGTGTATCTATGATGGCAGAACATATCAGAGAGCGCCAGGGTATAATTCTCTGCGTGACACCCATGCCAACGGAAAGGCGACGTTCAGTCAGACCAGTAGATACCAGTACGAATAAAATTGTATTATATATTCAGCAAGAGCTAATAAAACTAGTTTTCAAATACGTGCTTTTAGCGTTGCGTGTCCGTTAGAATATAATAATCTCCCTGTTAGTGTTAAGTTTGAGGATAGCCACGTTACATTTAATGAACTAATGAAGATTGCACTGTTGACTGATGAATGATAAGATTAATATCTAAATACTATCCAAAAAAGCTGGAATGGCAGTGCACAATGGTGTTTTTCTACCGACCCTTGAACTGGCAAAAGAAGGATGAAAGTAGAATAAATGCAATAGAAATGAGATATCTTAGACGAATGTGTAGATACCCTGTGTATGATAGAGTGTCGAATGAAAATATAAGAAGTGAATGCGGTGCGAATGATGGTGTTATGAACAAAATAATGAAATGATCATTTAGATGGTTTGGACATATGAAAATAATGAATGAAGAAAGAATGTTAAAAAAAATTATATATAACGATGTAAATTGAACCAGTTATAGAGGAATAGGGCTGTCATGTTTCCTTGTTCTTATTCACATTCATCATCAAATCGTATCGCTTGCATACCTCATACATACTAGACACCAAGGCTTGTAGTTCATGCTCGTTGTATGCAAGTAGCACAGCGTCGTCCGCATATAACAAACAGCTTACTGACACACCGTTCGTTTTTGGACCTGCTTCCAACCCTTTGAGGTCTTTTATCAAGAAGATATCAGCATTTAAAATTCTGTCCCGTGTCTGTTTTACCACACACGCGTCTTAGGGATCTCATCTCTACCGCACTTATTCTGTTCTTATCCATATTTTGCCAGTATGGTTCACTTCCATACATCAAGGTTTGTACTAAAACTCAATTGTGAACTGCTTTTTTTGCTTTCATTACAGGACTTCCGAGATGAAGACGCTAAGGACGATAGCAGGCAAGACTGCGTGAGCAACACCAGAATAAGAGAGATATGTGAGGTTGAGACACACCTCTCTAGATTCATCTACATTCATACAGCGAGTCACATACGCACGTCGATCCGACTTCTAACATGGTCGATCTCTAAAATTGGTTTAATTTGGTCTTGCCAAGTTTTCCTCGGTCTCCCACAATTCCGTATTCCATTCACACCGTTAACGTGTACTTTCTTAATCATTCTACTTTCATCCATGCGTTCCATATGTCTAAATCAACGTAGTGATCATTTCGTTTTTAATGGAGCAGACAGGCAAAACGAGATTGGTACAGTCATGTTCAAATAATGGACACCACCAGACTCCCCTATATAGCACTACATAATCAACCTCATGGGACTCGTCCTCGTGAAAGACCTCCTAAAAGATGGAAGGGCAGCTGGAAGTCTACTTCACAGGAGGAGCAACACTCTGGAGAACAGATTACATAGGTATACAACAAGGAAGAAGGAGAAAAAGACATGTCACTAATTGGGTTAAAATAATATTCGGGTGGTGGTCTAGGGGATAGAACACTTGGCTCCTGATCCAGGGGGCATGGGTTCAAGCCTGGACACGACCAGATTCCTTCTTCATAATAATGAGCTATTTTCTGATCACATTGAAGATTGTAAAATAAATTCTAATATCATTGATGTAAATCTTTGATATTAGTCTTTTTAAAAAAAAAAAAAATGCAGTGGAAACCTTCCAAAAGGGAAATGATCGATTATGTCGCAAGACAACATTTTCTTATTAATGTAATCATCCTGTCAACATCTTAACGATGTTATAATGTTACGAAATTTGCAATGTCGGCGTTTGCCATTAACCTTTACACTATCTTAATCCGAAGGCAACATTGATTTCAAAATCCCTCGAGCCTTGTCTAAATCCATTAAGATCTTTGATACGAAGATGTCACTAATACTGAAATTAAAGTATACATATTGAAACTTGTTTATTTTATATACAAATTGTCAAAATTGTATTTCGAATTAAGCATAATTCGAATTATAAATTTAAAAAGTTTTTCAATTAGTTTTTATTCCGCAATATTTGTTTTAATTTAGAAGCAATCGGTTTCAAAACCGATTTTGAAAATATGAATAAAGGGTTTTAAATAACTTAGTTACTAACTAACCATCAAGCCGATTCCCCGGAGGAATAGGCAGAGCGGATGGACCGCCATACCGTTCTGTCCTGACGTACCTCTCTAGCTTCCTCCACATTCATAATATATAATAATATTAAAAATTTGGATAATTTATAGAGCACCATTTTTATGAATTACTCATTTCAATGGCGCTGATACATCGTAACATGCACGCTCGTCGATTATTCCGACTTCGAATGTGGCCGCCTTTCAGTATTTGATTAATTTGGTCATGCCATGCTTTCCTTGGTCTTCCACGGCTTCTTTTTACACTCACTTTTTTCTCTCGTCCATTCGTTCCACATGTCCAAACAGTCTCAGGGATACTCTTCTAATTTTACTCAAGATGCAATCATCTGCTTTACATTCGCTATTGAATGGTGAATCTTGGAGCTGGCAAGAAAAGGATGAAAGTAGGAAAAAATGCCGTAAAAATGAGATCACTTATAATAATGTGCGGGAAAACGATATATGATAGAATACCGAACAATTTGAATATTTTTTAAAATAATTTTTAAAGTTCTTGCTGGTGTTGGATTTTTTAAAGTGCCTAATTACAGTTATCTAAAATATCAGTGGATACGTGGAATATAAATTAAATAAATACAAAAGTCCGGATCGCCCAGTTTACAACATTTGCGCCATCTAAAATAACATTATTTGTTATATTATTTAATATCATTTATTATATTTATTTAATATCATTGTATTTTACATAATTTATTTTGTGGACGTTGGACGATCGAAGCGCAGGAGATGGCCTATTGATGGCGATGAGGTTCGCAACCCATCACACCGCGTCTCTCGCGGGGCGATAAGAGAAGGATGGAGTGTCGCATCGGTTAAAGTGTGACAGTCCATTCATTCTGCCTACCCTTATGGTTAGTTAGTTAGTTATATTATGATTATAATGTTTTAACTCCCAGAGTTCATTGCACGATTTGATTCGTATTTCTATACGTATAAAAAAAGTTGAATGGCAGACGGTCGTGTGTGGTATCCGTTACAATTCACAACAGAACTATAATGTATTGTCCAGTCTATATCTCGGTGACCGAACAGGTAGACAAATAAAGATTTTCTAAGAAGACATTTAAGTTGTCTCACGAGAGGATAAAAGGCGCAAAAACACCAGATAACACTTCCCTCACTAATTGCTTTTTGTACCTGCTATTCCACTTCATGTTGTTGTTGTGAACTTATAGTAATTTACGAGTTTCGATGTATCAAAACATCGTATATTTATTAAATTAAATACCTTATTTACATATAAAAATCTCAATTAAGTTGACATATCTAATTTCTAATACAACGTTAATATTATAGTTTCATTTTAAGGTAGTTACCATATATTATATTATATAGGATGTTTTTTTAAGAGGTTTGGTTTTTAAACTAGCAAAATTGTTTCTACAGACTGTCAATTTGACAGTTGATTTGTAGTCAGTACGTTTTGCCATTTCACCATGAATAGACTGACGTCAGAATAGCTCTTGCAATTTGTGCAAATTAATTATGAAAATTATGGTTCGGATCGCCAAACTTATCGTGCACCACGTCCATTTTACGGTCGAGCTAGGTATTCGGAAGACCATGGATCGTTTTCGCACCACGTACACTCTATAATAGTGGATAACACGCATCCACAAAGACGACAATAGTCGAAAATTGGACTTCACGATTGCGCTTCATTCGAGCTAGCCGTGGCGCTCATATGCCCGAAATCATATTTTAACAATAATGCCATAAAATTATCTATTAAATAAAGCCAATATCATAGACATAAACATTATTTGAATGTGTTTTTTTTTCATTTTGAATATGTATTGTACACCTCTAAAAAAAAGCTAGAATGGCAGTGCACAATGGTGTTCTTCTACCGACCCTTATGTATGGAAGCGAAGCATGGAACTGGCAAAAGAAGGATGAAAGTAGAATAAATGCAGTAGAAATGAGATCTCTTAGACGAATGTGTGCATACTCTGTGTATGATAGAGTGTCGAATGAAAATATAAGAAGTGAATGCGGTGCGAATGATGGTGTCATGAACAAAATAATAAAAGGATCATTAAGATGGTTTGGACATATGGAAAGAATAAATGAAGAAAGAATGGTAAAAAAATTATATACTAATGATGTAAATGGAACCAGAAATAGAGGAAGACCGAGGAAAAACTGGCACGATCAAATAAATCAAATATTGAATGTCGGCCATGTGAGGAGTCAGAGAAATCGACGAGCGTGCATGACACGATGTATGAATGTTGAGGAATCGAGAGAAATATGTCAGGTAAGAAAAGTGTGGCAGTCCATTCTTTCTGCCTATCCCTTCGGGGAGACGGCGTGATGGTTAGTTAGTTAGTTAGTTACCTCTAAAAAAACACTAACTAAATATTCTCTTAAAATAATATTCAAATATCTCGGAATTCAGTTATTTTTTAACACCTACTTTAGGAGTCTTATTTACGAAAAGTTTGAATGAAGAAATAAAATTATAGGTATCTTTTTATTGTTTTTTTTTTATTTACACAGGTAAAAAATGTCGGCAATCCGTAAAGCTAACAAGAGGCGATAATTTGCGGAAGTTGAAAAAAATGTGTTCGATCCTGTGGCGCCCTCGAACTCTTCCTGACTCCTAATTATTTTGTTCGTGGGGTCTCCCATCTCGAATCCCTGTGGTCCACGAAGCAGGACCCATTCATTAAAGCGGCATCGTTAAGATTGACACATAAAAAAGGATATTTGCTTTTTGCGATATGAAGGATTGTGTATTTATACAATGGACTATACAATGGACTATACCAATGCGTTATACCAATAATAACATTTGGACTGGTCCCCTATGGGGGGAAAGAGGAAGTGAGGCAAACCTAGAGCCACCTGAACAAGAGCCCTGCAGGACGAGGTTGAAGCAGCAGGCCTCACTTGTGAAGATGTTAGGCATAAGGCGTCGTAAGAGTCGGATGGAGAAGGTTCCTTGAGGCCCTATGCACCACGGAGGTGTGACAGGACTAGAAGAAGAGACAGTAAGTACACTTATTATGTTCACTTATCATATATACTAAGAAGAAGAAGAGGATTTTTCATGAGATTTCAATTAAAAAACTAGACAACTACAGAAATCGCAAATCAGGATAATTCGAAAGAGGTTCTTCACTATAAGGTGCTAATTTTATAATTCCATCTTCCAATAATAATAACACTTGACCTTAAGCAATTGCAGACACAGTCAGGACAAACTAAGTTTTGAGGACTTCCGAGATGAAGATACAGAGGATGATAGCCGGTTAGACACTAAAAGATTGCATGAGGAACACCAGAATAAGATAGATGTATGAGGTTGAGGATATAATAAGATAGAGTAGACAGCGAAGGATGGACTGGTACGATCATGTTCAAAGAATGCACACCACCAGATTCCCCTATATTGCACTACGCAATCAGTTCCACTGGACTCGTCCTCCTAAAATATAGAAGAACACCTGCGAAACCAGCTCTGGAGGAGCAACCCTCTAGAGAACAGACGACATAGGTCTACAACAAGAAATAAGAAGCAGAAGAAGATGAAAAATCGTAATAGTTTTTTGTTGTTGTTCTTTCTTGTGAATTCGCTAGATCAAAAGTTATTCATTTTGTCCAGTAACTCACCGTTAATACACCAGAAATTTTCTTTATGGCGTGCAACAAAAACTCGAAATATGATATATTAGATTAGGAACCCGCTTATTTATAATTACTTGCTAAGATTGCAGGGCAAAATGGTGTTCTTGTGCCAACCCTTATGTATGGAAGTGAAGCATAACATTGGCAAAATAATGATTAGAATAAAATAAATGCAGTAGAAATAAAATCTTTTTGACAGCTGTGTGATAAATCTGTGTATGGAGTGTCATATGGAAATATAAGAAGTGAATGAAAGCGTAATTAATGAAATAATGAAAGGGTATTTAAGATGGTTTAGACATGTGGAAAGAATTAAGAAATAATTGTAAAGAAATTATGCGTTAACGATGTGAGCGAAACAGGAAATAGAGGAGGCCGAGGAAATCGTGAAAATTTTAAATAATAATGAAATAAAACGATGTTATTTATAACTACTTCCACATTTGTCTTTATTGCGACAGCGACCGGTTTCGCCAGGCTCGCTGGCATCGACAGACTGGTGGCTAGATCGGTCTGTCGATGCCAGCGAGCCTGGCGAAACCGGTCGCTGACGAAATAAAGACAAATGTGAAAGTAGTTATAAAAAACATCGTTTTATTTATATTTTTGTGAATGTATACTTATACTTGTATACGAAATTCTGGATTTTCACCAAAGGGTGGTCAATTCAAATTTAATTGTATCTCAATAGAGACGAAGACGCGAACTGACTTAGAAAACAGCAAACTTAGAAAAAAGCAAACTTAGAGACGAAAACTGACACGTGAAGATAGGTATGGATTTTGAAGTACTCGTATATATACATCTTCCAAAAATTTGTCATGCATGATCATAACAAAGGTGGAATGGGGAATGTTGTAATTACCCAACCAATGACAGGTCATAAGTCCTGTAAACACCTTGATCATCCATATTCAGTTTGCGTCTTCGTCTCTATTGAGATACAATTAAAATCGTTTTATTTAATTATTATTATGATTTGATTTGATTTAAAGTAACGAGTATTTATCTTGTGAACATACTTTAACTAATATAAAAGACGTCGATCTCCGAAGCGATCTTGTTCAGCAGTTTGATTGTTCTCCCCACCGGGATCACCAGAGGCAGGTTGGTTCTGCATGTTGGGAGATAAAACAGTCTGTGCTGATTCTGTAGAAGATAACTATCCGGAGCATGAATATAAAGAGACGGTAGTTAGTTAGTTAGCAAGTTTCAAATAAAGAATTTTTAACTTTTGGAAACAGTTTGATAGCTCTTCCCACAGGCATAACTATTCTCCATCGTATCAGAATATGTGACATAAGAGATAGGCAGGAAGAGAGGAGCAGAAGAGAGCTGGGTTTGTAATAACAATTATTGTAGGAAGACGGCGGCGGGGGTTGAAGGGGTAGGTGAGCCACTGCTCATTTTTACGATATTATAAATAAGTAATGAGGTGATCCTTCCCCCGGGAGAGGGGCACAACCGTTGCGATTTTCTTTTGTTTTTTTTTTCGTTCTTTTTTCAAAATTAAAATAAGCAAAATGAAAAAAAAAACTTTGAATAATAGTATTTATAACTATTCAATGAATAAAACTGAGTGATGGTTTAGGGGACGGATCGCTTGGCTTCTGATTTAGGTGAGTCTGGTTCAAGCCTAGACACGACTAGATTCCTTCTTCACATTAATAAGAAATGTTCTGCTCACTTATATCATTGGTATTAGTAATTTTTTTCATATAAATATTAATCATACAATACAACAACAACAACAACAACCATCACGCCGTTTCCCCGTAGGGGTAGGCAGAGAGAATGTACCGCCACACTACTCTATCCTGGCAAACCTCTCTAGCTTCCTCCACATTCTTACAGCGAGTCATACACAAACGTCGATTCTTCCGACTTCTAACATGACCAACCTTTAAAATTTGATTAATTTGGTCATGCCATGTTTTCCTCGGTCTGCCTCGACTCAGTACTCCATTTACATCATTAAGGTATACTTTTTAACCATTCTTTCTCCATCATGCGCATATATAAATAGGCAAAAAAAACCGAATAATAATAATAATAATAATAATAATAATAATATGTTAACTTTTAAAGCGCCGTTTTTGTGATGTAATCACCTCAAGGGCGCATTAAGACGTGTTTTAAATCTAAAAATCTAAATTTTCACGTTCGGCTAAAAAGTATAGTAGAACAAAGTATAAATGTTTAAATTGGGTATGAAATATAAAAAAGATGGGTTTTCAGTTTAAATCTGAAATCTGTCGGATCATGTGTCATGACTTGAATGTCATCAAGAAAGAGACGTGAATATTATGAATACAACAGTGCGAGAGATGAATACTTCGATTCTCTCCGAAAGTTCGAAGTGCACACGATGCGCACGCCCGAGAACGTTTCTGGATTATTTTGAAATTTGTTCTGATTATTGTTGTATGACTGTAGTGTCAATTACTAAAAGGCGGTCACATTCGATGTATGAATGTAGAGGAAGCCCGAGAGGTATGCAAGGACAGAGCGTTGTGGCGATCCATCCTCTCTACCTACCTCTCCGGGGAAATGGCGTGATGGTTAGTTAGTTAGTTAGTTAGTCGGACCGCTCACTATTTTAAAATGATTAAATTTGTTTTATTATATCTAACTGTTACCGCATTATATTATGATTATTGAAAAAACGATAACAGTTTTTATTAGTGTTTCGTATTTTTTGTTCCCGAGTTCTGAAAAAATGTGGTCACCCCACGTGCGGTGTTGGGCCTCCCCAGTTGTATTGTTCCCGCCTGGGGTGACCCCCCCTCATCGGGATGCTGGTCACGCGGCGCACAGCCCTAACTTATTGTTTCCTTACATGCATTACAAGTGGCCCGTGAGCAAGATGGCGGACAGATGTTCGAAATCTTTGTTTTTCCGAATTCTCATTTTCCATTTTCAAATTGTTATTTTTAAACCACTTGGACGTGTTAAAAACAATTGAAATATCAAAGTTTTGCAACTTTCTTATACAGACTCATTATGTATAGAAAGAAAGCGGTTGAAACTAGCAAACTATTAATTAAATTGAGGTGGAATTTGAATCACAAAATGCATTGTTTTAACTCTTTAAATCAAATCAATTATCTCAACAGACATTACAAACTATATCAATGTTTAAGGCATCTATTGATGATTGACGTATAGGATGGAAACTATGACCCTCACCAAGAGAAATGTAGAAAGATTAAGAGTCACGCAGCGTTCCATGGAAAGACATATGCTCGGCGTCAGTCTCCGAGATAAAATCAGAAATGAGGAGATTAGACGCCGAACAAAAATAACGGATATCATGGAACGACTAGCGAGACTGAAGCGGCAATGGGCGGGTCATGTGGCGAGACAGAGTGAGGATAGATGGACCCAGAAAATATTAAGGTGGAGACCATGGGAGAATAGGAGAAACGTCGGCAGGCCGCAAAAAAGATGGGCCGACGACATTGCTGCCGTGAGGGGGAAAATGTGGCTACGGATGGCAGGAGGTAGAGACGAGTGGAAGGGAAGGGAAAAGGCCTATGTCCAGCAGTGGACCGATAAAGGCTGACGAAGAAGAAGAAGAAGGCATCTATTGAGTACATGTAAAATCTAAAATAAACAATATAATACCAGGAACGCATGAGACGCGGTTTTACATTAAGAACGTCTTAAGACATTAAGTATTATACAATATGACCAATATATAGGCTGGGTCATAGAAAACTAATATATACGTTTACATATTTTTTTACAACATTTTGTGTTTATCCAAATACTTAATTTTTCAAATTATATGTCTACAATAACATACTATATATAATGACTTTATCAAACTTTTTCTTCCATTAAAATAAAAAGTTATAATCTTTTTTTCTTCCAATGCATTATAGGTATGGTTCGTTCACTACAGGGAAATCGTTTGTGATAGAATGAGTGACAGTGCGTTTACAAAAAATATATACGTTATTTTAATTTTATTTTTTATGATTGTAAATCCAAAAAAACGTTTCAATCATATATTCAAACATTGAAATAAATAAACATGTTTTTTTTATTGATAAAAATGCTATCGGCTTAATTATTGATTTTTACATAAGGGTGAGACTAATATTAGTAATGATATTTTTTTCCCTTTATGGGTTTCAATTACAATATTTGATCCTTGCAGGTGTTTATCTCTAGGATACTATTATTAATAATTATAAAATTTATTTCTTTATTATGTATTTAATCTGGCCCGAAAGTGGCTTTCATTTTCCTAATTTCGACATGGTACATTTTCGATTAATCAATAACAAAAATAATATTTGAAAAACACTCCTGCAAAACGAGTATTTTTTTAATCACCGAGTATATGAGCAGCTAAACACGTGGGATCCGCCTCGCGTCTCGGAACACACTGAAGTTTGACGTACCTAACTGGACGCAACCAATCAGATTCCAAGAAAGACCACCATACTAACACATAAGCACAATAGGTTTTCAGTTTGTGAATCAACTATACTACAACTACTACAGGCGATGTAGATCCCGGTGTGGGACTTGGCCTCCTCCACAACGGTCCTTCACTGACTTCTGTCCCTGCCCATCTCTCTCCATTCCCCAGCTCCTTCCATTTTCTCCCAATCTTCTTCCACGCCATCCGCTCATCTTTTTGTCTTCGTCTGCCTCTTAGTCTCTTTTCGCGGGGCACCCATCTGGATATAATTTTTGCTGTTCTACCCTCTGGCATTCTTTCTACATGGATATTAATTAAGCTAGTTTGGACACATGGTATGAATTAATGGTGAATAACGTATACAATTATGAAGTGAACGGAGGATGAAATCGAGGTAGACCGAATCAATCAAATTTTAATATTGAAAATAACAATAAATTGGGTAATTTATAGAGCTCCATTTTTATGAATTAATCATCTCAAGGGCGTTATGGAAATTGCTCCAACATATTTCAATCGATATAAGTCAATCTACCGATCGCAGAAGACTTAGCTGATCGCAATATAGACTGTCTAGCATTCAGGTTCTCGTTGATGTAGAGTTTAGATATATAAGCTGGTGCCATTCCATTAAATCTATTTCGTATTGGTTATGGACGTAAAACGATGGTAAAAATTAACGGTGAATCATATTTTAATTCATATCCAATATATAATATGAAGTTATACATCATTATTCAAGAAACATAAAATGTCGACGCGCGTGCATGACACTATATATGAATGTTGAGGAGCCGAGAGAAATATGTAAGGAAAGAAAAGTGTGGCAGTCCATTCTTTCTGTCTACCCCTTCGGGAGGACGGTGTGATGGTTAGTTAAAAATGTCTTCTATTTATTAGTAAAATATATGTGAGTAATCTTGAATCTCTACAAAAATGGCGTAATTATTTCGAGACAGTAATTTTTGATATCTAATGAGCATGTAAAATTCTTGATGTTGAAATCGTTTAGTTTTATTTTATTTTAGGAAGAGCATATTTCAATGAAAGAAGCAAATCGTTTTATTTGCAATAAACATTACCATTATTATTTTGAAAAGTTCATAAAGTTGAAGAAGCCGCGACGTAGCATCCTAAACAATAAGTCTTTCTGTGTAATATGGTTTTATTAGTGGCACTCCCCATATATCCAGAGGCTCTCAAACTATCTTACAGCCCCGTAGCCTGAATACAGAACAATACGGCGATACGAGACGTTTACGACCTCATATTGAATAATTCATACAACAAATCCAATGAATTTAACAGAAGCCAAATAGCTTTATCTATTGTATAAAGGTATTCTTTAATTATATATAGTAGAGGCTACATTATACTCGTACAATACATTGTGTATAGCGAATACTCACTGAACCATTAATATAAAGCAGTGAATTATATGCGATGCATTTACGAATTAAAACGTTCTTCTTATTTTCTTCTTCAAATCAAATCAAATGAAAAATTAAAATTGTAATTTGAAATTTTATTGTAAATAATGAAAAAAAAAAAATATATATTTTTAAATCCTTTAAAAATGTTTTGTATTATACTAGTATTCTTCTTCTTCTTTGCTAGCCTTCTTCCCTCCACTGCTGGATATAGGCCTCTTCCAATTTCTTACACTCGTCTCTATCCTGCCCCCTTTGTATCCTAGATTTTCCAACCCTTTTGATAATATCATCGGTCCATCTCATCGGTGGCCTTCCGACATTTTGCCTATTTTCCCATGGTCTCCAACTGAGTATCCTGGGTGCCCATCTGTTGCCACCCTGTCTAGCCAAGTGTCCAGCCCATTGCCATTTCAATTTTTCCACTCGGTCCATGACGTCAGCAACCCTGGTGCGGCGTCTGATTTCTTCATTTCTTATGCGGTCACGCAAGCTCACACCAAGTGGACTTTCCATGGACCTCTGTGTACACTTGAGCCTGTGGACACTTTTTGCTGTAAGAGCTGTCGTCTCTAGTCCGTATGTCATCATGGGCAGTATACACATATCGTAGACCTTTGTTTTGAGACAAACCGTCCTGTACCTGTACGAGTATATTTAGTTAAAATTGACTAATGTCTGTGTCTTCGACCGGTTTCGGCAGCTCGCTGCCATCTTCTGGTGAGCTGTCTTTAGCCCGTATGTTTACAAGCATTAGTGGATTTAAAAATATTTGATAACATTTATGAAAGATTTTTTACTTCTTTATATTTATTTTCATTAAATCAAATGAAATCAGTTTATTACCTCAACAGACATTACAAACAATGTTAGTATTTAAGGCATCTATTGAGTACAGGTTAAATATAATATTTATATACAATATAATACCAGGAACGCATGAGAGATGGTTCGACATTAAGAAGACAAAATACTCTCTAAAGTCAAGAGTACCTATTTGTTTTCTGAACGTACAACAACAACAACAAACCATCACGCCGTTTCCCCGCAGGGGTAGGCAGAGAGAATGGCCCACCACACTACTCTTTCCTGGCACACCTCTCTAGCTTCCTCCACATTCATACAGCGAGTCATACACGCACGTCGATTCTTTCGACTTCTAACATGACCAACTTTTAAAATTTGATTAATTTGGTCATGCCATGTTTTCCTCGGTCTGCCTCGACTCCGTATACTTTCATAACCATTCTTTCTCCATCCATAGGTGTCATTGGAGGCAGGTTGGTTTTGACGGCTGGTAGGTAAAACAATCTATGCTGTCGCTGTCGGAAATACCTATCAGGTACAAAAATACCATCATTCTCTAGCACGGCTAAGTTCTCGAAATATCCCCTGATTAATTTAAAGAAATGGGTTATGAGATACCCATCTCTTCGAAGCAGCAGAGAGTTGGTCCCAATATTCACAAAAGAGATGCCACTGGATAGTCGCGAAGAGCTACCGTACTCCCTCATGCAGAGATACTTCAAGAATCAATAAAGACACACTTGAGACTTATTAATCTAACTTAAGCCAGGCAGCCAAGTTCAAGATGGACTCCCAAAGTCTTAAAGTGGAGGCCATGGGAAACAAAAAGGGTGTCGGTCGGCCACAGAAGAGAAATGCTGACGATATTGTTATTGTGGTCGCCGGGAAAAAATGGGTTGAAGCGGCACAGGATAGAGAAAAATGGAGACAGATGGAAGAGGCCTACATCCAGCAGTGGAGGGAAGGTTAGAAAGAAGAAGAAGAAAAAGTAAGCCAAATACATAGGGCAATAAGTTAAAAATTATCAAGTAACTAAAAGATACATTACTCGGTACCTAAACACGGCAGTACACAAGTACTTGTATACTTATTGAAATTCAAATCTCGAACGGGAGGGGAACAATTGAACAGTGTAATCGGCCGGGCTTGTAGCTAACGTCGTTTCGGTTGAATTTTTATAGGAACAAATGAGCGTTTCCCTCCATTTTATGGGCGTATTAATATGGCCGGCCGCGCCAGGAATAGAGCCGCGTTCCTCTTATTCCGATTGCTTTGTAATTGGGTTTGCATCGAGCGGCCGGGTTATAATTTCGCATATTCGCGGCGATTTTTGCCATACGCTGGCTCCGCAGTACCTATGGCCGCGTGGGCAGAATGATAGCCGTGATTTTGCCAACCGTAGGAAAAATATGAAAAATAACGCTTTACAATTTTTAATGTAGACTTATTTTTTCTCGTCTTTCTGGACCGACGTTTCGGAGATCGTCGCAGTCTCTATCTTCAGGGTGGTTATAAATGTGTGGTGGGTAATGTATGCTTAACTCCTACGCTGTGCCATGTCACTGACGATGCGAGAGAGAATGAGACATCTCCGAGTTTTGCGCGCTATGCTCTCCGAGCTAATTAGCACTCGGCGACACATCATTCTTGGTCTGCGATACGAATTGTATAACCAACCTGAAGGTGGAGACTGTAACGATCTCCGAAACGTCGGTTCAGGGGTCCGTAAATATCCACGAAATTATTTTCTTTTTCTCTTCTCCTTTCCTCGTTGGAGTTATCACTTGGAGCCGAGTGTTTTACTATTCATCATCATCGCGTCTCTCTGTCCCTCGTATCCAAGGAAGACTGTTCTTCACGGATCTGGGTCCTCATGTGACTATAACGTTAAATCCTGGATCCCACACTCTGGGACATCTAGAGCATGGGAAGACGTTGGAAGTGGGACCACCACCGTCTCTCTCTTTTGTCTGCTAGTAGCGTAATTCAATAATTTAAGAAACTTTCTAAATATCAAAAAAAAGGTTGATACGTGAAACATAAATTAAATAGACAATATGTTGCACCATCTAAAAATAACATTTTGTGTTAAATTATTTTTGTTTTGTTATTTTATTTCATGTAGTCGAATTTTATACTATTTGTTTTAGATTTATTTTGTGGATGTTGGACGATCGATGTGCGCGGGAGATGACTATTGGTGGCGATGAGGTTCGCAACCCATCTCCCGCTGGGCGAAAAGAGAAGGATGGAGTGCCGCATCGGTTAAATTGTGGCAGTCCATTATTTCTGCCTACCCTTTTGGGGAGACGGCGTGATGGTTAGTTAGTTAGTTTTTTTAAATATCATAACTCAGAAATAATGATAATCGTAATCGTAATAATTAGGTTAATTAGAATTACGCCATATTTATGAGTAACACACCTCAAGGGCGCCTATATATAATACTCGTACATTATATTGTATAAAATATTGGATGATTTATTTGTATGTGTTAATCATCTCAAGGGTGTTGTAGAAAATGCTCCGTTTTATGAACTAGTTAAAAATAAACCTATTTAGTACGAGGGCTGTAACTGGCGCACTCAATCAACATTTACACCAGGAAAGGATAATTTAAAAAGGTACGTTTTGAGTCTCGATCTAAACTCTGCCTAATTCTCAATGCACTTGAGGTCAGCTGGAAGACTGTTCCAGGCTGAAAGGCCGGCTACCGCTAAGGCTCGGTCGCCAAAGTTATGTGAGGACAGCGTTTTGGCACAGTCAATCTGCCGATCGCAGAAGGCTTTGCTGAACGCAATACAGCCTGCGCCGTTTTACCAGAGAGAATGGAGAATGGAACGCCACACTATTCAATTCAGACAAACTTCTTTATTCTCTTTCTCTGTATTCACGCAACGAGTTATACACACACGTCGATTCTTTCGACTTTTAACATAGCTCACTTTTAAAATTTGATTAATTTGGATATCAAATCTAATCAAATAAAAAGGCGTTGAAATGTTGCATGTTAATAATACAAATATAACTTTGAGCAATCTCGAAATAAAAAAATAAAGAAAATATTATAAACAATCAAATAAATTTAACGTCAAGTAGAATCTTTGATTTATTTCCTTTGTTGTAAGTAATTACCTGAACCCCAATAAAACTTTTAATTATTATTTAAAATTTTAAATTGTTGAAAGTTTGATCATGACCAATAGTTATTTTTTAATTAATTTTTTAAACACCTGACCTCGATAAATTAAAAAAAAATTAAAATGGTTTTATCTCAAAAATGGTTCACTTTTGCATAATGCCTTACATGACATAATTCATTGGAAATAACCTCCCCTACAACCTCCTAGAAGGAATGTATTCAATAAATAATTTAATAAATAAATAATTAATTCTTCTCATTGACTATTAATGGTCTTCGAGCGAGCTCCTATTAAAATAATCTATTACAATAAGATAGTTGTGGAGTATTTGAATCAGAGATAAGCCTGGCGACATGGCGGACAAGCGTAACACCTAATGCCATCTATCGGCGCGCAGTGAAACCATTTCGGCTTATCTGTAATACCCTCGTAACGACACAACCCTTTAGCCGAAGGAATTTATTGTATTCCTACCATTAAACTGTTTCCTAATTGACTTTGCCTTTTTTGGTTTACTTTGGTTTTATCCACACACAAAAGGTTGACAACTTAATGACAAAAATATGAATTTATAAACTAACAATCTTTTTGTGTTGTAATAAAAAAATTATTTTAAATATCATGGTAGAAGGTTATTGTAAAAATATATTTTTTTCTTTCATATTCGCCATAACTTTGTGTTACGGATGTTTAATGTTTCTTTTTTATATACTTTGTGTACAAGACACACTTTATAATTTTTTTTTTAAACAAACATGTTTCAGACACACAAGCCCCTTCATCAGTGATATTATATATGATACATATTTTTAATATCTGTCAATACTGACCACATTTGTGAAATATGTATTTTAAAAAATATTTATATAACATAATATCACTGATGAAGGGCTGATGTGTCCGAAACATGTTTGGTTTTTAATTAATTTTTTTTAAATAAAGTATTTAAAAAAAACATATTTTTTTACTAAAAAATCTTTTTAAAATGTTTATTTATAAATAATAATTAAATAAAACGATGTGTTTTAACTACTTCCACTTTTGTCTTTATTTAGACAGCGACCGGTTTCGCCAGGCTCGCTGGCATCGACAGACTTGACCAGTCTGTCGATGCCAGCGAGCCTGGCGAAACCGGTCGCTGTCTTAATAAAGACAAAAATGGAAGTAGTTTTACACATCGTTTTATTTAATTATTATTTAAAATGAACTTCCATCAAGAGATTTCAGTAAAATCATTTGTTTATTTATAGAAATCCACTAATGTTTGTGTCTTCGGCCGGTTTCGGCAGCTCGCTGCCAACTTTTGGACCAGTTATATATATTTTGAAATTTTCATTATTGTGAATTTATATATGAATAATTAAAAAAAGCATTGTATTTTTAAAACATTTTATCACATTCTTCCAGACACGTTTCGGAAGGTTCTTATCCTTCTTCAGTGTACACAATTTAACCGACATCGTACTCCATTAACCATTCTTTCTTCATACTTCATTTCATTCCATTTATTTATTTTAAACATATCTAAAGCATTATAGAATTTTTTTTACAATGCACTAAAGATACAAGTTAAAGATACACAATAATAAGTAATACATAATAGATTAATAAAAAGAGCGAGAAACATTAGATGCATGACAAATTAATAAAATAAATATACCATACAATTATAATAAAGATAGTACTTCCCTCAGATGAGCCAAACTATCACAAAATATGTCAAACTCCGAGGTGATACGGTAATACGTAAGTTCCATGTAACCAAACCAAGGCAGTCATATAAATTATTTAAAATAATGAGACACCACAAATTAAGTGCTACATATGAGAGAAAAAAACATATTTATTCAGTTTTTAAAATTATTTCTTGTTGGTATCTCAACGCATTCCTGGGACCACTTAATTAATTATAAGTATAAAAACTTGCGATTAGGATGTTAGATGTTTTCGTTATCGGGATGAGAGGTAAGCGCGGCTGGCGGGCGCCAGTCGGGAGACGGGACAATCCTAATCACCAAAACAATAACACTTTGGACAATGTCATCAAACAGAACCTGTCATAGAAGCGGCTTTGGTTCCTTGCGAGAACGAAAGTGAAGAAGAGAATTCTATCATATTTTGTTTTCATACATCATACTTTTATTTGCCGATGATCTGAAATTATTCCTAGAAATTAACAATCTTGACGACTGTCTACACCTCCAGTCGGACATTTATAATTTTGTTAACTGGAGTCACAGTAATCAAATGCAATTCAATGTCTCTAAGTGCGTTATGTTATCTTTTACTGGGGCATTGAAAACTGTGTATTATAGATACCAGCAACTAGCACATGCTAAGATGAGTGATCTGTCTGTAAACTGTCTGCTTTACGCGGACGATGCCGTACTCGTTGCGGATAGTGCGGACGAATTACAAGTCTTGGTGTCGAGAATGTATGAGGTATGCAAGTCGAACGATTTAATTATGAATGTCGGAAAGTCAAAGGTGTTAGTTTTTGAAAGGGAAGAGCAAATGAAAGTTTGTAATATAAGTGTAAATGAAGAGAACTTGGAACAGGTGAGGGAATTTGTGTATTAAGGTAGCATGTTCACAGCGGATGGCCGAACGGACAGTGATATTGAAAGAAGGGTTGGTGCGGGTAACAAAGTAAATGGAGCTTTAAAAGTGGAAACAATAATTTATCAATGAAAGCGAAAATGGCCGTTCACAATAGAGTTCTGGTTCCAACCCTTATGTATGGAACTGGCAGAAGAAAGATGAGAGCAGAATAAATGCGGTAGAGATGAGGTCCCTAAGACGTATGTATGGTAGAACGACGTATGACAGAATCTCAAATGCTGATATTAGGAAGGAATGTAGAGCGAAAGAAGGTATTATGAACAAAATTATGAAAGGTTCGCTGCGTTGGTTCGGACATATGGAGCGCATGGATGAAGAAAGAATGGTTAAAAAAGTATACGATAACAATGTAAATGGAGTAAGGAGTCGAGGTAGACCGAGGAAAACATGGCATGACCAGATTAATCAAATATTAAAAGTTGGTCAGAAGCCGGAAGAATCGACGTGCGTGTATGACTCGATGTGGAGGAAGCTAGAGAGGTGTGCCAGGATAGAGTAGTGTGGCGGTCCATTCTCTCTGCCTACCCCTGCGGGGAAACGGCGTGATGATTTGTTGTTGTTGTTGTTGTAGCACATGTATCTACGATGAGAGATCTCGGGATCATCTATGAGAGTAGGCTGACTTTTGGTGCACATAACTAACTAACTAACCTCTCTCCCGCTTAATCAACATTCATACATCGTGTCATGCACGCGCGTCGATTTCTCTGGCTCCTCACATGGCCGACATTCAATATTTGATTTATTTGATCGTTCCACGTTTTCCTCGGTTAACATACACTTTTTTTTACCATTCTTTCTACATTCATTCTTTCCATATGTCCAAACCATCTCAATGATCCTTTCATTATTTTGTTCATAACACCATCATTCGCACCGCATTTACTTCTTATATTTTCATTCGACACTATCATACACAGAGTATCCATACATTCGTCTGAGCGATCTCATTTCTACCACATTTATCTACTTTCATCCTTATTTTGCCAGTTCCATGCTTCGCTTCCATACATAATGGTCGGCAGAAGAACACCATTGCGCACTGCTATTTTAGCATTTTTAGATAGGTTTTTTTGTTTGCGATGACAACTTTAAGTGCACCATTCACTTTGTTGCCTGCCCCAACCCTTCTTTCAATATCCTTCTCCATTCGCCCATCTTTTGTAAACATACTTTCTAAATACACGAACTCATCCGCTTGCTCCAAATTTACACCATTCACGCTGATGTTGCAGACTGTCATGATTTCTTCTTCAAAATTCATTACCTTGGACTTATTCACATTCATCATCAGATCATTTCGCATGCATACCTCATACATACTGTTCACTAGGATTTGTAGTTCATGCTCGGTCATTTCTACATTTATGCTACTTTTATCCTTCATCTGCCAACTCCAAGCTTTACCACCATACATAAGCGTCGGCCCTTGAACTCCATTACATACTGCAATCTTTGCTTCAGTCTATACATTTCTAGACATACAGGTTTGTATACTTGACAAAAGAAGGATGAAATTAGAATAAATTGCAAATATAAAAATGCGGTGCGAATGAATGTGTTATGAATAAAATAATGAATGGGTCGTTAAGTCGGTTTGGACACATGGAAAGAATAAATGAAGACGTTGAAGAAAGTATACGTAAACGACGTGAACCGAAGTGAGACCGAGGAAAACGTGACACGATCAAATCAATCAAATCTTAAATGTCGGTCACGTAAGGAGTCGGATAAATAGACGAGCGTGCATGTTACGATGTATAAATGTAGAGGAATCGAGAGAAGTATGTCAGGACAGAATAGTGTAGGGGTCTATTCTTTCTACCTACCCCTTCGGGAAGACGACGTGATGGATAGTTAGTTAGATTTATAAATATCTCATAAAATTTTATAATTTTTAAATACCAACTAAAACGTGTTATTGAATTATTGTAATATAGGTACAGTACGCTTTCGATTTTCAGAGACGGATGGTAAAAAAAAATCCTGTGTATTCGATTTTCCGGTTAACTCGAAAACATGAAAAAAAATGTAAACTAAGAGAAATTAAAAACTGCGTTATATGCGCTTATGTATGCATACATACTTAGTAAGATGCACGTGTTGACAGTGTCAGAGTTTTTGAATGGCTTCCGTCATTTTTCGCCATGAATAGAAATTTGTCGAATACCGTGTCTCTGTATAAAGCGCGTCAACCATCCAGAAGACGCATTGAAATCTCCTTGTAATTTCAATTAATTAAAAGAGTGTTTAAATAACGACAATGTTTTATGAGTATGAACTACGCTGCGGGTGCTTTATTGCAAACTCGAAACTTTATGACACGACTAAAGAGCCACGACTGGCGGTGGCGCAAATGTGAACTAAACGTACAATGTCATTGATTTGAGTTTTTGTTTGCATTATGAATACTATTGTGAAATATTTTTGTTTTTAAAAATATTTTTCAATGACTCAAGTGTCCCGGATAATCCGCTTCCCGGTTAACCCGAACCCGAAAAATCAAGAGTGTACTGTTATTGGACTCGCTAGGGCACAATCAAACGTGGTAAATTCTCTATTGTAGCGCGTTTAATAATTGCCCCATAACCCGTTACTACTGTTTACCCCCGCGGCGACATGGCGTGATGGTTAGTTAGTCAGTTTGAACAAAACATTCCATTGTATCATCAAGTAATAAAGAGGATTATAAACATGGGGCCATAAAGGTCCGATCTTTCATTTAGTCGTATTAAGTGTCGGCTTCTGAATACAGTGATATGGCTGCCGGTTGCTGGCTGAAGGCGACATGGATTGCTCTTCGAACAGTAGCGTCCAAGTATCAACACTAAGGACGGCTCGTGAAAATTATTTAAAACTAGTTGCAACCCGTGAAATAATCACCGATTTTTGCTTGAATACACCTACATTCTTATTGTACTACTGATGATTGACAGCTGTCATTTAAACCGAATCAAGCTCCATCTCTTGGTGACTTACATTAAACACAAAAACACTTACGTCAAATTAAATTAACTAAACCTAATATGGACTGTAACGTCCTGGCGTTAAAATTTGTACACACTAAGAATTCATTAAAATACATTTTTATTAAATACATTTTTAATAATCTCGGTTCGTATTTAATTCATTTTTAAAACCTTTGCCGAAGGATTCATTATATAAATAGGCAAAATAAGTTTTTTTAAATATCTTTCAAAACTGACCACATTCATGATTTTTTTTAACATTTGTAATATTTACATAACATTTATCATATATCACTGATGAAGAACTGATGTGTCCGAAACATAATTGTTTCTTATTTTCGTAATAAAGTGTGTGTTGTGTACAAAGTAAAAAAAAATAAGCATTCATTAATTATTAATTTAGAATGGTGTTTATCCTTCTTCAGTGTAAAAAATAAAATAAAGTACAAATTGAAGATGAATATATAACATGATAGTACCTAATTATTTAGATGAAAATAAAGTGAGTATCCTTATCAAATTGTTTTAATCTCCAGGGTTTAACAGTAGATAATTATATCTACAGTATATCGGGTATAAACTATTAAAAATATGCATTATAGAATCTCCAAGTGGAATCTGTATGGAGCAATAATCATTAAAATGATTGAATAATACCTCTCCTCTCAATCGGCAGTGCACTAGTTGGCCGATACGCGATACAGGAGTGTACCTCAATTTTATGATCTCCTGGTAAGTATTTTAATATTTGATTGTTGTCTTGTGGCTGCAAGGTCCGAAATAGGGATATTTTCTACCATGATACAGGGTTGTAATGACACATATTTAATCATTTTTAATAAATATAACGGCAAGGGGAGCTTCCGCTATGTTTCGCCTGTATGGCGTTCCAGTATCATTTCGAGAAAGCTCAAGCTCCAAATATTCATCAGTAGTGTTAAAAGCGTACTGCTATACGGATGTGAGACTTGGAAATATATCGCGGACGTTATTGGTAAACTCCAGGTGATTATAAATAGGTGCCTTCGCTCAATATTCCAAATCTATTGGCACCAAACAGTGTCAAATGCCGTTCTCTGGACTATGGCAGGCGAAAAGACAATTAGAGAACAAGTCAAACAAATGGCACTAGACTGGTCCCCTATGGAGGGAAAGAGGAAGCGAGGCCGACCTAGAGCCACCTGGAGAAGAGCCCTGCAGGACGAGGTTAAAGCGGCAGGCCTCACTTGGGATGATGTTAGGCATCAGGCATGCGATAGAGTCGGGTGGAGAAGGTTCCTTGAGGCCCTATGCACCACGGAGGTGTGACAGGATAAAAAAAAATAATAAGAAGTATTGCAACACTTTATTGAAATGTAATAACCGAAACACGTCTGTGATAAGTAAAATAATGTGTTGTAATACTAAGCGCAGTTATATTGATTAAAATATGAATCCACAACACAGAGTGAAGGCGAATATAGAAAAAACATATTTACCTAATCATTTTGTTTCATTTATAATTACTAACTGATTAGCAAAGATGGCAGTATATAATAATAATAATAATAATTATTATTTTGTTGAATCGCTCTTTACATCATGACAGCATGAGCCAAATCGATGTAAAGGGTATTATAGCTATGTGTCATAGTGATTCTCGTGACATGTGATAGGTAGGTAATCTATCGCCATTTTATTGTCACGTGAATTCTACACCAGACTAAAGACAGTATGACAATCACACTGCCCTCGCCGGGAATCGAACCCGGAACCTTTCGGGGTGGCAGTCAATGCACTTACTACGACTATCGTCTAGTTCTAATAGGTCATAATGGAGTTCTAATGCCAACCAGTGTGATTGTCATCAAATCAAATCAAATCAGTTTATTTTCTCAATTTTAGTTTATTTTCTTGATAATAAAATGTCGGTAGATTAGACACCTATCACAAGTCATGAAAATCCTTGGTCTTCCTTGGTTCTTCTTTCCTTGGTCTTCCTCTATTTCTAGTTCCATTTACATCGTTAACGTATAATTTTTTTACCATTCTTTCTGCATTCATTCTTTGCATGTGTTCAAACCATCTTAATGATCCTTTCATTATTTGGTTGATAACACCATCATTCGCACCGCATTCACTTCTTATATTTTCATTCGACACTCTGTCATACACAGAGTATCTACACATTCGTCTAAGAGATCTCATTTTACTGCATTTATTCTACTTTCATCCTTCATGCTTTGATTCAATACATACGGGTCGGTACAATAACATCATTGTGCCCTACCATTTTAAATTTAATAGGTTTTGAAAATAAAGAATTTTCAAAAAATTATTGCAATCTCGGTTTTCAAGGAATGTTATTGATTTTTATATTGCAATCAATGAATATTGTACTGACCGTTTTTACTTAAAAAACAACTTCTTCAGAAAATTGACAGGAAATAACTCGAATTTTCAAATTCGTTATCAAAAATTCACACATTCGTCTAAGATATCTCCTCTTCACCATCTTCACCATCTTCATAAATGATGTTGCGAAGGTGATAAACTTCTCGCGATTTCTTTTATTTGCCGATGATCTGAAATTATTCCTGGAAATTAAAAATCCCGAAGACTGTTTTCGCCTCCAGTCGGACATCAATAATATTGTCAACTGGAGTCACAATAATCAAATGCAATTCAATGTCTCTAAATGCGTTATGCCATCTTTTACTAGAGCATTGAGAACTGTGTATTATAGATACACAATGAACAACCAGCAACTAGCACATGTATCTACGATGAGAGATCTCGGGATCATCTATGAGAGTAGGCTGACTTTTCGTGCGCATGTTGAGATGATTTGTGGCACTGCACTGAAGATGTTGGGCTTCATCGTCCGGACCGGCAGAGTTTTCAGGGATCGCAATGTGCTCAGAGTCCTATACAACGCATTGGTTCGGAGCAGACTCGAAAGTGGTTCTGTGATATGGAGTCCTCACGAGGCGAGATATTCCATTATGCTGGAGAGGGTTCAGAAAAAATTTCTGAGGTATCTCTACATGAGGGAGTATGGTAGCTATCCCTGGCTCTATCCCACGGCATTTCTTTTGGGAATGCTCGGAACCAATTCTCTACAGCTTCGAAGAGATGGACATCTAATTATCCATTTCTTTAGATTAATTAGGGGATACTTCGAGAACTCGGCCGTACTGGAGGGTGTTCGGCTTTTTGTCCCCGATAGATATCTCCGACAGCGACAGCACAGATTGTTTTACCTACCGGCTGCCAGAACCAATCTGCCTCTGGTGACACCGGTGGGAAGAGCAATTAGTCTGCTGAACGCGGTCTCCTCGGAGATCGACGTCTTTCATGTTAGTGAAAGTACGTTCAGAAGGCAAATACTCTTAATTCTGGAGAGTATCCTGTCTTCCTAATGTTGAACCATCTCTTATGCGTTTCTGGTAGTATACTATATATAATATATTATTTTACCTGTTCTCAATAGATGCCTTAAAAATAAATTTTGTAATGTCTGCTGATGAAATAAACTGATTTGATTTGATATCTCATTTCTACTATATTTATTCTACTTTTATCCTTATTTTGCCAGTTCCATGCTTCGCTTCCATACATAAGGGAATAATGGTGTTCTTGTACCAAAGTATACGCGTATTCAGATTTCATGATACACTGACATCGCATACCTACCTACACTTTCTTCGTTAAAATCAATACAAACATTTCGTTACGAATAACGCCAGCTTTCCCACTGACAGTCGGCGCAACAGTCATTATTCCTCGCCTTTTAAAGAGATAAGCCACATTTTAGTTGGGGCATTAAGGTTGATAGAACAATAAATACCTCCTGAACGGCCGCCATATCGGCGTTGGTCCAACGTGCAGATTGTCTGCTATTCGCCTTAGTTACGGTCGAGATTTCGGAAAATACTATTGGACGCTTTGGCAGAACCGCCATGAACGAGTATACAACAAAAAATAAGCTTTGGACACCAAAAATCGAGTGAACCAAATATTTTAAAAATTTCAATTAGCATGTTAAATTAAATAAAAATACACTTTTAGTAATTTGTATTAACACCACTTTATTTGGTAACACCAACCGGTTTCGCTCCCGCCGGAGCTTCGTCAGGGGAGATAGTAAACAAAATATAAAATCAGAGAACAGCCTATAAATAAATAAATATAACGTGGATGGGAGAAATAGTGGGGGTAGGAGAAAGTGGGCGCGAGGACGAATAGACTGTTAAGACGGTGAGTCATGCTCATTAGGGAAAAATTACGGAGAATTTCTAATTCAGATTTTAGTGGCGGACAGGGAAGAGCAATTAGTCTGCTGAACGCGGTCTCTTCGGAGATCGACGTCTTTCATTTAATATTAGTAAGAGTGTGTTCAGAAGACAAATACTCTTGACTTTTGAGAGTATCTTGTCTTGCTAATGTCGAACCATCTTTCATGCGTTCCTGATATTTTGTTGTATAAACTCGTATGTAATATTTGACCTGTACTCAATAGATGCCCTAAACACTTATGTTGTTTGTAATATCTGTTGATTTGATCACACATATGTATCGTGAACATATGTTATCGAACCTACGTCACTGGGATATGGAGTCAAGCGGCTTGTTTCATAAACAATTAATCGGGTAGCTACGAGTAGTTTTGAATCGGCTATTCTCTTATAATTATCGCCTATAATATAATGTAGGTATGTTTCATTATCAGTATTAGGTTACATTGGAACTGTACACTTAAATGGAAGAATAATTTGAGTCTTTCTCGATTCGTTTTCCTGGACCACTCTGTTTTATCTCGACCCCTGCCTTCATATATAAGGCAGCACGCGTTACTTAGTGCACGATCCTCCACTCATGGCGAGGACTGCCAGAGAGCCAATGGACAGGGAGATAATAAAGAAATTGAAAATATTTTCAAAACTTTTACCCACCAAATAACAACCTGCGATACATTCAAGCGTACTTTTTTTCTTGTAATTCTTGGGTAATTCGATTGGGCCGAGATAACCAAACCGCAGAGCTAAAAAGAAGAATTGGACTAAGTTGGGCCTTTCGGAAACATGAGTTACATCCTTAAAAACCGGAAAATACCGATTAACCTGAAACGAAAAGTTTATGAAGCCTACGTTCTGCCAGTTGGTACTTATGGTCTTGAAACTGTTACATTGTCCAAACAAAGTGCCGAGAAACTACGAGTGACCCAAAGAGCCATGTTTGGAATAAGCCTAAGAGACAGAGTCAGAAACGGCACGGTGAGAGAAAAAACAAAGGTCACTGACATCATCCACCGGGTGGCGACTCTAAAATGGCAATGGGCAGGTCACGTACCCAGAAGCTCAGATGAAAAGTGGACAAGAAGACTGCTGACTTGGATACAGTGGACGGCAAAGAGAGGTGCAGGGCGACCGCAACTACGGTGGAAGGATGATCTGAACAGAAGCTTCGGAATAACCTGGATGAACTTTCAATTAATGCATGTTAAATAAAATAAAAATACGCTTTTAGTAATTTGTATTAACACTATTTTATTTGGTAACACCAACCGGTTTCGCTTCCGCCGGAGCTTCGTCAGGGTGAGATAGTATAACTAAATATAAAATCAGAGAACAACCTATGTAGAAATAAATATAACGTGAAGGGGAGAAATTGTGGAGTTGGAGAAAGTGGGCGTGAGGACGAATAGACTGCTAAGACGGTGAGTCATGCTCATTAGGGAAAAATTACGGAGAATTTCTAAGTCAGATTTTAGTGGCGGACAGGGAAGTTAATTTTGATGATCTGAACAGAAACTTCGAAATAACCTGGATGCAGTCTGCACAGGACAGAGTGACATGGAAGCGAATGGAGGAGGCCTTTGTCCAGGAGTGGACGGGAATAGGCTGAGAAATAAGAAGAATTCTTGGGTGTATAAATGTTGACGAAAAGCTATTGTAGCTGCGTATTCGGCGTTGTTTCGTGTTTGTTTACATTAGTATAGAGTCGGGTCGTGTGTTAGTACGAGAAGTGACCGAATATTGACCACTTCATTAAGAGAAAGAGGAGATTAGCTATCCGGAGTGGACACTCCGAGTGGACCGAGCCGTCCTTCCATTAGCCCGACTCTCGGCTCGCCCCGGCGGGAAGGTGGTATAAATCAGATGACTTACAAGGCATTATATTAAATAGCTTTTAACATTCTTGGCTCTATCTGCACCAATATATAGCGGCGGAGATAACGACTCTTGCAGCGAGAGGACCGGATTGGGAGATATACTCATATAGGGTGTTTTTTTAGAGGTATACAATACAATACACATTCAAAATGAATATACGACAGAATCTTAAATTCTGATATAAGAAAAGAATGTAGAGCGGAAGAAGGTATTATGAACAAAATTATGAAAGAATCGCTGCGTTGGTTCGGACATATGGAACGCATGGATGGAGAAAGAATGGTTAAGAAAGTATAAAGCCGACCTCCGTGGCCGAGTGTTAAGTGCATTGACTGCCACCCCGAAGGTTCCGGGTTCGATTCCCGGCGAGGGCAGTGTGATTATCACACTGTCTTCGGTCTGGTGTAGAATTCACGTGACAAAAAAATGGGGATAGATTAGCTACCTATCACATGTCATGAGAATCAATATGATAGCTATAATACCCTTTACATCGATTTGGCTCATGCTGTAAAGAGCGATTCAACAAAATAATAATAATAATAACAATAATAATACGTTAATGATGTAAATGGGGTACGAAGTCGAGGCAGACCGAGGAAAACATAGCATGACCAAATTTATTAAATTTTAAAGGATGGTCAAGTTACAAGTCGGAGGAATCGACGTGCATGTATGACTCGTTGTATGAATGTGGAGGAAGCTAGAGAGGTTTGCCAGGATAGAGTAGTGTGGCGGTCCATTCTCTCTGCCTACCCCTGCGGGGAAACGGCGTAATGGTTTGTTTGTGTTTGTTGTTCAAAATGGAAAAAAAAAAACACATTAAAATAATATTAATGACTATGATATTGGCTTTATTTAATAGATAATTTTATGCTATAATTGTTTAAATATGATTGAATTAATAAATAGGTTACCTACTATAAAATACAATATATTATATTATAAAGATTTCTGTAATTGTATGTAGGCAGTGGATCGGTCACACTCTGAGACGGAACCCAGCCTGCATCGCTCAGGGCGCACTAGACTGGTCCCCTATGGAGGGAAAGAGGAAGCGAGGCAGACCTAGAGCCACCTGGAGAAGAGCCCTGCAGGACGAGGTTAAGGCGGCAGGCCTCACTTGGGATGATGTTAGGCAACAGGCATGCGATAGAGTCGGGTGGAGAAGGTTCTTTGAGGCCCTATGCACCACGGAGGTGTGACAGGACAAGAAGAAGAAGAGTGGTTATGAAATTGTATATACGAGTATATAATAGTTTAAAGACAATATATTTTTATTATTTATATCATTTATTTTTATTTTATTTTATATCTATTGGTGGCGATGAGGTTCGCAACCCATCACACCGCATCTCTCGCGGGGGCGAAAAGAGAAGGATGGAGTGCCGCATCGATTAAAGTGTGGCAGTCTATTCTTTCTGCCTACCCTCTCGGGGAGACGGCGTGATGGTTAATTAGTTACTCAATCTTTTACAAAATAAACAATTACATACCAAGAAAAGAAAAAGTTATGATGTACGAAGCATATATATTGTTTATTGAACAATGATGTAAAACTCCATACAGACAAACAAAACAAATGGAAATATCAGACCCGACCAAATTCGAGACCTTAAAAATTGTACACAGAGTGATCATGGAAGAGACTACAGACAGCAGCTACAAATTAATCAAAAACTCAGACGTACACAGACACCAGACCAGCAACTGTGACAGATATCACTAACCGAATGCACGAACAAAGACAGGACAATCAAGGATATCGAACAATGGACTGAAACTTTACAATGACCCATCAAAAAGCCACAAGGAGTTTTACTAGAAATGAATTTAAAATACACCTGAAACATAATATAGTTACAAGTACGATCCAAAAATGTATCCATATAACCTAATTGTTATTTATAAATAAATAAATAAAACGGCAAGGGGTCTACGGGACAAAAAGTGGGAATCTATGAACTAGACTGTCATAGAAATCGGCGTCAAAATAATATAAGTACTTAAGAAATAAATAAATCATTACTAATTACATATATTATAAGATGAAATAATTCTGATTCGTCGTTAGTTCGGTCCTATTCCGATGGTGCATTTAGCATTCAGCGCTAACGAGTGTGGCGCGCAATCTAACCTGTTGTGACTGCCTTTTTATGTAGTCAGTGAGGTTAGTTAGTCAGCAAGTCAGCCGGCTTGTCTGCTGTAGTGCTAGTGGTCGTGGCACCTTCGTGAACAGAATTACTGTCTTTTTAGGTTATCTTACGTGCCATGCCTTTCGTGATGCGTGGGAGGACAATCCGCGTACATTACTTCGAATGTCTGCCCGTCCTTTTGTCTGAAATACTTTAAAAATATGAGAATATTGCTGTCATAAATACATGTTGAAAATTCACCCACAGGTTAGCTTCCTTTTTCAAATTTAAAAACACATAAAAATGGAACGTTTCAGTAAATTCAATCACACGTCTGATTATTTATCATAATTAAAAACACGTTTATTGCATAATTAAAAATTACGTGTTCTGCACAATAATTATAATCACCTTAAATGAAAATTTTAATTGAATTTTAATGTGGTAAATATTACTTTAGCTATGTTTAATAAACTGAAACAAGTTTTATTAATGTAAAGTATTAATTATAATATTCAATATTTTGAATATCGTTTACCCGGTGGATTGCCACGCCATCTATATTTTTATTTCGGTACTGTATTGTGTCGGCAAAAAAGGGAACTGTAATTTTGACAGCTATTAATAATTACCTTCTTTTTTGAAAATAATTTTAAATTGAAACTGGTATATTTCGTAACGGATAATAAAAAAGACTAATAAAATATAAGAAACAAGTTTAATAAAAAAAAAAACTGAAAAGCTTCTCAAACGAGTTACGATTATAATTTGGCGATACCACCGGTCGGCGACAGATGTCACTAATTCGTCTAGATATATTAGAACTTTTGCAAATACTTTATTTGCGCATTTGATAAACGAAATGTATAAGGGAAGAAAGGGATAAAACACAGAAGATATAAATAAAACAACCATTTGAAAATAACATCATTGTTTATCTGTCCAATATAATATAATATAATACATTTAAACATACCCACATTATGAACTAAGTTGCATATGTCATCTATAACAATTCTTAAATTTATTGGATACATTGGAAAACTAACTAGGAGGAATATAAAACACAATGAGATGTATACATTCACAATAACATTATTAGGTACATTCATCTTTACAATAAAAATTTATTACAATATAGGATATTTATAACACACTTTCAATAATGGGCGAAACCATTTTCATACGAAATGTCAAATTTATTACAATTTTATAATTTAAATAAATTTATGTGGCCCTATGTCAATTTTCAAAGTACTACGAAAAAAGAGTAAAATTGAATCAATGTCAAATTTAAAAAAACATATTATTAGTTAACAGTTAATTTTAAGTTTTAAATCAAATTTAGTTATTCAGAATACAATCTATAAATAAAAAATCAATTGTGAAAGAAAGGACACAGGTTAAGCCTGAAATCAAAATAACACTTTTTGTATATTTTCTTTTTCGCGGAGATTTTATTTATTTATTCTGAAATAATGGTTTTAAACCTGTAAAATACATGGACACTTTTTCATATCAGGGGTGATTTTTGGAATTCAGGAGAAAATATTTATTTTTGTTAATACTATTGATAAATTATTTAGGTTATCAAATATTTTTTCTAAGCAATGGAAATTGAAAACAATTGAAATACATATTTTTACGAAAATGCAAGATATATATATTTTTTAATTACTGCTGATATCATGACAAAATGTATTATAAATTAACTTTAAAAATTCCGATTGATTAATAATATAATAATTATGATTTTAATCGTAATGTGCAAGTGAAAAGAAAATGGTAATAAAAAAAACCCATTGCATATTTTATTTTTAATGTAGATTTTTTATTTTATATAACTTTCAAGTGTTTTGATCTATTTAAAATCTACATCATAATTTATCATGTTTTTTTTTTAATTTGAAAATAACTAAGGTTATTAAATTGTATTGATAAAAATAGAAAATATAGAATGGTGTAATTATTGAAGTTTTTTTTTTCAGATAATGTTTTAATTTTGAAACACTGTTATTACACATATCACAAATTATTTTTATAAGGCTGTAACGACAGCTGTTTCGCCAACCAATGTTTTGCAAAACAGCTGTTGTGCAAATATTATAAAAATAAATTATGTTATGTGTAATAAAGGTGTTTAATTTTTTTTACCATATTAATACCATAGCAAGGCAAAATTTTTATTTCCAACGAATCACAACTATTATGAAAAAAAAGTTTGATAATAGAATAAATTCTGTAAATTATTAAAGTACTAATAAGATAATTTTTTTCAACGAAACAATTGACAAGGATCCTAAAATTTTAAAATAAAAATAGTTAATATTATTAGAATATTTCAAATGGTTAATTTTAAATATATTATTTACAGTTTAATACAAAATATTTCAGCCGCAAAACACGCATATTTTCCAGTCTGATAGTAAATAAAACAACAAACAAATATTCCCTTGTTTTGATAATATTCAGTCAAAAGTTAGATTAGTTGATGTGTCCACCCACCGAAGCCAGGGGTAGCGGTCATATTTCGAGTATACACAAAGCAGTCACATATGTTACATAGCCTTAAGAATTATTTTAAGAAGATAAGAGGTTTAGGCAAGTTAATTTAGAAAATGGGAATATATACATACAACAATATACGATAGATGCATTATTAATCTTTATAACTTCAAATTTAAATTTTCATATGAAGCACTCATTGTAGTTAGACATTTTAAACTTATAGATATAAAATAATTCATATTTAACCACGTTATTGTTATTATAAAAAATAAAATAAAATATCGCCTGCTGCATCCAATTTTGAAGGGAAAAATAGAGGGCCGCAGGGAGAAGGCAGATCTCTTGGCTGCGTAATGTGAGGGAATGGACGGGAATCGGAACTGTGGAGGAGCTATTCCGGAGAGCGCAGGATAGTGAAGAGTTTACCAGAGTGATCGCCAATGTCGGGGGACCTGACAGGGCACTTTAAGAAGAAGATTGTTATTATAATTGATGTCAACTAGTTTTGCTTGGTCCTAAGCTTCATCATGGCAAAAAACAACCAAGTTTTACTAAGTTTTAGTTGTTATACTGCCCTGATGAGGCTAGGGTCCAATGGAAACTAGTTGGTATCAATTATAATAACCATACCGCGGTTAAATACAAAATGTTTTATTATTTTAGATCTTTAATTTATCTTCAAATTTGTTATTATAGAAATATCTATTATTTAAATTTGCATAAAAAAAACATAGATTATAAATACAGAGCACAGGATCTCAAAGAAGGTAGTATAGTCTACCCCCCAGTGGGAGCTAAAGCCTTCTACAGGTTTTTTTTAGGTAGTCTAGGGATCGGTAGCTCTTTATATGATAAAATAATAATATATTAAAAAAAAAATTGCCTTATGTTGAATTGAATAATGATCATTCTAATTTTAATTCGTCTTATGTCCATCTTACAAGTTGGATATTTTTATTAAATTTCTATTTCAATTATTTTATCGTGAAAATTGAGTATATCTAGATTTTGAAATTGAGATTGAGAAAGTATTATGTATTATATCAAAGTTGATATATAGTTAACTACGTTAATTTGAAAGCTAAGACATTAACACTGTGGAATTTCATAGTAATACACTTTGGAAATTGAAAAAAACTTTGTTTATAATCCACAAAAAATTGAAAAAACATGACATATTGAATTTTAAACACGTTTTTTATATTAGTCTTCCTTTTTTTAGTTTTTATTATACATTTACACCTGAGGTATCCTCCGAAACATGTTGTGTTTTTATAAATATTTTGTGGATTATAAATAAAGTTATTTTCAACTTATTTAAAACACTGTGGAATTCCATAGTAATACACTTATGAAATTGAAAATAACTTTGTTTATAATCAACAAAATATTAAAAAAAAAAACCACGACATGTTTCGGGGGATACCTCCATCTTCAGGTGTAATGTAATAAAAACTAAACACAGAAAGACAAATATAAAAAATGCATTTAAAAATCGGTACGTCATGTTTTTTAATATTTTGTGGATTTTCAATTTGAAAATATCAAACATACTGAATGCAAAAAAAACAATTTTATAGCGAGTGGTGTTGGAAAATTGATGTCTTGCAAAGGGGACGGCGACCTGAATAATTTGAGAATACAGTTATATAAAAAAAAAAACAATAGAGAATTTATCACCATTATATTATTGCACAGAGGTTAAAATATATAGCATTAAAACAAATAACACAAGTGTTTTAATTTATTTTCAAATGAATTATTTAAAAAAAAGCATTTAAATAGATTTTTTCTTTCTAAACAAATATCAGTGAAAAATTTATATAAAATAAAGATTTTTAAGTGATAACCATGTATTAAAGGATTTTTTTAATATGTGTAATATTATGTAAAAATTATATAAACGTGAAGTTTGCAAAAGAAAAGATATTAATATTATTTGTTTTAATGGTTTAGTTATGATATATAAACAAATATAAATAAAAATAAAAATTAATTAGACATATAAAAGAGGACACGGAAGATTTAAATTAAATTAAATAAAACAAGAAACAATATAATTATTAGTTAATCTAGAGAAAATATAATAAAACTAATAAATTCATTTTTTTAATTACATAAAATTAATCAGGGCATTACAATTTATGAAATTAATTAGTATATTATTAATATAAAAAAAAATTATAGTCGATAACATGTCTTTTATAATTATAGTGTAGGGTTTATACGTAAAGGTACGTGGTTAGACTTATCTTATCATAATATTCTTTTTAATTTTAAGATGATACATCTGATATAATAGAATTAGTTCTTATTAAAAGATGATTGAAAACCATTGTTAGAATATTCATTGATTATTTGCCACTTATCATATAACAATTTCTTTAATAAACTTAACTCCATAAATGGTACATAATTAAAAATGAATAATATAAGCGAATAAATAATATTTCTGGTTGAAACATATAGACCAGTGGTTCTGGGATCATTCAGGGGGTCCGTGGAAAATATAAAATAATAAAAATTGTGATACATTTTTATTACTATGGAAGTTACAATAAAGCATTGACGACGTTCTTTTTTAGCTCATTCGGGAAAATCAGCTGTTTTTTTTTGTTCATTTGTGTTAATCGGAAAAATAGATGAGGACGATGAGGATGATAGCAGGAAGGACTATTCGAGATAGGGTGAGGAACACGGGTATCCGCGAGATCTGCAAGGTGGAGGATGTCGTGAGATGGGGCAGACAACGCAGAAGATACTGGAATGCGCACGTGCAGAGAATGGATCCCATCACACGTTGTGGCGCATCAGATTCCTGCCGGCTACGATAGATAGATAGTTGGGAGTCAACCTCCCAAGAGAGGCCAGCCTGATTTCAGGAACAGACTAAAGGTCTATAAGGAGAAGATGAAGAGAAGAAGAAGTGTAAATCAGATCACGAATGAGCAAAAAAAGAAACAAAAGGTCGATAAGGAATTCCAGATTATTTTTTCTATTGGCGTAATTTTGCTTTGTGTCAACTTCATAAACTCATTTTATAGTTCGGTACTTATTTGGCAAAAGGTCCCAGATGCGTTTTTTTGTGAAATTGAGTTAAATATATCATATTTTTTTTTGTTTAAAACAAGTTTTAAATATAATACAGGTTTATAACCAGTACTCCCATAGAATCCCAGAAGCCCGGCTTGCGTAAGAAATTTTGAATCAAAACCCCCAAATCTAAGAAATCACCAAATCACCTTCCAACAATGTTCCCATCAGACGTAAGAGGAATAGCCACAAGAGCCGAACCTCTGTAAGCCAGAAGATTCAAAATTTCTTACGCAAGCCGGGCTTCTGGGCTTCTATGGGAGTACTGCCACTGTTTATAACATGTATCCTAATTTTAAAAAATGTTTCAAAATAAAAAATAATTCAGAATTAATAAAATATTGTGTAGGTTTTATACGAAAAGAAAACGCTGCTAATATTTGATACATTTATAAATATACTTTCGTATGAAGCACTTAATTTGTGGTGTGGCATTATTGAGAATAAATTTAAAACACTTTTGTTAATTTTTTTACCACTTAATTTTTGTCAATGGTAACCCTGACGAAACCGGTTGATTTTGACTAATATAAGGTGGTATATAAACTAATAAAAGTGTTTTAAAATTAATCATATACAGGGTGTCCCAGATGTCGACGTCAAGCCGGAAACATATGATAGGGCAAGTCATGCTAGTTATGAGAAAAATCTAAAAAAAAAAATTAAAAAGAAAAATAAAAAGTTTTGCAGTTTTGAATTTATAGGCATTTAAAAAAAAATGGTACCAGCGTGAGGGATGCCTGTCGAATTTTTATTTATTTTCTTGTATACAACAGGTGTGTATCTATCCGTCTCACACATTAGTAAAAGTGGCGTCACTATCTGTCTCGCTCACACTTCGAAAAATGACTTTTAGTCTCTCCGAAAAAAAAATTCGTTACCGGATTTCATTACAAAAAAAATTATCCACACCTAATTTAAGAAATAATCAAGCAAGTATCATATCATTTTGGAACCCTTATTAAATGCGCCAACTTTTAAAGTTACCTGCCTAAATAGCATTGTACATTTTATTTTCAGTACAGTCAGTTAAAATTGGGCGTAGTATTAATTTTGAATACTTGGTTGGGCACAAAAGTAACATTTTCTTCCAAGCTGGAGCAGTTAGCTTTAAATTTTAGGCAACAATTTACAGAAGCATTATTCAGGATTACATAATAAAAATAAAATTTATAAAAAGTAAAGATTTGTAGTAACGAGAGTTAAAAGACCATCACATGGTGTGGATTTTCTCGATTTTTTTAAATGCCTATAATTTCAAAAATACAAAACTTAGATTTTTTTTTTACATTTTTCTCATAACTAGCATGACTTGCCCTATCATCTGTTTCCGGCTTGACGCCGACATCTGGGACACCCTGTATAATACATGAAAATATAATCAATGTCGTAGCAGATATTATTTCTAAAAAAAAAAATCTGTTCTTAAATTAAAACACAAAGTTGATTAAATTTAAAATTGTCACAGAATTAAGAAAATAACTAAAGTGTTAATAATATTATCATAAAAACATATTTTGAATCACACAATATATTATATTAGTGCTAAAAGAGTTTGTTACCATTGTGTAAGTGTAAGATATTCAATTGAAATAAAAGTGCATAATATTTTTTTTTACAAAGAAAGCATCCATTTAAGTCATACTAGATTAAAAATAAATCATTTGATTAGAAAAATACGTAAGGATTAATTGTATCTCAATAAAACCAGTGCCAGGTTTTTGACATCCTAGGGCCTAGGAGACTCAAATAAGTGCAAGGCCTCCACCAAGTCAAACCATAAACAATATCAAAGGAACATTACGGCTTGTTATAATGTCAAGATGGCACTGGTTTATCTCACTATTACTCTGGGGCGACGATATGGTGGTCGAGGCGTTTACAGGACTTATGACCTGTCATTAGTTGGGTTAAGCATACTAACAAACATTCCCAATTCCGCCCTTCTTACGACCACATCTGACAAATTTTTGAACACTTCACATTTTTTAGTTCAATCTACACTAGCGCCATCTATTAAGATTGGATGTAAGCATGTACGCAATGGGTAAAATCCAGTATTCGTCTACAAGTATTTGTATACATTCAAAATGTTAGAAAAATATTTAGTTAAATGTGATAACATATGAAATACAATAATAATTGAGCATATTGAATATGAAATAGAAAAAATATTAAACACAATAGGGTAATAAATCAAAGAAATCAAATCATGATAGAAGAAAAGAAGTTAACTTCATATGTAATATAATTATAAACGAATCTGGTGGTCCTGTTTCGATTAAAACTAACAGAAAAATAATTTTGTAAGGTCAAAATTCTAGTGAAAAAAATATTTTTGTTAAAAAATGTACATTTTAACCTATTTGCAATGTATAGAAATGAATTTAATAATATATGATATAGAAGAATGCAAGTTAATTAACACATTGTGTGCGAGAAACATAAAAACATGTGATTCTTGAAATGTAAACAGATTTTATTATTACCATATAATATTAACTGGCCACAGAAGATTTTTTATGTAATTTTATATAATGAAGGTTAAAAAAGCACATTTATTTAAAAACAAAATCAAAAACAAGCATATTGAAATGATTTAACTGAAATCTCTTGATGGAAGTTCATTTAAAATAATAATTAAATAAAATGATGTTTTTTATAACTACTTCCACATTTGTCTTCATTTCGACAGCGACCAGTCTGTCGATGCCAGCGAGCCTGGTGAAACCGGTCACTGTCGAAATAAACGAAATAAAGACAAATGCAAAAGTAGTAAACATTGTTTTATTTAATTATTATTTACAAGTATGTTGAATTTAATTTACAGTAATTTTTGCACCACAAAAGCACTCGCATACAATGCGTTAAATGTGATTAATTCTCTATACTCATAAATATTAATGAAAGCATCTGTTTTCTAGAAGTTTCATTATATTTTATGGGAATGATATGTTTCACCTTGCTAAGGCATTACCAAATATTTTAATAAGCCATTTTCAAATGCAAAACACGTCATTCCCATAAAATAAGATAAAACTTCTAGAAAACCGACATTTTCATTAGTATTAATTATTTATTACGGATTTTTGATAAACTTAAGCTGTTCATTATGGAATTCCGTGACATTTAAAAAATGAATTAAAACACTGTTTTTTTTTCACTTATGAGTTTATTATTTTTGACATGTTTGGAAGATTTTACAAATCAAATCAAATCAAATCGAAAAACATCGAAACATGCCTAGAAACATAAACTAAAAAGTGAAAAAAAAAGGCAGTATATTTGAAAAAAAAAAAACCTCATCTAAAATTGAGTTTTATACCACCGTCAAGACACAATAAATATTCTTTTATATAGTTGATAAATTAAATATTATAATATGAAATATATAACAATGTTTAAATACTGTACATATTTGGGTAAATTTAAATACAGGGACCACCGATTCGAGTCAAAATGTAAAAAATGTTCACATTCATAATTACAATCACAAAGAACTGTCATTTGCAAAGAAGACATAGACAAAGTCCAGCTACCAGGATACGTCCTCCCGTGCGGAGATGGAGCGAGAAAGCGGAAGCCGTGCTGGTCTGCTGCCACTCATCTGTGAGTGTGGGCGGTGCGACGGGAGGAATATGGGGGCGCGGCAGGAGCAGTTGCGGGGGCGCTCTGGTAGCATTCCTCGCACACGCGGACGGGCTTCAGCTGACCGAACCGGGGCAGGGGGATGGAGTTAGAGCTGCAGGATGCGCAGAATACTTTACCTGGAAGATGGAAAAGTATTTTTTTTATACAACAGATCGTTTGAACCCAATTACTGTATACAATTTGTTTTTTTTAGCTATTATATTGATTCTCATGACATGTGATCGGTAGCTAATCTATCGCCATTTTATTGTCACGTGAATTCACCAGATCAATGACAGTGTGACAATCGCACTGCCATCGCCGGGAATCGAACCCAGAACCTTTGATATTACCACTCTGCCACGAAGGTCGTATGTGTGTTTATATAAGATCTCAATTCACTTGACGGCCTACGTGGCAGAGATGGTTTGAACATATGAAACGAATGGATGAGAGTAGAAAGCTAAAAAGTTGTATACAAGCAGCGTGAGTAGAAAAAGAAGCCGAGGACGGCCGAGGAAAACATGGCATGAGCAAATTAATCAATTACTAAAAGGCGGCCACATTCGGAGTCGGAATAATCGACGTGCGTGCATGGTACGATGTATGAATGTAGAGGTATGCCAGGACAGAGGATTGTGGCGAACCATCCTCTTTGCTAAAGTTAAATACCTATCACAAGAAGACATGAAGTATCCGAATTGGTCACATAACACAAAAAGTTGCAATTCAAACATAAATACACTATTAGAGAGAAGTAGCTCATTATAAATGTAAATGTGGAGGGAATCATAAAATATAAAGGTCAACGAATGTTTCGTTACATCCGAGATTTCGCTATTTCTGTGATCGTAATAACCGAGTTCGACCGTAATGAATTATTAAAGTGTGAATAAACTTACCACAGTTTCTGCAGTGATGTCTCCTCCTGAAGGCTGTGAAGTGTGAACCACACCTCATGCAGTCCGGGGCGGCCATGTCTGGTACCCACTCTGGGGCCCGCTCCACCCCGGATGCAGACTGCGAGCGCGGCCCTCTGTCCCCCCTGACACTGTCTTCTCTATCCACATTAGCGACAACGGACCGAGCGTTAACACGTGAATTACCTCTAATATTAACATTCCCGTTAGAAGTCGTGTGATCCGTCACTTGTGACACTCTAGAAGCAGAATTCGAACTCTCAGAATCGTAATAATTCTCTGCCCTTTGATTTCTATTAGAGTCGGAAGATGTACTAGAATTGCTCGGTGAAGGAGTTGCTTTTCTATTTAACGATCTAGGACTGCCGTCGTTTGGGATCTGACTCACATTTTCGTTACTCTGCGCGATGATCGAAGAGTCTGAATTTCTAGAGTCCAAAGAACGCTGAGAGTTCTGCCGTGAGCCTTGAGAGTCGTGTCGTTCGTTTAGATCGTTCTGCATGTTTTCTTCCGTGTTTGAAGTTCCTTCGAGAGCAGTCAGGCTGTGCCGAGATCGGCGTGACGTTGGACTATTATCAGCGTAGACTTCTTCCGCGGAATATATACTATCGAAAGAGTCTCCGTTTGTCAGCACTTCGGATTCAGACACTTCATACTCGATTGTCTCTCCGTCTATGTTCTTGTCTCTGCGGGGTTGCGTCGCAGGTGTTTCTGCCTCTTCCGGTTCGCTGGGTTTTTCCGGTTCTATATCCTGTGTTTGATTCATGAGGAAGACAGACTTTAGAATGTTGCGAAGGTCTGTTGCAAAGTTGGTCTGAAGTTGGTCGGCCACTCCGGCGATGCACACAAAGAGGCGGTGTATCAAGTCCTCACTGGACCTGAAATGTAAGAAAAAATAATCTAGATTAACAAGGACTTCTCGTATTCTCTTATTGTACTGACATTTGTATAATTCGATCATTTAATAAAGGCCAAAAACATTCCGATGAATCTCAAAATAAGGGTTTATGAGGCATGCATCCTCCTGGTAATTATGTATGGACTAGAAACTGTAGCATTTACAGCAAATACATGACATGACAAATGAATGCTTGGCATCAGCCCGAGGGACAAAATACTGAATACCGAAATCAGATGCAAGACAAAGCTTGTCAATGTGATGGACCATGTTGTCAAACTAAAGTGGAAATGACAGGGAACAGATAGATGGACACCCAGAGTATTGATGTGGAGACCATAGGAGGGAAAAAGAGGTATCAGTCGGCCCTAAAAAAGACAGGCTGACGATATGATTACAGTAGGGAGAAGAATAATAGAAGTTGGATAGAATAAAATGGAGACTATTTAAAGAGGCCTACATCCAGAAGTGGAGAGATGGCTAGGGAGAAGAGAGATTGTACTGATAACATAAGTTAAATAAATAAAATAAAGCAGAATGTGTGCTGCAAACAAAGATTCAATTGGAACATGAAATAGTGGAGATATGTGGATACTTGATGCAGTGATAACTAACCTAAACTTGGCTCTGGTGTGATGGCGTGCGGCCAGCTCCTGAGCCTGCAGGGCGAGTGCGATCTCCTCATCGTCAGCGCACTCCGAGTGGAAGGATGATGTTGCACTAGATTGCGATGAGGGCCACTCCTCTGTGCTTCTGGAAATAGTAGTGACACATTTCGATTATGAGATGCGTGTTACGATAATGTAGTTTTCTCATTGCATGTAATAAGCATTTTAACACTATTATTATTATTATGAACTGTCCAATAGCCAAAACAAAAAGTCTCTCCTAAGAACCACAGAAATGAAGACTCTCCGATCCGTTGCGGGAACGACACTCCGAGACAGAATAAGAAATTTTGAAATAAGAAAGATCTGCAATGTAGAAGATGTCCTGCGATGGGGAAGACTGAGAAGACGCTACTGGAGAGATCATGTGGAAAGAGCATGTTCTGAACGCAAATAAAGTACCAACAGGAAATCGACCTGCAGGAAGACCACCTAAAAGATGGCGAGACAGTTTGACATCTGTATCCCAGGAACAGGCTCCGAGAAATAACAGGACACAGTCCTAAATAAAGCAGACGAAGAACTGTCCAATTTAACCTTAAAAATCTTGATTCAGATGTGAACAGAATAATATTAATAACAAGACTTACCCTTGCTCGATGACCAGTCCCAATTTGAGTCTCACAGGACTCCGTTCGTACCGAGCTCTGTTCTCCAGAACGAAACGCCCGGGTGACCAAAACTTGGATTCTCTCGTGGTTCCGCGAGATCGCTTCTTTTTCCCCTTCGGACTCGATGACTTCCGCAGTTTTCGCTGGTTCAGGACGCCGGTGGAACTGGGGGCCTGATTTGAGGCAGACACTGCGTCTTCGCTACCCCTGGAAGAGATGCTATGCATGTCGGGAGATATGTTGGACATGGAGCCCGCATCCGCTTGATTGTCGTTGGCAGTATCCACAGTTTGAATTTCACTGGTAGTCCTTACGCTTTCACTAGAACTTAAATTATTATCACAATTTTCAACACTAACATTAGAACTCGAGTTTATATCGTTTCGCGTCCGATCGGCGGCCGATTCTAAATTATCCGCATCAATCGGAACGTCCGCATCTAAATTTGAACACAAACTATTATCACATGGTTGCGAGACTTCTTCAACACCCGTCGAATGTTTGCAGTTACTTAAACTAATATCACTAACTTGGGCCGCGTCGAGTACGAATTCGGGTCTCTGCATCAAGTTTTGCGAGGAGCCCGCGTCATTCTTCTGGACGTTGCCAGAACTCTCGGAATAGTTGATGTGCAAGGAACTGATCACCCCTGATTCGTTATTCGCAGTGTCCCTGTCTCCTTTATCGCTAGACGAGAAGGAATTACTAAGTTGCGCCGAGTTCTCTAAGATAACTTTAGCATCGCTATTCAGTCTTTGGTTATTGTCTCTGGACAAGATGCAGTTTTGGTCCATGAAATGCCCGAATGTCGAGTCTATTCGGTCCGCTTCGCTACTAGCATTTCGGCATTCGTTTAATTTTGCTTTCGTGGACGTCGTAGCGGCGTTTCTGTCGCTGTTCAGATCCTTGATCTCGGAATCCGGCGACCGATCTAGACTAGTGTTTTCGGTGCAGATTCCTGAATCTCCCGGGGTTTGTTCATTCGTATCGCTATCGTATCCGATTAAAAATTTTGCCCTATCACGGGCTGCAATTTGTCCCGCTTGATAATCATTGGTTTTTTGAGCCACGATGGTTTCATCGCTGATGGTAAAGAAGCTAGCCTCTTCGCAGTTTATTACATTAGAGGCATCGGCAGAAGTTTGAGCTAGAAATCTACTTTGAAATTCTTCATTTGTTAATAGTAGCGAACTGAGGTTTGCATTCGCGACGGATATGGAGTCGCCGAATAAATCTCCTTCTATATTCCCCGACTGCTGGCTTATCATCATCGGATTGTTGATGGGATTAACAAACATTTCGTCTTCGTACATCACGGGATTATTGGACAAGGTGGTGAGAATAGCCGGCTCTTGACTGATTGCATTGGGAATGAGGTAGCCGTGACTTGTGGAAGGCATGCTGGCCAATTGAGAAATAACCATATCACTTCTTGTCGGTGAATAATTCACGTTGTTTCTAGCCGTCTGAAATTCTGAATCGTTTGGGCGATCAATCAAATTAGAAACGTCGTTTGAAGAGAAAGAATAGATTTGCGACGATTGATCTTGTAGTAGATTGCTAATAGAACTATCTATGAGTGAAAAGTTTCTATGATTGTCAACAGAATTTTCCGGGTGTTCTCCATAGGAGATGCACGACAGCTTATCGGCGATTTCGGAAACCTGTTCGGAAAGATTGGAGACTAAGAGTTGATCAGGAAGGAGCACATTATTGTCCGTGGCTATTGGATTGATGTTGACGAGGCTCGTACTAGCTCCCGCCAGAGGATCAAACATAGACAGACCGTTGCTCGAGAGGTTTCTGATCATGAAGTCGTGAGAACTCGATACACTTTCGTTACGACTAGACTTTCGGCTACTGCCGTGTGATAAATTAGAATTCCTCCGTTCCGTTTTAGTCAGAGTTAAATTTAGATTTTCTTGAATAGTCTCGAGTTCGTTGTCAACGATTTCTTCATTTTCCGGCGCTTGAACACTTAATCTAATAATATCTTCTTTTCTAGAAACGAATCCTTCCGTCTTCTCCTCTTGCGATGTGTCTTCTGGTGTTGATTGAAGTTTATCACTATGCGAACTCGAAGACTGTGGAGTGTTGAGCGTTGGGGAATCGTCTGTGGCTGGGAAGAAAGGAGGATCTTCGGGAAGGCTGGCCTGAAGTGTGTCACTGAGGTTGGTGGAGCTTTCGCTACAATCCGGTAGATTTTGAAGTCTTGCACTGCAAAGAAAAAATATACGCATAAATATGAATGAACGAAAAGGTTTAGATAACATGAAAATCATACATAACACAAATGAAAATCACTATGTAAACATAATACTTTATTTAATGCATTAGGTGTGATATTTTTCAAAATACTGGTGAGAAATGCTGTCATCTGTAAATAATTTAGATTATTTTAAAATGACCCAAATAAAAACATTATTGCATGAAAGAGATAATGCAGGGTGCGCACTATTTCTTTCTCCCTTGCTGGTTAGTACAAGGGCGTAAGCAAGACCCACCACGCACTCTTGTCACCAGTCAATATCCTTTCCTTCCCAGTCCTTTGGTGGCTTTCCTTTTACTTTGCCCATTATTAATTACCAATCACCATTTAGACTACCAATAATTGGAAATTAGACAAACAATCTATTTGGGTGTTCATTTTTTTTAATTGATTCTTGGTCGAATACATAACTCAGATATTTTGAATGACTTGACTTTGTTTGTCTCCGACATTTATTTGCGACAACAGCAACATAGATTATTTCTAATGCTACTGTGTAGAACCAATCTACCTAAGGTAATGCCCGTGGGCAGAGCAGTAATCCTTCTAAACCGCATAGCTCAAAGAATTAAAAGAATCGATAGTAAAGCTTTGTTGTTACGAATATCAATATTTGGAATTTTTTTCTTGATGCTGTACACTGACCAATCACGACCGAAATAATGTGTCAAGCGCGCGTAACTCCCGTATTTTTAATATTTTCGACGTAAATTGCGGAAAAAAAACTTTAAATCGGGTAATAAATGTATTAAAATATATCGGGACAGAAATAATTACATGCAAACGGCAGGAAAACGTAAAATCCGGGTTTCACTGTATTCATTTTTATGAGATGCCTGTCTTAATAGGATTCTTTTAACCAATAAGAAAGTTGATTTAAAGCGCCATTAAAGCCACAAAAATGTTGTTTTGTTATCCAAACACTATTGTTATTATTATTATGAACACTTGACGTTATAATTATTATTTTGACAGAACGAAAAAATGGCCGTGATGTTCCAAGCCGTTGGCAATTGGCGCAATTTTTTTTTTTTTAGTGATCGTGTAATTTGTAATAAATTTATTTTTTGGGAAATCCGGTCCCTTGAATTTCGAATTAACGGACTTTTACTGTAATTGAAATCTTGGATGAAAGAACAGTACCTCAAGCCGCTGTCTCGGGCCTGCGGATCTTGGGGAGCCCAGTCTCCGCCTATGTTGCTGAGGACGTCCTTGCAGTGGGCGTTGTCCGAGTAGAAGCGCGTCACGAATTCCGAGATGTCCGGGTAGCAGTCGCTGTCCACCTTCATGGCCGGGGAGCCTGTAAACAAAAGAATACATATTTTTTATTAACCCTTATTGTGCGGCCGGCTTCATTTGTAGTTAAACAAAATTGTCTCCAACTGTGTTTTGCCACATTTACAGCCCACACCGATAATACCTGTTCATCATTCTATGTTCTACGATGAAGGATCTCGGAATCATCTATGAGAGTAGAATGACTTTTCGTGCATATATCGAGAGGATTTGTGACATTGCACTGAGGATGTTGGGCTTCATCATTCGGACCGGAATAGTTTTCAGAGATCCCAATGTGCTCAGAGTCCTATACAACGCGTTGGTTCGGAGCAGACTCGAAAGTGGTCCTGTGATATGGAGTCCTCACGAGGCGAGATATTCCGCTATGCTGGAGAGGGTTCAGAAAAAAATTCTGAGGTATCTCTACACGAGGGAGTATGGTAGCTATCCGTGGCTCTATCCCACGGCATTTGTTTTGGGAATGCTCGAAACTAATTTTTTAGAGCTTCGAAGAGATGGGCATCTCATTACCCATTTCTTTAAATTAATCCGGGGATATTTCAAGAACTCAGCCGTGCTGGAGGGTGTTGGTCTTTGTGAAAGTTCAGGCAGTCAATGTTCCCGTATCAACACTTGATACGGGAACTTTGACTGCCGATATTACAGCGTTCTTTTGTCAAAAATGTATATCTACAAGAATTTCTCAAAAATAAAATTGTAATTCATAAAAAAACAACGATAATCAAATGCGCGTCTTTGCGCCTTCGAGTGCCATAGTTTACAATTTTGTCAATAGATGGCGTTAGTACTAATTTGTTATCTGCGCTTGCGCGCGCCGAGTAAATGTTAATGTTAATGAATATATGTAATATAGAACAAAACTGCATACTTAGTTATTTTTGTATTTTTTTGGTACTTGGTGCCTATTTTACTGCAATGTAATATTTCAAACACACACGCTGAGTGAATAGCGTGATCACATTCGAAAGATACAATATGTTTTTGTATGAAATTTAATGTTTCTGTTTTTATAAACATCTAAGAGTGTTGATACACTATTTTCATATTGTAGAGAATAATCTGTTCTGTCTATATAGTCCAATAAATCATGCCATAATGCAATAATTTGTCATTTAGTCGTGTGCATAGGTATTTGAAAATATGTACCGTATAGGGGTATAGATAAAAAGGAGCAAATTAATGCGTGGAAAAGGTTAATATCTAACTAGTGGAGAGGTTAAGTATTTGTTTAGATATGTTGTATGTCAGTCGTACCATCGGTGTTGGTGCTGGAGCGAATGTTGGCGATATCCTCATTGGTGCAGAGGAGCTTCTCCAGCAGGTAGAGCTCGCGCCTATCCAGTGTCCACAGCAGCTGTCTGATCTTGTGCAGCAGTGTCCGAAATGGCCTGAACATGTCCGACATTTGATCTGCAAATCAATATACACAGTTGTCATTATTATATATTATTGAATAATTAAAAAGTTACTAGGAATAAAAGAATAAAAAATGTATACATTTCATAAATATATATACTGAGAAAAAAATTTGGACCCACGCTGGAGGATGGGACTTACAGAATTAAAAGAAAACCTTCAACTTGAAGAACTAATTAACCAGGAAAAAGTAGTGAGATTCTGTAAGTCTCAATGCTTACGGTGGGCTGGCCATGTGGAAAGAATGCCAGAGGGTAGAACACCACAAATTATATCCAGATGGGTGCCTCGCGAAAAGAGACCAAGAGGCAGACCGAGGAAAAGATGGGCGGATTGCGTGGAACAAGATTGGGAGAAAATGGAAGGAGCTGGGGAATGGAGAGAGATGGCCAGAGACAGAAGTCAGTGGAGGACCGTTGTGGAGGCCAAGTCCCACACCGGGATGTAGCGCCAAGAAATTAATGAATGATACATTTGATAATGCCTAGACAGGTGAATCATGTCATTCACATAAATTATAGTAAACTGACATTTTCTTTCATGTTAATAACATCATTATTCAAGATGGAGAGATGCGGGAGATGCCTATTGGTGGCGATGAGGTTCACAACCCATCACACCGCATCTCCCGCGGGGGCGAAAAGAGAAGGATAGAGTTTTACATCGGTTAAAGTGTGGCAGTCTATTCTTTCTGCCTACCCCTGCGGTGAGACAGTGTGATGGTTAGTTAGTTAGTTCAAGAAACAGTAAATGAATGTGATGAAAATCTCTTTATTATTAAATAGAAAACGGATGTTTTCATTCATATTAATTATATAGGTAATGGTGATTATTATCTGTGACATTTATAGGAGATATATAACCTGGAGCCTTGTCGATGCTGAGTGGTCCGTTGGAGAAAATAAGGAGTCCGCTGACGATGGCGAGGCGCGGAATAGCAAACATCAAGGCTGGGTCATAATAGTCCACCTGGAACAAATAACAAAATGATAATGTGTCATAACATGCCTTGGGGGTAACGAAGATGCCTCCGCGTGTGGTGTTATAACAATACTAAGTCGGCCAAACCTTTCACCACAATGGCTAGAGAATAGGAGAGATAATGTCCAATTAGAAAATATCCTTAAGAATTTAACTTGCTATTGACACAAAGAAGTCGTTGATTCAAGAAGAAGATAACATGTCCCTGATGACTTTCATGGCAGAGTGGCAAGATGAAGGTCCTGGGTTTGATTCCTGGCGATGAGTGTGATTCTCATACTCTTTAATCTGGTGTAGAATTCACGTCATAGATTACCTATCTATCACATGTCATGAGAATCAATATAAAAACTACAACCTTTATATCGATTTGGCTCAATGATGTAAAGAGCTATTTAACAAAATAATAATAAAGTTAAGTCTGGTGCCTTAACCTTTTCCAGTTAATTTGGGCATGATTTATTGGACTATATAGACAGAACAGACTATTCTCTACAATATGAAAACTAATCCTCATGTATCAATACTCTCAGATGTTTATAAAAACAAAAACATAAAATTTCATACGTGGTCGCGCCATTCACTCAGTGTGTGTTCGAAATATTACATTGCAGTAAAATAGGCACTAAGTACAAAAAAAATTCCATTAATAACTAAGTATGCAGTTTTGTTCTATAATGCATATAGAACTTAACTGCATACTTAGTTTTTTTTTTGGATTTTTTTGGTACATAGTGCCTATTTTACTGCAACCAATCATTACATTTACTCGGAGCGCGCAAGCGCAGATAGCACCTTCGAGTGCCATAGTTTACAATTTTGTCAACAAATGACGTTAGTACTAAGGCGCGAAGATGCACACTTGATTATCAATGTTTTTTCATGAAATACAATTGTATTTTTGAGAAATTCTTGTAGATATCAGCATCGTGATAGTTCTACGAATGTCCAAGTGAGCGGGAAATACACTTTTGACAAAAGAGCGCTGCAATATCGGTAGTCAAAGTTCCCGTATCAAGTGTTGTTACGTTAGCGTGAACAGAGTTAAAATTGTCATACAAGGTTCTTCTCCAGGTGGTTCTAAGCCTGCCTTGCTACCTTTTTCCACTAACGGGGAATTAGTCCAATGTCCCTTGAGCGATGCAGTCTGGGTTCCGTCTCAGAGTGTGACCACTCCATAGCCATTTGCGCTTAGCGACTAGTTCTTTGACTGGCCTTTCGGCTGCCATGAGTCTAGAGAATGGCATTTGGCACAGGTGGGGCCAGAATATATATTGAATATTGAGTGAAGACACCTGTTTATAAACACCTTTTGTCTATCTTATTGGGGAAATGGCATGTTAGTAAGTTAAATGTACCTGATCTTGTGTCAACAGGCCTATCCGCCTCGCTCGCTGAAGCGTCTCGGAGAACAGGACGCAGATGTGCTGCTGGACCTCAAACTCCCCCGGGGATTTCACTGGCACCATTGCGCTCACGTAACATAGCTCAAATTCAGCAAATAACCTGAAATTAAATAAATAAATAAGACAATCAATTATTGCTGAAACGGATTAATGGCATTTCAATTAATTTCAATGGGGAAAATTGCTTTGGGATACGAGCAAGGTTATGGAACGAATTAAACTCGTATCTCGAGGTATCACTGTATAATAAAACTCCAGGATACTGTCGTTTTCATTCATATTAATTATTTAATATGGAGTTTTATATCATTCTTCAAGAAACAATAAATAATACATTTGGTTATTTATTGTTTCTTGAACAATGATATTAAATAATGAATACGAATGAAAACGTCTGTTTTCTACAAGTTTTGTTATAATTTTCTGAGAATGTCATATTTTGTCTTTCTAAGGCATTATCAAATGTGGGAGGGGGGGGCGATTCTTTCTTCAACACTGCTTTAATCCTTAGAATGCAGTTAGAGTGTTACCTGTCGAAGATCTTGAGGCTCTCGTGCAGAATTTCGCTGGAGCAGGTGAGCAGGGAGGCGCCGTACTGGTTGCAGCGGATGCAGTGCTCCCGCAGCAGGGCGCGCACCGTCTCCAGGCTGCGAGTCAGAGCCTTGGCCAGGGGCCGCATGGCTGCCGACTCCTCCTCGCGGTTCATGATGGACGACCCGGCCGCCAGGCACTGCCAAACAAAACAGGTTTAAGGTTATTCACACATTGTCTCCTAAGAACCACAGAAATGAGTACTCTCCGATCCATTGCGGGAACAACACACCAAGATAGAGTGAGAAATTCTGAAAGGAAGATCTACTAACTAACTAACCATCACGCCGTCTCCCCGAGAGGGTAGGCAGAAAGAATGGACTGCCACACTTTAATCGATGCGGCACTCCATCCTTCTCTTTTCGTCTCCGCGGGAGACGCGGTGTGATGGGTTGCGAACCTCATCGCCACCAATAGGCATCTCCCGTGCACACTTCGATCATCCAACGTCTACAAAATAAAATACCAAATAAAAATAATTTAACGCATAATGTTCTTTTAGATGGTGCACTTGTCGTCAGCTATGATCCGGACATTTGTGTTTATTTAATTTTTATTCCAATGTTTTTTTTATAAACTGTAATTAGGCACTTAAAACAATCCAACACCAGCAAAAACTTTAAAATATTATTGAAGAATTTATTCAAATTGTCATTGGAACAAATGAAAAATTAATTTTTATGCCTGTCAAATTTCTTTTTATAAATGAAAAAACTTATATAATTTTAACATCAAAACAGTGAAAACGTACTTTGTGTCACAAATAACTATTATAAAGTGCAGCAACAATCAAATGGACCAAAAAAATTCACTTATACACAAAATATCTCCAAATTTACGGGAGCACCACATGAATCAGACCAGGAAGATCTACAATTTGGAAAAAGGATTTACCCCTTATTTAAATTGAAATGGTCAATATTTCATAGATATAACAAGAAACAAGGCATTCATAATAAAAACCTTACCATAAACACAAAGAAGAAAGCGAAATGAAATATGTAATGATTATGAAGAAATTCATTTTAACAATTTTATTTTTTCTCTCAAAGATTCAATATGGAAATCTCCATAGATAAGACAAAGAGCATGGTGACATCAAGATGGCCAGTACGATGCAAGTTTGCATTAGATAATAAATAAAAAGGACAAGTGAACATCCACTGAGAACCAAAGTTTTTTTTTAATGTTTATATCCTGGGGATTGGTTAGCAGTAAAGCTTATCAACAACTTTAGCTGGTTCTTGGGATGATACTTGGGCTTTTTTAATGTGGTAGTTTCCCGTTGTTTTCGTGCATTTTTGTACAACAGGTTATTTGAACCTATTACTAGCTATTGATTCTCATAACATGTGTCAGCACAGACTGTTTTATCTCCCAACATGCAGAACCAATCTGCCTCTGGTGATGCCGGTGGGGAGAGCAATCAAACTGCTGAACATGATCACTTCGGAGATCGATGTCTTTCATATTCGTGAAAGTACATTCAGAAGACAAATACTCTTGACTTTGGAGAGTATCTTGTATTCCTAATGTCGAACCATCTCTCATGCGTTCCTGGTATTATATATTTATTATGTTTTACCTGTTCTCAATAGATGCCTTAAACTATAATATAAAAAATGTTTGTAATGTCTTTTGAGAAAATAAACTGATTTGATAGCTATTTTTATTGCCAGGTGAATTTTATAAGACCGATGCGAGCGTAATTTTTTGTTCACATTGTCATCGCCGGAAATTGAACCGGGTATCTAGTCAGATGGTATGGTATGGTAGTCAGATGTTGCCACTCTGCAACATTACCTAAATATACAAGCTCAATAATTTTTCCTAGGTTCTTTCTATGTAGATGGCACATTGTGATAAACTGGAGATGTGAATGTTAACTGTAAAAAAGGGAAAAGATTTATTAAGGTGATGAATTATAGAAAGAAACGTACCTCGGCTCCGAACCACAGCTGCCCAGCGAGATTGTCCTGGAGGACATCCTCGGGAAACTTGACGCGGAACCCTCGAGCCACCCGCTCATTGCCCAGTAGCTGATCCATTATCTGGCCCGTGATGTTCAAAACGCGCTCCTAAACAAAAAAAATATATATATATTTTAGTTAAGGTCTTTGCTGCTTTGTAGCTGCCTGATATGATTTAGAAGGACTGAGTACTCCGTGGAGTATTTTTAACATCTCAAATTAGAGATTGTATAGCAAATTCTAATACAATTGATTTAAATCCTTGGTGTTAGTTTAACCACCCTACCTGCGGGTAAAAATAGAATCACACTTTTATTAATTAAATTAAATTATTTAACTATTATATAAAATAGTGGCGATGAGGTTCGCAACCCATCACACCGCGTCTCCCGCGGGGCGAAAAGAGAAAAATGGAGTGCCGCATCAGTAAAAGTGTGACAGTCCATTCTTTCTGCCTACCCTTTTGGGGAGACGGCGTGATGGTTAGTTAGTTAGTTTATTAAAAAAAATGAAACCTCAAAGACCCGATCACAAACTTCGCCTGCCATTGAAGAACTATCATACTTGTAAAGATTTGTACTCAAGCGTTGTTGGGACGCGCGTGTATCCCTAACGGTTTGTATATTTTAAGTACATTATTTTTTCTCAAGCGCGTATGTGATACGGGATAATCCAGAATGGTACAGTCAAAGAGTGCGTATCACGTACGTTCACATGCACAGGGGGGTTGAAAAAAACAGGCCTGATGTACGTATCGCAGTTGCAGCTCAGACATGATCAATTAATATTATATTTGATTAATTATAAGGTTATATGCAAATCTACATACCCATTGCTAACCAACTAACCATCACGCCGTCTCCCCTTAAGAGTAGACAAAAAGAACTGCCACAATGTTCTGTCCTGACATACCATACTTCTTTCGTTTCCACTTCATTCATACATCGTTTCATGCACACATGTTGATTTCTCAGACTCCTTACGTTGCTGATATTTAATATTTGATTGATTTGATAATGCCATGTATTCTTCGGCTTCTCTCTATTTCAAGTTCCATTTACGTCATTTACATATAGTTTCTTCACCATTCTGACATCATTCATTCTTTCTTTCCATAGAAATCTGTTTATGATAGAGTGTCAAATGCAAGAATAAGAAGTGAATGAAAGTGTTATGAACAAAACAATGAAAGGGTCTTTAAGATGGTTTGGACACATGGAAAGAATGAGTGAAGACAGAATGGTGAAGAAGGTATACGTAAACGACGTGAACGGAGCTATACGTAGAAATAGAGCAAGGCCGAAGAAAACTTGGCACGTTCAAATCAATCAATTATTGAATGTTGGTCAAGTGAGGAGTCAGAGAAATCAACGTGCATGCATGACACGGTGTATGAATGTAGAGAAAGAGAGACAGTGTGGTGGTTCATTCTTTCTGCCTGCCCCTACGGAGAGACGGCGTGATGGTTAGTTAGTTATAAATAAAAGTCTTAATATTGAGAATAAAAAAATACTGAACATTGTTAACTACACGAAATACTTCTGTACAAAAATGTACATATGATATATTTGGTTGTATTAATTTGTAAAATCAAAGTTCAAACTTGCTCATATTAACTATTGAACCTATGACTCCATGACAGGAGCCAATTGTTTTGACTCCCGGGTCATCTTGATATAACCATTAAGAAAAAAACTAACATAAAGAAGATTTATAAACTGAGTAGAAAATAATACATACCGGGACTACTTGCTATTACTAAATGTTGCTCTAAAGCAGCAAAAAATTATTTTCTGTCTTCCAAAAGTTGTATTTTTGGTTCTACATATTGATGATAAAAGGTGATGTGTAAACTTTGTAACATGTTTTAGATTCTATGTCTGTGTTTTGAAATTTCTAGATGTTTTAGTTTTTAAGTTAGTGTTTTGATATTTCCTAAATGATTTTGTAATTATGTAATCTTTATAATATGTTTTAGTATCTATATCTTTGCTTTTTTATTTTTCCGAAATGTTTCTATAATTTTGTAAATTTTATAATATGTCTTAGTTTCTATGTCTTTGATATTTCCTGAATGCTTTTGCAGTTTTGTATTTTTGTAAGATCTTTTTATTTTCTAAGTCTGTGTTTTGTTTCTGTTTACAATTGTTGTAACTAACTAACTAACCATCACGCCGTCTCTCCGAAAGGGTAGGCAGGAATAATGGACTGTCACACATTCACTTTTACTGATGCGGCACTCCATCCTTCTCTTTTTGCCCCGCGGGAGACGCGGTGTGATGGGTTGCGAACCTCATCGCCACCAATAGGCATCTCCCGCGCACACTTCGATCGTCCAACACACACAAAACAAATCTAAAACAAATAATATAAAATAAAATGATATAAAATAAAATAACAAAATAAAAATAATTACAATTGTTGTATATTAATACTAACTAACTAACCATCACGCCGTCTCTCCAAAGGGGTAGGCAGAAAGAATGGACTGCCACACTTTTCTTTCCTGACATATTTCTCTCGCTTCCTCAACATTCATACATTGTGTCATGCACGCGCATACTGTATATTTATATGTAATTATTAAGTATGTAAATTGCTCTTTTGTCCCAGAATGAGTAGTGTACTCGTGGGAATACAGTATAACCACTGTATGTCTATAAAATAAAAAAAATAAAAAAGACAATTAATAGTACTTAAAGCTGTTCAACTTTAAAAAAATATTGGATGTCTGTTCAGTCTTCAAATAGTGTACGCAGACGAAGACCCTTCTAGAAGACTAGTTCGTGTAAAGTTGAATATTGTGTGGAGAGTAAAAATTATTTGCATCAAACTAGTATTTTAATTATTATATGTTTTATTGATGTCACTTTACTGTACTAATGTGTAAAGGCAACAAGCCGTAACTTGAGTTGCGGCTGTTTGGCGTAACACGGCTCAAAACATTCTTATAACTGGCCTCTATCATATACAATCACAGATTTTTCTCTATCTCTTTCCTTTACTGAGATATTCACTATCCCAATAGCCGCAAAATTGTATAAATTTGATACATGTTTTGGCAAAAAGCATTATTTTAAGTTGCTGCTTTTTACCACGGCACAGCTAAACTTGCGGCCTTTTGCTGCGACACAATATGCATCCTGGTAAATGACAGCAACTTAAATTGCGGCCCATTACCAAATTATTTGTGCGACGGTCTAGCTAATATGTGGCGGCAAAACACATTTTCTTTAACAATATGAAGCTTACTATACTTTTATGGCAAAAACACGTCTTAATCATTTCTAAGAACTGTATTCTTATTTTTAAAACTTAGTTTGCATAAGAAAACTTATTTTAAATGATAAAATATAGAAAAAAAAACAAAATAAAACTATAAACCCGTTTATCTCAAAACTACTATTTTTAACTTGCGGCTATTTGCCTTTGCGCATTAGTGTAGCACAATTTTAAACAATAATTAAGCCTTAGCGGACGTAAGTCACCTCTAACGTGACAACAGAATTTTGTCGCTGCGGTCGTATGGCACGTGTGAGGTGACATGATGAATCATATTGAATCTTGCTGTCTGTGGAATTACTTTTGTCAATCGAATATTACCAATGACGCAATTAACATACACAGTGCCTTTGTAAAATAAAATATTGTAACATATACAAAAGATACAAAAGCTAGCATCTGATAAGGGTTAATACAATTTTTTTTATGAATTAAAACATTATAATTATCTTTTATACATTTAAGAATATTTTCCTGGACATGTTTCGATGGTTTTACACTTTAATTAACTACCCTGAAGATGAAAACTGAAACGATCTCTGAAATGCCAGTTGACTAACTAAGGACCTTTTTGACTTGAAGTCGATGACTACCTATACTCAAGCGAGTTATGCAAAATTTGAAGGGATGGTACTAGTAATTACCTGAGCATGGCGCAGCTGGTTGACGAGCGTGGTGCAGCGCCCGGGATCCTCGCGCCCGTCAAAGGAGTCCAGCTCCGCGGCCACCATGTTGAGGGTCTCATCCGCGAAGAAGAACTGGGCCAGAAGGGAGCGGTCATCTCGCTGTGAACAAATATAATAACATATTTAATATCTTGATTTGTTTATTGTTTCTCGAACAATGATGTAAAACTCCATATTAAATAATTAACAACAACAAACCATCACGCCGTTTACCCGTAGGGGAAGGCAGAGGGAATGGACCGCCACACTACTCTATCCTGGCACACCTCTCTAGCTTCCTCCACATTCATTAAAGCGAAAACGGCCATTCACAATGAAGTTCTGGTCCCAACCCTAATGTATGGAAGCGAAGGAAGCATGGAACTGCCAGAAGAAGGATGAGAGTAGAATAAACGCGGTAGAGATGAGGTCCCTAAGACGTATGTGTAGTAGAATGATGTACGACAGAATCTCAAATCCTGATATTAGAAAGGAATGTAGAGCGAAAGAAAATATTATGAACAAAATTATGAAAGGATCGCTGCATTGGTTCGGACATATGGAGCGCATGGGTGAAGAAAGAATGGTTAAAAAAGTATACGTTAACGATGTAAATGGAGTACGGAGTCGAGGCAGACTGATGAAAACATGGCATGACCAAATTAATCAAATTTTAAAGGTTGGTCATGTCAGAAGCCGGAAGAATCGACGTGCGTGTATGACTCGCTGTATGAATGTGGAGGAAGCTCGAGAGGTATGTCAGGATAGAGTAGTGTGGCGGTCCATTCTCTCTGCCTACCCCTGCGGAGAAACGACGCGATGGTTTGTTGTTTATCATATACAAAATTGTGTCTTCACCATTTTGCATCTGAACCCTTTCTTACCATATCACGGGCGGCCGACTCGATTGTATAATAGATAAGAAAAGAAAAGCAAAATGCATTTAGGATAAGTACATAAGGCATAATTGATATATTGTGTAGAAAGAAACTATTTGAGAATGAAGTCCAACACAATGATAGGAACAAATAAATAATCATCGCTGGAATGGATTAAGTCAACTGAAGCAATCGCGGAACACTGATTTCACCAATGCTCAGGGCTGCCAAAAATACATTAAAAAAATATATATTTTCTAAAAAAAACTTTTATTACAATATATGTAAAGACTGTCCAAGATCTATATACCAATTGCAAAACGAAAATTAAAGTTGACAATGAACTGTCTAGGGAAATTCCTACAAGCAATGGTATAAGACAGGGAGATAGTTTGAGCCCCTTTCTGTTCAATCTTATTATGGACGAAATCACAGAAGAGGTAGCTGGCCTGGGACTAGGTTATAAAATGGGCAGTAAAACTGTGAACGTCATTTGCTATGCAGACGATGCCGCATTAATAGCAGTCTGAAGATGACCTGCAAAGAATGTTGTACAAATTCCACACGGTATCACAAAGGCTAAATATGGCTATATCAGTCAACAAAACAAAAAGTCTCCCTTGAGGTGAGCTATTTACGAAAACGGCGCTACACAAATTAGCCAAATTATTATTATTATTGCATCCACAACGCTTTTTTGTAATTTTCACAAAAATGTTTCGGTGGTAATTCTGCAAATTATTATGTCAATTGAAAACTAGAGAAGTGCATGCAGTGTGATAAACAAATTAATGAAAGGTTTGCACTTTGGGAATCACTGATTTAAGGTGATTCCCAAAGTGAAAAAAATATGTAAAATTTAAAACGTAAAAATTACGGCGAAAGTGTGGCAGCCCTGTTTGAGAATTAACGAAAAAACAAGGCAACAACGTTCACTTTCCTCCGATAGAACTGCGGCTGAAGATTTCACTTTTAGCAGGTGGAATATTTCGGACTCATTATTGGCTGGGCCTCTCAATCGGCAAAGCATAGCGCTGCAATAATGATACACAGAATTATGATTATGCATTTGATGCGGCTGCACGACTTATAAAAGGTGTCACAAAAAAAATCTCATATATTCAAATGTCATGAGGAAATCTAGTACAAACTATGTTGGATCGTATTAATAGCACGGAATGACACCAACGTATATGTATTGCTGACAGCCCTACGCTTCGGTTAGCAAACTCCTTATTATTATTATTATTGTTTTGTTGAAAACCTCCTTACATCATTACAGCGCAAGCCAAATCGATGTAAAGGGTGAAAGAAAAGAATATCAAAGGAAATATAAATAGAACCTTATGAATAGGAAAAGCTAGTTATTTGCTTGCTGCCCTTATCATAAGGGTATTTACGAATTCGCCATAATTGCATCCAAAGAGGTCTATCTCTTTTGCAACCTCATTTAAGAGACGAATCGCTTTCAATACAGGAGAACTTCGAAGGGCCTCTGTGCGGCAATATGTAATAAAACTTCTAGAAAACAGACGTTTTCATTCGTATTAATATTTCTTCTTCCTTATTGTAGACCTATGTGGTCTGTTCTCCAGAGTGTTGCTCCTCCTGTGAGGTAGATTCCCAGCTGTCCTTCCATCTTTTAAGAGGTATTCCACGAGGAAGAGTCCCATGAGGTTGATTATGCAATGCAATATTGGGGAGTCTGGTGGTGTCCATTCTTTGAACATGACCGTACCAGTCCCTTTTTCGCTGTCTGCTCCATCTTATAATATCCTCAACCTCACATATCTCTCTTATTCTGGTGTTCCGCGATCCCTCAGTGTCTTGCCTGCTATCGTCCTCAGTGTCTTCATTTCGGAAGTCCTCAAAACTTGTTTGGTCCCCGTATTAATTATTATAAAATAAATTATATTGGATATAATATATTAGATTTTTTACACATAATGCATAAATTTAATAGTTAAATTGATTTGTACAAGTACCATATATTACTGATAAAATTGTACTTCACATCGTTTAAAACATTAATATTGCTTATTGAAATTTCTCGGTAGAAGAAAAATCTTTATAATATAAAATTATTTTTATTCTACTTTTCCTTACGATTTCGACCGGTTTCGGCAGTTCACCAAACCATCTTATGACCCTTTCATCATTTTGTTCAAAACACTTTCATTTGCACCGCACTCATTTCTTGTATTCAAAAAAAATGTTTCAGTACAACTTTTATTTCGTTTTGATTTACATCAGCATAATCGCGAAGAGGGTAAGCATCAATGCAGGAAGCATCCGATCATCGGTGAATCATTTTAGAGTCACGTGAGGCTGGTGACAAAGGCGCGATGGGACAACGAACAGGCCGATTGAGGTGACTAAAAAAAATAGAGTGAACATGACAAAAAAAGAGCGTCCATTCACATCGAGGCGTTTTTGTTGTCAGCTAAACGTGAAAACGGTCAAAGATAATTATTATTATTATTTATGTGAATCACGAATAAATGAGCGGCGAATGAAGCAAATGAGAGGTGTTGACACAAAAAGCAATGTAAAAAATACAATTAAGAATGTAAAATACAACAAACAATGTAAACCACAATAAACAATGTAAAATACAATAAACAATGTAAAATACAATAAACGATGTAAAATACAATAAATAATGTAAACTACAATCAACGTGATGGGAATACGACAACATTCTCTATCTCTCTCTCTCTCTCTCTCTGGTTTCAATCCTGGGGTTGGTTTGCAGCAATTTCCTCTATTCTTATCTTTCATTCTTCCCTGTCTTGTGCGGCTCTTTTGAAATCTGCATATGATGAGCAGCGCACGTCCACCAACAGGTCCTCCAGGTACTCTCGGCGTGGGCGTCCCCTAGAGTTTGTCCCCTCGGTCATACCCTCCATTATGGCATGCAAGAGGCCTTCTTGTCGTATTAAATTGCCGATCCACCTTGCACGCCTTTTGGACAAGGTCCTGAGCAGGTGCCTTCCTCCTTCGATTCCTTGAAGAACTTCCTCATTCGTAATGTGGTCTTTCCAGGAAATTCCTAATAGTCTTCTATAGGACCACATCTCAAAAGCCTCTAGTCTCCGTTTATCTTTATAGGCACCATGTCTCGCAGCCGTACATCAAGATACTCCATACATAGGTCTTGATGAGGGGTATTCTCAGTTTTAGGTCTATATTATTCGATTATATTATTTTCGACCTTTTATTAAATGCAAGCCTAGCCTGATGTATACGGCTGTCGATCTCGCTCTTAGACTGACCGTCCCATGTTAACATTAAACAACAGCTAACAAACTCCAGTCTGCATTCAATGCAGTAGTAAGATTGATAAAGGTAGCGCCGAAGATTTGTCAAATAACGCAAAACCTAAAGGAGCTCAATTGCTTGAAATGTCTAGAAATAATACAACACAAGCTCTGTTGGACGGTCTTTAAGGCGTTACATAGAACGGCACCAGCTTATATATCTGAATTCTGCATCTCCGAGAACCTGAATGCGAGGCAGTCTACATTGCGATCAGCAAAGTCTTAATATGGAATCAGCAAAGTAGCTGGTAGCTGTCAAAAAAATGATGAAAGTAGGATAAAGGCCGTAGAAATGAGATCACCGAGAAGAATGTGCGGGAAAACGATATATGATAGAATAAGATCCCTCAGATGGTTTGAACGTATGGAACGAATGGACGAGAGAATAGTGGTTAAAATGTTGTTTACAAGCAGTGTGAGTGGAAAGAGAAGTCGTGGAAGACCAAGGAAAGCATGGATTACTAAATTAATCAAATATCGAAAGGCGGCCACATTCGAAGTCGGAAAAATCGACGAACGTGCATGTTACGGTGTATGAATGTGGAGGAATCCAGTGAGGTATGTCAGGACAGAACGGTATGGCGGTCCATCCTCTCTGCCTAGCCATAAAATATGGGGTTTAACATCAATGTCCAAGAAACAATAAATAAATAAAATGTATAGCCCTTATGAGGTATGGCTTCTTTATCATTTAATAATAGAACCCGAGTGACGTAGTTAGCTGAACATTTTCATTAACCTACTTTTGCAAACCTTCGAGTTTTTTTTATATAAATAATCTCTGCCGGCTATTTTTTTATATCTCTTGTTAGCTGGCGAGGAAAAACTGTTTTCCGGAAACGTTCGGTTAGCGATGGTATGATTGGTGGACCTTGGACGCTGCCGCGGTGCGGAGGGACACCGGATTGAGACACGCGGCATAGTGAACTCGATTGAAATAATTGCTTACCCGAGGTATATTAGAGAATATACAAAAAAATACGTATGCAGTTATACGGATTCGGCTGAATCCGACTGCTGCAACGTTGATTATGCGAAAACGATCAGGCGATTCGAAAAGCCAACTATTGAGATTATCCACCGAACATGAAGTATATAAATGAGCTTGTATTTAATGAGGATAGAATGTCAAATTATGCCACTTTTAAAAATACACCAACTGTTGCATCATATTTTTGTAAATATCCCTTTTTATGAAAAAATATGCTATTTTCGATTTTGTTAACTATTCTATGATACTTCAACATTATTGACTGTTAAATTTACAACACTGTTATAATATCAAAAAATGTTATTACACACTTTTTGAGAATGTCGCTACAGCTGTTTCGCCAACCGATGTTGGCATCATCAGTTGGCGAAACAGCTGTCGCTAGATTCTCAAAAAGTGCGTACAAAAAAAAAATATAGTTCATTGTTTGGCCGAAACACTAACTTTAACATTAAACACTGTTAAATTAAAATAACTTTGTTTTATGTATCACAATTGTATTATTTTTCGCGACAGCTGTTTCGTCAACCTATGTTGACATCATCAGGTATTACAATGATATATCAAATAATGTGTGGATGATAGAGTGTCGAATGAAAATATAAGAAGTGAATGCGGTGCGAATGATGGTGTTATGAACAAAATAATGAAAGAAAGAATGAATGAAGAAAGAATGGTAAAAAAAGTATATGTTAACGATGTAAATGGAACCAGAAATAGAGGAAGACCGAGGAAAACGTGGCACGATCAAATAAATCAAATATTGAATGTCGGCCACGTGAGGAGTCAGAGATATCGACGCGCGTGCATGACACGATGTATGAATGTTGAGAACGCGAGAGAAATGTCAGGAAAGAAAAGTGTGGCAGTCCATTCTTTCTGCCCACCCCTTCGGGGAGACGGGGTGATGGTTAGTTAGTTTATCAAATGTTGATATATTATTGTAACACCTGATGATATCAACATAGATTTACGAAACAGCTGTCGCGAAAAAAAAAACAATTGTGATACATAAAACAATGATTTTTTTATTTAACAGCGTATAAAAAAATTATATTACAAGATTTTTTTTATTGTATACAAATACTTGTATACGAATACTGGATTTCACCCATTGCGGGTTATCAGTTCATGATTTAATTGTATCTCAATAGAGACGAAGATGAAAATTGGAAACTGAATGTGGTTGATCAAGGTGTTTACAGGATTTATGACCTGTCATTGGTTGGGTTAAGCGCACGCTTTATGTAATTACAACATTCCCCATTTCACCTTTTCTTAAGACCATGTCTAACAAATTTTTGGAAGTTGTATATATGTTTAAGTCCTACACCAGATTTCACATGTCAGTTTCAATGCGCCATCTAGAAGATATTATAATAGTTGTAAATTTAACAGTTATGAATTTATTATAATCTTATGCTTCTCCTTCTTGTTCTTCTCCTATTGGACGCTTGACAACATCATCACTATTTTCAGTTTGGATGTAGTAGCTCTAAGCAAAGAGGTTGTGATGTAACTAAACTGTTCTCTTCTTATCCCAATACTTCGTTTTCATTCAATCTTACATTGGATAATCAGCTGTAGCACTTAGAATTTATTGTTTCTCAAAATAATTAAACATCTAATCTTCCAAGATTTCTAAATCATTAATGTGTTTTGTTAATGATGTAAAACAAGAGAAAAATATTAATAGAATTCAGTAATATAAAAGATTTTTGGTCCACAGGGATGGATAGGTCTTTTCAAAATAATATTTATCCGAAACCCTTTTAAATCGATTCTCAAAAGATTTAAGTTCATAATTAATATAAAAAAAACGTTATTAAATTTTAATTTCAAAATAAGAATCTCCGATAAATGAGAAAAGAAAAATATTCCCCGAGGTTTATGAATTCCATTAGGATATATTTTTTATTTACGTAAGCTTCGAAAATATGTTTTTTAACTAGTAAAATATCTCTGGAGATTTACATAATATTTTATACATATATTTTTTACATTTTCAAAGCTTGTATGTAAAAGAACCACACTTTAATTTCTATAAAGTAGAGAAAAATCATTACAACTAACTATAATAACAAACTGACCATCGCGCAGTTTCCCTGAAGGGGTAGGCAGAAATGATGGACTGCCACACTTTTCTTTCCTGGCATACTTCTCTACTTGAGAAACAACATTCATACATCGTGTCATGAACGCACGTCGATTTCTCCAACTCCTCACGTGGCTGGCATTCAATATTTGATTTATTTGATCGTGTCACGTTTTCCTTAATCTTCCTCTATTTCTATGTAGTTCCATTTACATCGTTAACACATACTTTTTTTACAATTTTTTTCCTTCATTTTTTTTCCATGTGTCCAAACCATCTTAATGATCCTCTCATTATTTTGTTCATAACACTATCATTCGCGCTGCATATTTTATACATACTTACTTATATTTTCATTCGACACTTTATCATACACAGAGTATCCACACATCCGTCCAAGATATTTAATTTCTACTGCATTTATTCTACTTTCATCCTTCTTTAGCCAGTTCCATGCTTCACTTCCATACATAAGGGTCGGTAGAAGAACACCATTGTGTACTGCCATTCTAGCTTTTTTGGATAGGTTTTTATTTGCGATGACAACATTAAGTGCACCATTCACTTTGGTGCCTGCCGCAACCCTTCTTTCAATATCCCTCTCCACTCGCTCATCATTTGTAAACATACTACTCAAATATAACAAATTGTCCTTCATCCGTTAATAATCTTACCTGTGTTCTTATAGTGATAACAGTCTTAACTCGTCTTAGGCAAAAATTTACCGTTACTCTTAAAACTTTCTTAGATTTAAGTAAACTGACTGTATAAAAAAAAGTATTGGAATTTATTCCGTTTATTACAAATAATTACTGCGAAGAACCACAAAAACACTATTGTACAAGACCCTGATCAAACCAGTCCTCACATATGCCTCTGAAACCTGGGTGATGACAAAACACACTGAAAGGTCCATCGCAGCATTTGAAAGAAGGGTTCTTAGGACAATATATGGCCCAGTGAGAGACCACAATGGTTGGCGTCGTCGATATAACCGAGAGCTATATGATATCTATAAAGAGCCCGATGTGATCAGATCCATCAAAGTAGGGCGCTTGAGATGGCTGGTCACATAATCAGAATGGACGACGACAACCCTACAAAAGGCCTCACGCTCTCAGTACCACAGGGACGTAGAAGACCAGGAAGGCCCAAAATGCGATGGATGGACAGTGTCAACACGGATGCATCGGTGTTGCAAGTGAGAAATTGGAGAATAAGGGCATCAAACAGACAAGAATGGAGGAAGCTCCTGGATTCAGCCAAGGCCCACCCAGGGCTGTCGAGCTTAGGATGATGATGATGATTACAAATAAATAAAGAATAATAGTGAAATGTAGACACAATAAAAATGGACTAAAATTAATTTTTACGTAAATATTACAAAACTTATCTTAGGCCTCTTGTGATCCGCAGGCTTTCGCGACTGATTAAATCTATGGCTTGATAAAATTTAAGAGAATGCTAAAATTACAGAGCCATATCCAATCCCGTCCTAGAAGCCGAGATGAGGTTCGCAGTATTTAGAGCGTGGAGTCTGGGTGCTCGATTCGTTTTTTAATACGATATTTTCTAATTACATTGCCGAATATAATAATCACACTAAACGCGATTATAATTCGTTGGTTATAAAAAAATTGTGACGTAAATTGATAATAATGTTATGGCATTATGTTAATATATCATATTAACCTTTAGACGCCCAGTGGTCCCGTACGGGACCGAAAATTTGCGTCGTTCATTGCCCAATGGTCCCACACAGGACCGGTGATTATATGCTTTTTTATTTTATCTAAATAGGATGACTAATTTTAGAGATATAATTATTTTTATAACAGCTACGCGTAGGCCGCAAGTCGCGCGAATATTTCACAAAAAAATGCTTGGGCAGTGGGCTACTTTTATTGCGCGCGGCGCACGAGCGTTTAAAGGTTAAAACATGTTTTTATTACGATATTTTGTTGAACGAATCTTTGCACCAAATCGACGAAAAATTATAAAATAATAATAGGACATTTAGTTTAATCAAAATTCTACAATATTGACAGCCTTTGTGATGAGTGGAAAGTGCTTTGACTGCCACACCGAAGGTCCCGAGTTCGATTTCCGGCGATGGTGGTGTGATTGTCTGGTGAGGAATTCACATGACAATTAAATGGTGATAGCTATACACTTTACATCGACAAGGCTCGCGCTGTAATGATGTAATGAGCGAACAATATAATAATAATAATATTCAACTAATTATCATACAACCACCCCGTTTTGCCGAAGGTGTAGGCAGAAATAATGCGCCGATACGTCATTCTTTCCTGACATACTTCTCTCGGATCCTCAATATTCATACATCGTGTCTTGCACGCACGTCGATTTCCCTGGCTTCTTGCGTGATCGACATTAAATATATTTGATTGAATTAATAGTGCCACATTTTCTTCGATCATCCTCTATTTCTTGTTTCGTTTACGTGGCGGTCCATTCTTACTGTCTACCCCTTCGGGGAGATGGCGTGATGGTTAACAATTTTATTATATTTTTTTTTATTTAATAAAAAAAATACAATCACGTATTAGAGTGAGTGTTACTGTGAAAGCTGTGAAAAACGCATGTGACGTTAAATTAGAACTGGAAAAAAAAATTCAGCAGGGGGTCTATTGGTAAAAAAAGTTTGGGAACCTCTGCTCTATTCACTGACATGATCCGTGTTTTAGTGAATTTCGCGATCTTTTTGTTTTCACACATGTCAGACGTGTACAATTTGGCAAGGGAAACGCAGAATAAAGGGGAAAACACATCAAAGTCAATACCAAGAAACTGTCGTTTGATATAATTTTTCTATGGAATTGACCGGTTTATGATCATAAAATTAAATGACTCGTTTCTATGACAAGTTACTTAAAATAGCCCGAGAAGCAATATTCCGTATTTATTTATAGTATACCTTGGTGGGTGCGTCATCTAATCAGAAAACAATCGAGACAGCAATGGAAATTTGTTATAAACCCAAAATGATCAATATCAGATATCGGCGTATAAAAAACTTCAATAAATATCACAAGTGTTTTTAAAAAGTGTATTTAGAATCTACGACAACTTTTATTGCACCATTCACTTTGTTGCCTGCCCCAAACCTTCTTTCAATATCCCTCTCCACTCGCCCATCTTTTGTAAACATACTACCCAAATACACGAACTCATCTACTTGCTCCAAATTTTCACCATTCACGCTAATGTTGCAGACTGTTATAGTTTCTTCTCTTTCAAAAATCAGTACCTTGGACTTATTCAAATTCATCATCAGATCATTTCGCATGCATACCCCATACAAGAAAAGGAAGCGAAGCATGGAACTGGCAAAAGAAGGATGAAAGTAGAAAAAATGCAGTAGAAACGAGATCTCTTAGACGCATGTGTATATGATAGTGTCGAATGAAAATATAAGAAGTGAATGCGGTGCGAATGATGCTGTTATGAACAAAATAATGAAAGCATCATTAAGATGGTTTGGACATATGGAAAGCATGAATGAAGAAAGAATGGTAAAAAAAATATATGTTAACGATGTAAATGGAACTAGAAATAGAGGAAGACTGAGAAAAACGTAGCACGATCAAATAAATTAAATATTGAATGTCGGCCACGTGAGGAGTCAGAGAAATCGACGCGCGTGCATGACACGATGTATGAATGTTGAGGAAGCGAGAGAAATGTCAAGAAAAAAAGTGTGGCAGTCCATTATTTCTGCCTACCCCTTCGGGGAGACGGCGTGATGGTTAATTAGTTAGTTAGTTTTTCTGTTTACATGTGAGTTAATTTATATATTTTTTAAACAACTGTGATCTAACGATCGATGTCTTAAGTTGAGAATCTTTTAGCTTTACCTTTATTATCGAAATTGTATAAAACATATCGTAAACAAAAAATAAATGATGTTAAATTACCCATGTAGAGAAATAATTAATATATTTTTGAAACCACTGTGACCTAACGATCGATGTCTACAGTTGAGAATCTCTTGGCTTTACTTCTATTATCGAAATTGTATTGTATAAAACATATCGTAGACAAAAAATAAATAAAAAGACTGATGGCAAATTACGTGTTCTATCAATACGAAATTTTAAAATAAGAATAAAAGGCGGGCCACACTGTTTTAAACAAGCTCTCCACATCAGTCTCCACCGGCGGTTAAAAACTGTGTAGACACTTGTTTGAAACCAAATTTCGTTTGACCTTCAACAACCTTTGTGGACGGACGCGCGTTTAAACACGCATTCCACGTGTGGAGAGCTTGTTTACAACAGTGTGTGGACGCTACACCAACCGTGGGCTCCACAGCTCTTCACCAAGGTCACCCCTGTGGAGAGTTTGTTTCAAACAGTGCGGCACGGCCTTAACATTCCATTTCAACGATGAGGAAAAATCCAATACTACGATTTTGAAAAATTATTTTTAAACATTCAAAATACAGTGTCTTTATTAAATTTAATGAAATAATTGAATGTCCACGACAATGCATATTTTATTCTGATTAACATAAATGACGATTTCGTTATCGCCAATAATAAGACAATTGGAAAAATGTTTAATGTATGCAGTTTCTATTGCATCCGTAGAACAGGACCGGTTCGGAAAACTGCTGTCATATTTAAAAAAATGCAGTTTTCTCCAAAAAAGGTAAAATATAATAAAATAGTCCATTGTTTTAGCCGAAACACTATGATACTTCAACATAATTACTGTTAAAATTTAAAACACTGTTATAATATCACAATTTCTTTTTATTCACCGAGTGTCGCGACAGCTGTTTTGCCAACCGATGTTGGCAACATCAGGTGTTAAAATAAACTGTTTATTGTATATTTTTTTGTTTATGAATCGTTTTGGATATTAAGGATGTTTTTATTTACATATTAAAGACACAGATTTTTTTTTTTTTAATGAAATAGTTTATTATTATTATTGATCGTAGTGGGCACCTCGAAAAAAAAGCGCGTGGGTAGCCCCGGTGAATTTGGCTCTTGATGTTATCTGAAATCAAAAATTCTTAATCTAAAGACACGTCATTCTCGTCGGAACTACCGAGACATTTTTTCACCCCTAACATTTTATTTTACAACCCCTTCTTTGCTGACTATTTTTTTCAAAGTCCGCCATTTTGTTATTTATCCATGAAATTAAACTTCTGTAGTTCCGACCAGAATGACATGTCTTTAGATTAAGAATTTTCAAGAATTTTTGATTTCAGATAACATCAAGAGCCACAATCACCGGGGCCACCCACGCGCCTTTTTTTTCGAGGTGCCAACTTCGATCAATAATAATAATAAACTATTACTTTCAAAATCCATTTAAAAAAAAAAATCTGTGTCTTTAATATGTAAATAAAAACATCCTAAATATCCAAAACGATTCATAAATTTTTTTTGTATCTTTAATATGCAAATAAAAACATCATAAATATCCAAAACTATTCATTTTTATTTTCCTACAAAAAAACGCCCTCCAAAAAAGACATGAAAATCGGCTTAAGTTACCAGACTACTACCTTAAGCCGGGCGCCAAAAGTGATGAGTACGGATCTGTTGGCAAGCCATATATCGTCCTCATGACCATTGCCACCGCGACGCATATTAGTCATAAGACATGTTTATGATAATTTGATGTTTCCATAACAGTAAAAGTAAATTGGGTGTAATGTTTTAAATACACACGTTACGGCGACAATGGTGCTGACAATACCCCAGGGTAAACACCGCGGTGGAGGATAAATATGAAGACCTGCGCTGCATCAGTTCATTGAAACTGCATACATTTCACGGTAATCCGAAATAATTTCGCGTTTTTTGGCTTTGGGACAATTTTAACACTTTTATCTGTCAAACAGGGTTGCGAAATGTCCCCGTGGTTATTTAATCTATACCATATATGGACAAGTGTATGAAAGAGCTAAAAGGGTTGGATGTAGGTGCCAAAATGAGCGGAGTGTCAGTAAGCTGTCTCTTGTATGCAGATGACGCTGTCCTACTTGCAGACAACGAGCATGAACTACAAGTCCTGGTGAATTGTATGTATGAGGTATGCATGCGAAATGATCTGATGATGAATGTTAATAAGTCCAATGTAATGATTTTTGGAAAAGAAAATAAATCATGACAGTCTGCAACATTAGCGTGAATGGTGAAAATTTGGAGCAAGTAGTTGAGTTCGTGTATTTAGGTAGTATATTTACAAGAGATGGGTGAGTGGAGAGGGATATTAAAAGAAGGATTGGGGCAGGCAACAAAGTGAATGGTGTACTTAAAGTTGTCATCGCAAACAAAAACCTATCCATAAAAGCTAGAATGGCAGTGCACAATGGTGTTCTTCTACCGACCCTTATGTATGGAAGCGAAGCATGGAACTGGCAATAGAAGGATGAAAGTAGGATAAATGCAGTAGAAATGAGATCTCTTAGACGAATGTGAGGATACTCTGTGTATGCTAGATTGTCAAATGAAAATATAATAAGTGAATGCGCCTTAGACGAATGTGTGATACTTTGTGTATGATAGAGTGTCGAATGAAAATATGAGAAGTGAATGGGGTGCGAATGATGGTGTTATGAACAAAATAATGAAAGTATCATTAAGATGGTTTGGACATATGGAAAGAATGAATGAAGAAAGAATGGTAAAAAAATTATATGTTAACGATGTAAATGGAACCAGAAATAGAGGAAGACCGAGGAAAATTTGGCACGATCAAATAAATCAAATATTGAATGTCGGCCATGTGAGAAGTTAGAGAAATCGACGCGCGTACATGACACGATGTATGAATGTTGAGGAAGCGAGAGAAATATGTCAGGAAAGAAAAGTGTGGCAGTCCATTCTTTCTGCCTACCCTTCGGAGAGACGGCGTGATGGTTAGTTAGTAAGTTAGTTATGTTAAGAGAGATATGTGAGGTTGAGGATATTATAATTTGGAGCAGACAGCGAAAAAGGGACTGGTACGGTCATGTTCAAAGAATGTACACCACCAGACTCCCCTATATTGCATTGCATAATCAGCCTCATGGGACTCGTCCTCGTGGAAGACCTCCTAAAAGATGGAAGAACAGCTGGGAATCTACCTCACAGGAGGAGCAATTCTCTGGAGAACAGACCACATTTTCCTTATTTCATCGTTTCGTATTCAATTATACATCGTTTTTCGCACATTCTTCTTAGTGATCTCATTTCTACGTCATTTATCCTATTATAGTTTCATCCTTTTTTTACCAGTTCCAAGTTTCACTTCCATACATAAGGGTCGGTACTAGAACTCCATTATCCACATCCAAAAACATAAATATATAAAAAACGATGTTTTAGAAACGTGCCAAAAGTATAATAGTTTTAATTAAAAACATTTGTTTTCCTTCTGTAATAAGCAATGCAAAATACAATTTATAAATAAAGTAATATTTTTTGTGGATGTATATACTTATACTTGCATACGAATACTGGATTTCACCCATGGTGGGTGATTAATTCATGAAACAAAAAATATTTGTAATCATTTTGGTCAATTCTTTGGCATATACGAGTAGATAGGAGTGATATCTCCAGGCGGCTTCTAAACAATGCGCTAATGGCGATAGCCTTCACATTGTGTTAATAAAGTAGTTTGCTAAATGCTAAAAATTAATCTCCATAGATGGCGTTAGTATGTGGATTATATAGATTAATCTTTAAAATATTAACATATGTAATCAAATCTACATAGATGGCGTATTGAAACTGACACGTGAAGATAAGCATAGATTTGTATTGTAACATATATATAACCTCCAAAAATTTGTCTTACATGGTCATAAAAGAAATAGGTGGAATGTGGAATGTTGTAATTACATAAATCGTGCGCTTAACCCAACCAATGACAGGTCATAAGTCCTGTAAACACCTTGATCAACCATATTCCAGTTTGCATCTTCGTCTCTATTGAGATACAATTAAATTTCATGAAAGTAATATTTATTAAAAAAATAACTAGAAAGAACTTAATTTAAAATACATTTTAAAATAAGCAGTTTACAAGTCTCACATTTTCCGAAACCAAAAAAAAAAAATAGCGACAAAATAACGTTTTTGAATATTTAAAATTATCGAACATAATAAATGGCCTTACAGCTGATTTTCCAATAGTAATTTCAAGTACTTACTTATTGGCTACGGGTGTACGAAAACAAGGTAAGCATACGAGTATGCCTCGATTGTGAGAATGATTTAGTGTTGGAAAATCCGATACGAATGCTCGCAGCCTTACTGAGAAATCGGGTTTCAAGAAGTGGACAATAGCCGACGAGATATGACATGGTTCTATGTGGTCGCTTGTTATCAACAATTCAAGGAATCCGCTCTACAGCGATGGAATGTTGGAACAATGTAAACATAAAAATAAAATATAACATATTAATTCCATAGTTTTTCAGCATTTTTGGTATAGATACATAGATTGGTATGTAAAGTTAATATTTTATATGTGAGGCTGAAGATATGATAAGATGGAGTAGACAGCGAAGGAAGGACTGGTACGGTAATGTCTAAAAAATGGACACCACTAGACTTATTTATATTGTACTTAGGAAATTTAAAATAGCTTTGTTTAATCCATAAAATATTGAAAAAATATTTAAAAACACGACATGTTACGGAGGATACTTCTTGTTGTTCTTCAGGTGTAAAAATATAATAAAAACTAAACAAAGAAAGACTAATATAAAAAACGCATTTAAAATTTGATCAATTTAAATTTAAAAATTAACCTGGGCTATTTGTTATAAGTACTAATAATTTTTTTTATCAGTAAGAACTAATAAATAATATTAAATAATAAGAATACACGATGATAATACAAAAAATATAAAATTGTAATTTAGAAAACACATAAATTTGAAAAGTTTAATTATGCAAATCAATCATTTATTAATTTCTACATAAATGATGTCTTTTCAAATGTATGTTTTTTCTAAATTACAATTTTATATTTTTTATATTATCAAATTGTCAGTAGGGTCGCGGCGAGTCACATCTTGCTGGAGGGTGTGATTTTATAAAATGCTGCGAAACGCCCAGTTGCATTCCACCGGCAACTCTACTGACTAGTCCAACTCGTTAGCGCCCCTGTCGCGAGCCCCGGGCAATGGGGTCACACTCATAGCCGTGTGATCACAGCAGATAACGAGGGGATGAAAGGCGAGTTTCTGGCGCCTGCAAACCAGATCCAACCAGCTAAGGGAAGGTAACCCCGACAGAAAAATCCACTAGAGAAGGCAACGGGAAACCACTCTGGTCACCTTTTCCCAGGAATCACTATGGTGAATACCTTTGCTGTAGTGATCGCCAACGTTGGGGGGACCTGGCACGGCACCAAAAGAAGAATACATTTGAAAATTTTAATAATGCAAATTAATCATATTAATTTCTTTATAAATTATGTCTTTTCAAATGTATGTTTTTTCTTAATTACAATTTAATATTTTTTTTATATTATCGTTTAATATTACTGTTTAATATTATTTATTAGTTCTTACTGATAAAAAAATAATTATAGGTTAATTTTTAAATTTATATTATTGCATCGAATTTTAAATGCGTTTTTATATTAGTCTTTCATGATTTGGTTTTTATTATATTTTTACACCTGAAAATGGAGGTATCCTCCGAAACATGTAGTGTTTTTTTTAATATTTTGAGGATTAAACAGTGTTATTTTCAATTTCCTAAGTATATTACTATGGAATTCCACAGTGTTAATGCCTTAGCGTTCAATAAGTTTTCCTATATTGATCTACATAAACAGACTCACTGGACTCGTCCTCGTGGATGACCTAAAAGATGGAAAGAGAACTGGGAATCCACCTCAAAGGAGCAGCAGCCCTCTGGAGAACATACCACATAGTTCTTCAGCAAGGAAGAAAAAGTTTTAGTTAAAAGTATTTGACGTATAATGACTAATAACTTAAAGATAAGGGCTGATACCATCAGAGCAAAAATTCTCATAAGAACCACAGAAACGAGGGCTCTCCGATCCATTACGGGAACGACACTCCGAGACAGAGTTAGAAATTTTGAAATAAGGAAGATCTGCGATGTCAAAGAGGCTGTGCGATGATGAAGACTGAGAAGACGTTACTGAAGAGATCATGTGGAGAGAGCGTGTTCTGAAAGAGTGATAAGCAAAGTGGCAAATCAAGTATCAACAGGCAATCAAACTCCAGAAAGACCACCCAAAATATGGCGAGTCATTTGGTCGCCTACCTTTCAGGAACAGGCTCAAAGCATATTTTAATCTAATAAGGAAAACCACATATGTTATGAATAGAAAATTTTTCAAATTTCTATGCGATTCATAACATTCCGAAAATTTATTGTGTTACATATTAAATTTATATTACCCAATACAGTGCCTGTTGAATACTAATGGGAAAACGAAACGAAAATTTAGAGGTTAGAGGTCACACGTGGTCAAAGACCCGGAGGTTCAAAATGTTAATAGTGGTAAGTGTACTTAGATCGAATCAATGTAATAAAAAAATGAGATTTATATCATAAAATATTATTTTTAATTAAGCTATAATCACCAAACAAAAAACAGTGACGACAATCGTTTTATTATTATTATTATTATTATAGTATAAAAATACCATACTATTATTATCGAAATACCAAGCTGTTATTATAGAAATACCACACTATTTTTAAAGAAATACTATACAGTTATTATAGAAATACCATAGTTATTATAGAAATACCATGCTGTTATTACAGAAATACCAAACTATTATTATAGAAATACCATACTATTATTATAGAAATACTATACTGTTATTAAAGAAATAGCATACTGTTATACTAGAAATACCATACTATTATTATAGAAATACCATATGATATTATAGAAATGCCATACTGTTATTATAGAAATACCATAATCACGAGGAAACGGCGTGATGGTTAGTCAGTTAGTCAGCGAGTTAAAAGTCGTCAATGACTTCTACCGCATTGAATGCAGACGACTGTATGTTTTATTTGTTTTTGTTTTGGAATGTTAGAATATATTCGTATATCGTGGACTGATTTGATCAGCAATTCAGAAGTCAGCAAGAAGACTTTACAGCAACGCTGATAACTTTGTTACTATTAAATAATTTTTAATAAAAAATATAAAAACTATTTGAATGTACACTTAATAAATAAATAAAAATCGCGATCTCCATATTCCTTTATTATCCCGTAAAAAAAATCCCGAAAATCACTTATTTTTTCGGCCGTCACAGTGGCTATCCCCCTTAAGGTCCATTTACACTGGACAGTTATCAGCCGATACCGACACGTCACGATAAAAATTGTCTTGAATCTCACTGACTCGTTATCTCAAATGCCATAATAAAATCGCCGTCGGGGGTTGCCGAAGAAAGCACATACTTACATAAAATTGACACAATAAAAATGATCAATATTTTTCAGGATGTGTTTCCTACAGTACATAATTCTTTTTTACAGAATACCGTTTTTGCCGCCGCACAGTGGTCCGGATTTGGGAAACAGTGGACTTAGGAACCAAAGTCATTATTTCGATTTGAAAAAAATTGCTTGCTGTAGAAAATCTAATTTGTAACAATATTTGTCATGTTCAACTTTTCGTTATTTGGAGCTTAACATGGTTTAAAAAATACAAACGAAAAAAATGTATGGAGTAAAATTGAATTATATTTTTTTCTCAATATATTTTAAATTGCAAGCAACGAAACTTTTTGTATATTAACGTATGTAATTAGTACTTTATGTCCATATTTTTTTCTTTCCAATATACTTGCAAACTTTAAAAAAAAAAAAATATTTCACAACACAACAAATGTTTCTGCCAGAAGATTTGGTTGGGTGGTTATGATGCACAATTATTTCTTTATTACAAATAAGAAAACCAAAATTGCCTATCACCTCCAGTTTTTTAAATATTCTCCAAAAACTGCATTTTAAAGTATGAAAACCCATGCTTACAAATATAATGTTATTATAATGGAGTGCTACATAATAATTTATTTTATGAATGAGTCGTTACTGCAGTTTTTAAGAATTATACGAAACAAATAAATAATTATTAACACCTTCTTTATGGTAATAATTCACCGTTATGACTTACTTGATGAATCATTAAAGGAATTTCCTGCACTTTCTGAGAATTATATGGAACAAATAATATACAAAAATACTATTTTTACCTGTTTCGTGGTAATGGTAGCGCGGCTTATTTGATGAATCATTATGGCAATTTCCTGCAGTTGCTAAGGATTATATGCAACAAATATAAAAATAGACTCATGAATACCCGTTTAATTGTAATGGTACCTTAATGACTCATTTTATGTATCACCATATCAATTCACCTACTTCTTTTCGTATATAAAACACGCAAGAGCGCATTTTTGTGTTACTAGCTACTGAATTTTTGAAGAAGCAACATACCTTGAACTTGACCGCGACCAGAAAAGGGCCTGAAAATCATGACTCGATTTGGCACTCATATGGACATTTACACATTTCTACGAGAAGGAGACCTCAAGGACTACAAGCGACTCCACCGAGCAATTTTGAACTCCATTTCGCTTGAAATCTCACCAGAAGATTCTGAAGTGATATTGAAATTTGCAAGATATCTCACTGTCAACTTGAAGAGAAGATGGACCGCGGCCCACAGAATTCAAAACAAATTTATAAATAAGCATTTGAACTGGTTGAAAGCAAGAATCCAGTGGCCTTCCTGCAATTCCGTAAATCTCGCCGAGATTTTTAAAGAAACCGAAAATATTGCAGAAACCGAATATTTAGAGCAAGAGGATCAATATTTAGCGGAATCTAATGAAATCATCATAGCATCTACATCTATGGCCACTAAAGATATGGGCACTTCTACAGAAGTTCAAACAAGAAAACCATTTGCAGACCTGGGGAACAAGCAGAAGAAAAGGCGGTCGGGTACATTGAGTGACTATTCGGAAGAGAAGTTAGCTTTTGCTTTGGTCACTAGGCTAAAATCGAATGGAAAAGAGATCCTTGCTCGCATTATTGATCACCTCTTGAAGAATCCTGACAAAGCCCCAGATGTCAAATCGCATTTATTCGATAAGGAAAAGAAGAAAACAAATCAGGAAAACCAAGCTTTGGCTCTTACTACTTCATTAGATCTGTCAAAGTGGAAATATCTGACGTTAAGGGCTGCAATGTCAGATTGGAAGAATTCTCTGCAGCTTCCTTCCTACCACAAATTATTAGAAGCTAAGAAGAGGTGCTATCCGGATGCCAAAGACATTGAAATATCTGAACACGGAGCAAAAGTGAACTTGCAAGCACTTTTGGATTTGACTATTCAGAAGATCCTGCAAATTGTGGAAGACAAACTAGGTATTTCGAGTGGGAATCTGAAGCTAACAAGCAAATGGGGATTTGACGGATCTTCAACACAAAGCAATTATAGGCAGAAGAGTGAACTGACAGAATTTGATGAGTCTTCGGTGTTCATAACGAGCCTTGTTCCTTTGAAGTTGGAGTCGAACAATGTGGTCATTTGGGAAAATCCAAAGTCATCTTCGACGTTTTACTGTAGGCCTGTCAAATTCCAGTTCGCAAAAGAAACCATTGACTTTGTCAACCAAGAAAATGCGGCAATGAAGGAAGAAATACGTAATTTGGTTGCATCAAAATGCGGTAATTACGAAATTACTCATGAGCTGCACATGACAATGATAGATGGCAAAGTAGCTACTATTATTACAGATACTCCATCCGCAGCAATTTTATATTATTTATTCCATATAATTCTCAGAAAATGCAGGAAATTCCTTTAATGATTCATCAAGTAAGTCATAACGGTGAATTATTACCATAAAGAAGGTGTTAATAATTATTTATTTGTTTCGTATAATTCTTAAAAACTGCAGTAACGACTCATTCATAAAATAAATTATTATGTAGCACTCCATTATAATAACATTATATTTGTAAGCATGGGTTTTCATACTTTAAAATGCAGTTTTTGGAGAATATTTAAAAAACTGGAGGTGATAGGCAATTTTGGTTTTCTTATTTGTAATAAAGAAATAATTGTGCATCATAACCACCCAACCAAATCTTCTGGCAGAAACATTTGTTGTGTTGTGAAATAAAAATATTTTTTTTTTAAAGTTTGCAAGTGCAAGTATATTGGAAAGAAAAAAATATGGACATAAAGTACTAATTACATACGTTAATATACAAAAAGTTTCGTTGCTAGCAATTTAAAATATATTGAGAAAAAAATATAATTCAATTTTACTCCATAAATTTTTTTCGTTTGTATTTTTTTAAACCATGTTAAGCTCCAAATAACGAAAAGTTGAACATGACAAATATTGTTACAAATTAGATTTTCTACAGCAAGCAATTTTTTTCAAATCGAAATAATGACTTTGGTTCCTAAGTCCACTGTTTCCCAAATCCGGACCACTGTGCGCCGTGGAGAAGGCGATTATTTCGGAATTTAAATATAATATGAACAGAATCGGCATTAATTACAAGTAACAAGACATCACTTTGAAAATGATGAAATACCGGTTTGTCTCAAAAGAAAGGTCTACGACATGTGTATACTGCCCATAATAATATAATAATAATAAATTGGATAATTTATAAAGCGCCATTTTTATGAATTACTCATCTCAAGGGCGCCCATGATGACATACGGACTAGAGACGACAACTCTTACAACAAAAAGTGTCCACAGGCTCAAGTGTACACAGAGGTCCATGGAAAGGCAGATACTTGGTGTGAGTGAGCGTGACCGCATAAGGAATGAAGAAATCAGACGCCGCACCAGGGTTGCTGACGTCATGGACCGAGTGGCAAAATTGAAATGGCAATGGGCTGGACACTTGGCTAGACAGGGTGGCAACAGATGGGCACCCGGGATACTCAGTTGGAGACCATGGGCAAATAGGCGAAGTGTCGGAAGGCCACCGATGAGATGGACCGATAATATTGTCAAAAGAGTTGGAAAATCTTGGATACAAAGGGGGCAGGATAGAGACGAGTGGAGGGAATTGGAAGAGGCCTATATCCAGCAGTGGAGGGAAGAAGGCTAGCAAAGAAGAAGAACAAGACACCATCAAAACAAACAACTGTCGGTATCGGCTGATGACTGTCCAGTGTAAATGGACCTTTAAGAAACAAGCCATAAGGCCTACACTAAGAAGAATAAGAACAATTCAGAAAGAGTTAAAATCAAAATATCACGTATATATTATATATACGAGAAATCACGTTTGATTCCAATGTCATAGCTAAAAAAAGGGTTCAACAATATTTTGAACCATTTAACGGGCGTTTACTTTTGCTAAGCGATGTATGGGTGCCGTGTTCGGGTCCTCGAAGGTTAAAGACTCTACGATTGAACACGCAACTGGCGTTTTGTATGGAGTCATTACACAAGCCAACACGGACTGGCACGAATGTGTACTTAAAAAAAAGAGCGTCAAACGAACCCCGCGATTTGTTATTGTTTCCTTTATTTGCAACTGCCGTACAAGGGGCCCCCGTTTAACGAATACTCAACAAACGAATATGTCAAGTTATACGTGACATTTTAATACAGACATTATTTAAAAGAAACATTAAATTCTCACGCATATAAAAGTACCACAGTGCTCGATTGTATAATATTTGAAATAAATGTCATGTATATATATTTTTTAATTAAAAAAAGACGAACACCAATGCTTTAAATCAATGGAAAAAATTTCACATTTCACAATATCTAAAGGATCTTCTGCGAGTGTCCCAAAGAGCCACGTTAGGAATAAGCCTAAGAGATAGAGACAGAAACGATACGGTGAGAGAAAAAACAAAGGTCACTGACATCATCCACCGGGTGGCGACTCTAAAATGGCAACGAAGAAGCTCAGATGAAAAATGGACAAGAAGACTGCCGACTTGGAGACCGTGGACGGCAAAGAGAAGTGCGGGGCGACCGCAACTACGGTGGAATAATGATCTGAACAGACACGTCGGAATAACCTGGATGCAGTCTGCACAAGACAGCGTTACATGGAAGCGAATGGAGGAGGCCTTTGTCCAGGAGTGGACAAGAATAGGCAGAGGAAGAAGAAGAAGAAAAGATCTTCACTGACTTAAGTGTCCTGAAAGGATCCAGTATAAACTATGCTGGACGTATTTTAAAGCGCCTCACGGAATGGCACCAGCCTTATATATCGGAACTTCGTATTGCTGATAGCCCTAGCTTGCGGCAATCTGCGCTTCGATCAGCAAACTGGAGAGTACGGAGTCGAGGAAAACCGAGAAAAACATCGTACGACTAAATTAATAAAATTTAAAATGTCGGCCATGTTAGAAGTCGCAAAATTCGACGTGCATGTAAGACTCGCTGTATGAATATGGAGGAATCTCGAGAGATCTGTCAGAATAGAATGTGCTGAGACTCGGCGTTTGATAGTAGAACCACATTGCTCAATTGAATAATAATAAAAAAAAATGTAATGTTTTATTGATGAAACATTATTAGTGAAGATTTGCTATCATAAATAAATAAAAACCGCAAATTGTATTTTTTAAAATAATAAACAAGGTAGTTTATGTGGGTAATAAAAAATAATAGAAAACCACTAAAACAAACAAAAGATAGCTACGTACACTGACGTCATAAATGGTGTCATTTTTACGAAATCGGGTGGTGGCCTAGAGGATAGAACGCTTGGATCCTGATCCAGGGGACTTGCGTACAAATCTGGACACGACCAGATTCCTTCTTCATAATAATAAGCTATTGTTTTTTTATCATATTGAAGATTTAAAATAAATTTTAATGGCATTAATTAAAATGATTGGAAATAAAAAAAAATTCAATCGAAACATTTAACGAACATTTAATGGTAACGGGTGTATGAATATAGAAGAGGCGCGAGAGGTGTCAGGATAGAGTAGTGTTGGGTTTCATACTCTCTGCCTACCCTTCCAGTAAAGCGTCGTGATGATTAGTTAGTTATAGAAGACATACATTTCCTTTCAACACGTTGTTGAAGGATTCTTCTTCTTCGATGGCCCTTCAGCCCATATCGAGCCTTAGCCTCCAACTCCTCCTGTCCTCCGCTTCGACCCTCAATCTGACATTCGTAACAATTTCGCCACATCTCTCACAACTTCATCCTCCCATCGCAGCCTTGGTCGTCCAATTGGTCTTCTACCACCTGGATGCCACTCCAGCAATCTTTTTGGGGTTCGCGATGACGGCATCCTCTGCACGTGACCGGCCCATCTCAGTCTATTCAGTCTGACCTGTGTGGAGAGACTGGGAGCTTTGTAAATATGGTACAACTCGTCATTATGCCGCACTCTCCAACCTTTACCGTCATTCACAGGTCCCAGAATCTGCGCAGCACCCTTCTCTCAAAAGTTGAAGGATTACGACGGAAATTATATTTTTAAAAGCTATTTTCCGGGTGTCAAAAAAATCTTTAATGAAATGTTCAATCGCTAGATTATTTCCTAAATGGGTAACTATGGAGACATTCGTAATGCACAGTTAGGCATTGTTTCCGAGAAGGTGTTTACTTTAAATAGATTGTCTTATGAACGCATTTCGAGGGCATTACAAGCTTCCCGATTAGATATGAGAATAAAACTATTTTTAAATAAATGGGTTTAAAAAATATTCTCAAAAGAAACAATGTCTGGTTAATCAATTCCTGAATATTTCGTTTTTGTCAAGTTTGAAGAATGCAATGTCTTATATTAGTTAAGAAATGAAATTAGCTAACTTATTAACTAATCCCCCCCCCCAAATATGACTGTGCACAATGGTGTTCTTGTGCCGACCCTTATGTATGGAAGTGAAGTATGGAACTGGCAAACGAAGGATGAAAGTAGAATAAATGCAATAGAAATGAGATCTCTAAGACAAATGGGGTGCGAATGAAAGTGTTGTAAAAAAAATAATAAAAAAAATCGTTGACATGATTTAGACACATGGAAAGAATGAGTGAAGACAGAATAGTGAAGGTATGTAAACGACATTAATGGAGCTATTGACAGAGACAATTTCGTTATCTTGGAGGCTATCCATATTTATGGTCCAGATAGTTATCTTCGACAGCGTCAGCACAGACTGTTTTATCTCCCAGCATGCAGAACCAACCTGCTTCTGGTGATGCCGGTGGAGAGAGCAATCAAACTGCTGAACACGGTCGCTTCGGAGATCGACGTCTTTCATATTCGGGAAAGTACGTTCAGAAGACAAATACTCTTGACTTTGGAGAGTATCTTGTATTCCTAATGTCGAACCATCTCTCATGCGTTCCTGGTATTATATATTTTTTTATGTTTTACCTGTTCTCAATAGATGCCTTAAACTATAATATAATTGTTGTTTGTAATATATTTTGAGAAAATAAACTGATTTGATTTGGTGGCTTCCCGACATTTGGATAATTATTTGAAAAAAAAACACGGTTTTACTGTGTAAGTGCTGCTACCAGCACTTGTATTTCTTACCCTATTTCGCGAGATAGCTCACATTATGACCATCAATTAAACTATCCGAGATATGAACACAGATCCAGGATGTGTGCAAACAGAATTCACGGTGGCGAGTAGAGAAAACGCCGAGCTTCACGCATGACTGGTTTCGCCCCCCTGCCAGACATCGTCGGGCGATTACGTCACATACCCCGTTCCAGGAGAGCGGAGGTAATGTTCTGTGCAGTTGCACTCCGCAAATCATAACCCAGTACCTACTTTGAGCACAGTGCGGAAAACCATTGTGTTATTTTCTAGTAAAAAAATACGAACACTCACAAAAATTATACGTTACATGCGTCAGTACCAAATTCGTCACCCTTTTTAACATAATTTAGAGTAAAAAGCTTTTTTAACTTGTTTTTATTTTTTGTACTCAACTCTAATTGGATCTTAAAAATGAATCTGGTACTCAGATCTGGTGTTGCAGCAGTAACTTGGAGGCATTGCAGCAACCAAGAGATTAATTTATTTATTTAAACATATCAAAACCATCACATAACTACATTCCAATACACCAATGATACAATGGCTCTATCCCACGGCATTTCTGTTAGGAATGCTCGGAACCAATTCTTTACAGCTTCGAAGAGATGTACATCTCATAACCCATTTCTTTAAATTAATCAGGGGATATTTCGAGAACTCGGCCGTGCTAGAGGGTGTTGGGCTTTTTGTCCCTGATAGATTTCTCCGACAGCGACAGCACAAATTGTTTTACCTACCGGCCACCAGAACCAATCTGCCTCTGGTGACACCGGTGGGAAGAGCAATTAGTCTGCTGAACGCGGTCTCCTCGGAGATCGACGTCTTTTATATTAGTGAAGGTACGTTCAGGGGACAAATACTCTTGACTTTAGAAAGTATCTCGTCTTCCTAATGTCGAACCATCTCTAATGCGTTCCTGGTACTTTGTTGTATTTTTATAATATTTTACCTGTACTTAATAGAGATGCCTTAAGCATTTTCCTGTTTGTAATGTCTATTGAGTTAATAAACTGATTTGATTTGATTTGATAATATTATTAACAAAAAGTTTGAGATACAATAGTAAATAACACATAATGAAATAATATGATGAACTCACAATTATAACAATGACAGAGACAGCGCCTCCTTCAGGTCAACTACACTATCACTAAATACGTCGACCTCCGAGGTGACGCGATTTAGCAAAGATATTGCTCTACCTACCGGCATAACCTTTAGATTCGTAGATTCGAACCAGATTCGTACAATGACTAAGCAGCCTCTTGTAACGAGTACCGTGAGAGCCAATCGCCTAGCATGGATTGGGCACGTATGCCGAACTGAAGAGACCAGAGCAACCAAGACTCTAAAAACAAAATCTTTTGCCGGAATGGAATAAAATTTTGAAATACGCTATACGACGAATGATTGATTGTTGATATATCACTTAATGTTCTTCAATTAAAATTATTAAAATTTTCGGTTAATGAGAGGAATCAAATAGCGACCGCTTTAATCGACTGTGTAAACAATCAATTGGTCGTATCAATGAGCATCATTTAACATTGTGAATTTGTTTGACTGTCTCCAGGGAGCTTTGAAAATTTGTCAGTGGCTAAACGAAGTTATGATAATGAAAAAATTCATTACTTTCTAACCTTTGACTTTTATTACACTTTCATTACGATAATGTTATTATTGTGTTCTTATCACATAGTACACAAATACTCACATTAATTATTCGTAATTAATTGTCACTCTGTGGATTATACAAGACGACAAAGAAAAAACATGTTGAAATAAATTTGTAATACAAAATAGATGCTTAAAATAATTGCCAACAGCTGCTTACTTTTCATATATACATATATTGGTGGTTTATGAGAAATGTTTATTTATAGATAGGTGATAACACAATAATTGTATTCGTAAATTACATCATTTTTTTATTATTAATTAAGTAAGTGATCAATGAAATAGTGTTAAAACATTTATTCATAATAGTCCATTGTTTTGGCCGAAACACTATGATACTTTAACATTATAAACTGTTAAATTAAAAAAGATTTTTATATTACAGTTGTATTTTTATTGACGATCGAAGGACGTTGAGCGATCGAAGGACGTTGAACGATCGAAGTGTGCGCGGGAGATGCCTATTAGTGGCGATGAGGTTCGCAACCCAACACACCGCGTCTCTCGCGAGGGCGAAAAGAGAAGGGTGGAGTGCCGCATCGATTTAAGTGTGGCAGTCCATTCTTTCTGCCTACCCTTTCGGGGAGACGGCGTGATGGTTAGTTAGTTAGTATTTTTATTTTTCGCGACAGCTGTTTCGTCAACCTATGTTTATCAGTTTATCAGTTTATCAGTTTATTTCATTTCATCAATAGACATTACAAAATTAATTTTTAAGGCATCTATTGAGAACAGGTAAAATAATATATTGGTAAAATAATAATATACTACCAGAAACGCATGAGAGATGGTTGAACATTAGGAAGACAGGATACCCTCCAGAATTAAGAGTATTTGCCTTCTGAACGTAATTTCACTGATATGAAAGACGTCGATTTCCGAGGAGACCGCGTTCAGCAGATTGATTGCTCTTCCCACCGGTGTCACCAGAGCCAGGTTGGTTCTAGCGGCGGATAGGTAAAACAATCTATGCTGGCGCTGTCGGAGATATCTGTCGGGAACAAAAAGACCTACACCCTCCAGCACGGCTGAGTTTTCAAAATATCCCCTAATAAGCTTAAAGAAATGGGTTATGAGAAACCCGTCTCTTCGAAGCTGCAGAGAATTAGACCCCAACATTCCCAAAAGAAACGCTGTGGGATAGAGCCATGGATAGCTAACATACTCCTTCATGTAGAGATACCTCAGAAATTTTTTCTGAACCCTCTCCAGCATAAGGGAATATCTCGCCTCGTGCGGACTCCATATCACAGAACCACTTTCGAGTCTGCTCCGAACCAATGAATTGTAAAGTACTCTGAGCACATTGGGATCTCTGAAAACCCTTCCGGTCCGAATTATGAAGCCCAACATCTTCAGCGCAATGCCACAAATTCTCTCAACATGAGCATGAAAGGTTAATCTACTCTCATAGATGACCCCGAGATCTCTCATAGTGGATACATGTGCCAACTGCTGGTTATTCATCGTGTATCTATGATATATAGTTCTCCGTGCTCTCGTAAAAGATAACATTACGCACTTAGAGACATTGAATTTCATATGATTACTGTGACTCCAGGTAACAATATTATTAATATCCGACTGAAGGCGTAGACAGTCGTCAGGATTATTTATGTCTAGGAATAATTTCAGGTCATCGGCAAATAAAAGAAATCGCGAGAAGTTTATAACTAACTAACTAACTAACTAACCATCACGCCGTCTCCCCGAAGGGGTAGGCAGAAAGAATGGACTGCCACACCTTTCTTTCCTGACATATTTCTCTCGCTTCCTCAACATTCATACATCGTGTCATGCACGCGCGTCGATTTCTCTGACTCCTCACATGGCCGACATTCAATATTTGATTTATTTGATCGTGCCACGTTTTCCTTGGTCTTCCTCTATTTCTGGTACCATTTACATCATTAACATATAATTTTTTTACCATTCTTTCTTCATTCATTCTTTCCATATGTCCAAACCATCTTAATGATCCTTTCATTATTTTGTTCATGACACCATCATTCGCACCGCATTCACTTCTTATATTTTCATTCGACACTCTATCATACACAGAGTATCCACACATTCGTCTAAGAGATCTCATTTCTACTGCATTTATTCTACTTTCATCCTTCCTTTGCCAGTTCCATGCTTCGCTTCCATACATAAGGGTCGGTAGAAGAACACCATTGTGCACTGCCATTCTAGCTTTTTTGGATAGGTTTTTGTTTGCGATGACAACTTTAAGTGCACCATTCACTTTGTTGCCTGCCCCAACCCTTCTTTCAATATCCCTCTCCACTCTCCCATCTCTTGTAAACATACTACCTAAATACACAAACTCAACTACTTGCTCCAAGTTTTCACCATTCACGCTAATGTTGCAGACTGTCGTGGTTTCTTCCTTTTCAAAAATCATTACCTTGGACTTATTAACATTCATCATCAGATCATTTCGCATGCATACCTCATACATACAATTCACCAGGACTTGTAGTTCATGCTCGTTGTCAGCAAGTAGGACAGCGTCATCCGCATACAAGAGACAGCTTACTGACACTCCGCTCATTTTGGCACCTACATCCAACCCTTTCAGCTCTCTCATACAATTGTCCATATACAGATTAAATAACCACGGGGACATTACGCAACCTTGTTTGACACCTTTATTGATATCAAACCAGGCTGTAAGATCTCCATTTACTCTGACACTAGCAGTGCTTTCCGTGTATAGCGACTTAATGGCCGTGATCAGTTTTGTACTTATTCCATATTCAGACAATATTTTCCACAACTTTTCTCTATTAACGTAATCATATGCTTTTTGTAAGTCGACAAATGCACAGAAAAGTTTGCGATTTTTGGCCAGAAACTTCTCTGTCAATGTACGAAGTCCAAAAATTTGATCCATACATCCTCTGCCATTCATAAAGGCACCTTGCACATCCCAAACTTTGTCACTCGTCAATTTTCTTACTCTTTCTATTAAAATTCTGCCATAGACTCCCGGAACAAATATTTTGAAAATAAATTTGAAAAAAAAAACATACAATAAAAAAAAACTAACTAACTTAAGTCAAGAGTATTTGTCTTTTGAACGTTCTTTCACTTATATGAAAGACGTCAATCTCCGAAAATAATCATAATAATAATCAACAAAATAATCATAATAATAATATTACATATTTTGTAATTATGAATAAATGATAAACTGTTAAATTAAAATACTTTGTTTTATGTATCACAATTGTTATTAATATGTATGAAAAACGATAGTTTTCAAGGAGTTTTATTATAATATTTGTGTATGACATGTTTCGCCCTTCTAAGGCATTAAATAATAAAACTCCTTGAAGTTTATTACCTTCGCAATATCGTTTATGAATATAGTGAAGAGGAGTGGGCCAAGGTTCGAACCCTGTGGCACCCCTGAATAAACAAAAAAAGGTTCCGATTGAAAAATTCCGTACGAGACGAATTGTTTCCTCCCCTCAAGGTAACTAGTGAAAAGCATAATAAGTTGAGAAGAGAAACCAATTTGAGATAGCTTTGCTATAAGAATGTCATGGTTCACAGTATCAAATGCCTTTGAGAAGTCATTATATGAACAGTCAACTTGGTGACCATTGTCCAAGGCCCTTGTTATGTATTCTGTGAAGACCATGAGATTTGTTTCAGTAGAGCGCCCCTTCCTGAACCCATGTTGTTCTGTTATAATATATGGGTCAACTCTGGGAAATATCAATTTATGTTGACATCATTAGGTGTTACAATAATATTATTGTAACACCTGATGATGTCAACATAGGTCGATGAAACAGCTGTCGCGAAAAATAAAAATACAATTGTGATATTTGTTGTTTCTTGAACAATGATGTAAAACTCCATATTAAATTATTAATATATATGAAAAACGATAGTTTTCAAGGAGTTTTATTATTTAATGCCTTAGAAGGGCGAAACATGTCATACACAAATATTATAATAAAACTCCTTGAAAACTATCGTTTTTCATACATATTAATAACAATTGTGATACATAAAACAAAGTATTTTAATTTAACAGTTTATCATTTATTCATAATTACAAAATATGTAATATTATTATTATGATTATTTTGTTGAATAGCTCTTTACATCATGACAGCATGAGCCAAATCGATGTAAAGGGTATTATAGCTATCACAGTGATTCTCGTGACATGTGATAGGTAGCTAATCTACGTCATGTGAATTCTACACCAGACCAAAGACAGTGCGACAATCACACTGCCCTCACCGGGAATCGAACCCGGAACCTTCGGGATGGCAGTCAATGCAGTTACCACTCGGACACGAAGGTCGTCAATGTATTATTATTGGTAAAAGTTTATTGCGATGAAGATATTGTTTTTAAATATATTAAGGTTTTATTAATTGATCTTGAACAAATATTTTGAAAATAAATTTGAAAAAAAAAACATACAATAAAAAAAAACTAACTAACTTAAGTCAAGAGTATTTGTCTTTTGAACGTTCTTTCACTTATATGAAAGACGTCAATCTCCGAAGAGACCGCGATTCTGCCTATCCCTTCGGAGAACCGGCGAGATGGTTAGTTCTAAAACTCCTGGGAGAACATGTAATGCAGAAGTCTATTAATATTCTAAGATGGCAGCCGACCTTGAGAGTTAGCAAAGCCACCCGACAAAATGAGAAATGCAGATATTAAATGCAATTTCCTCCACGAACGCGGCACGTGTGGTGTTTTGCTGAATTATCGATTCTAGCACCTCGCCCGCTTGAATGTCAGGGCCAAGAGAAATGCCGAGGGGCCGATATGTGGATAATTGTTATTCCGTGTTGAAAGACATACACGTAATAAAAGCAGCAAAGAGTTTATATTCCACAAGTTGACAGCATTTAATTAAACAACCATTTTAAAACACATCATAAAAGGCGGGCCACACTGTGATAAACATCGGTTTCAAACATAAAATTTGTCTTGTATAGGGCTTCTATCTCATTCTACGCCGGGTAAAATAATGCGAGGAAGAGAGATAAACGTACCATGTTTGTTGAATAGTTTGAAAGGATAACCGTATGCAGAAACATCCGCGGTTTAACTAAAATCGACGTTTTTACTACGTCTAGAACATGGTTTAAGTTTGAGTAATAACATTCAGTATACAAATTTTGGTTTCAAACCAGCTTGTTTATCACAGTGTGGCCCGCCTATAATACAGAAACACTTAAATAAAAACCTGACCTTCACCTTCCACTACAGATGCTTTGTAGCTAGTACAAATTGAATAATTAACTAACTAACTAACTAACTAACCATCACGCCGTTTCCCCGAAAGGGTAGACAGAAAGAATGGACTGCAACACTTTAATCGATGCTGCACTCCATCCTTCTCTTTTCGCCAACGCGAGAGACGCGGTGTGATGGGTTGCGAACCTCATCGCCACCAATAGTCATCTCCCGCGCACATTTCGATCATTCAACGTCTACATAATAAATCTAAAACAAATTATATAAAATACAATGATATAAAATAAAATAACACATAAAAATAATTTAACACATAATGTTCTTTTAGATGGTGCACTTGTCGTCAGCTGGACGATCCGGACATTTGTGTTTATTAAATTTATTATTCCACTGTTTTCATTTTAACTAGGCACTTAAAACAATCCAACACCAGCAAAAACTTGAAAATTTGATTGAAGAATTTATTCAAATTGTCATTGGAACAAATGAAAAATTAATTTTTACACCTGTCAAAATTATTTTTATAAACGAAAAAAACTTGTATTATTTTAACATCAGAAGAGTGAAAACGTATTTTGTGTCACAAATAACTTTCATAAACTGCGGCAACAATCAAATTGACCAAAACAATTCACTTATACAAGAAATTTCTCCAAATTTACGGGAGCAGCGCACCACATGAACCAAACCAAATTTTCAAAAATCCGACGCAATAATTAATACAAATGAAAATTAAAAAGATCTTAAAGACGTTAAAAAGATCTACTGCTTAATGCTTAAAATAAAATTTTCATAGATGGCGTTAGTGTGTAGATTGAATATACTACCATGTAAAGGGTGGTGTTGGAGATTGACATATATACAATTTCTATAAATTTGTCAGATATGGTGGTCATAAGAAAAAATAAGGTGGAATGGGGAATGTTGTATTACATAAAGCGTGCGCTTAACCTAACCAATGACAGGTCATAAGTCCTGTAAACACCTTGATCAACCATATTCTGTTTCCAATTTGCATTTTCGTCTCTATTGAGATACAATTGATTCTTCTAATGAAAATTCTTCCGTTATACATTTACGCCGTTATATATTAAAATAGCTCTATCCAAAAGAAACCATCACATCGAGAATGGAACGCCACCCTACTCTATCTGGCAAACTTCTCTAGCTTCCTCCACATTCATACAACGAGTCATACACGCACGTCGATTCCTCCGACTTCTAACATGACCAATCTTTAAAATTTGGTTAATTTGGTAATGCCATGTTTTCCTCGGTCTGCCTCGACTCTGTACTCCATTTACATCATTAACGTATACTTTCTTAACCATTCTTTCTCCATCCATGCATTCCATATGTCCGAACATTCGCAGCGATCCTTTCATAATTTTGTTCATAATACGTACCTTCTCCCGCTCTACATTCCTTTCTTATATCAGCATTTGAGATTCTGGCGTATATCGTTCTACCACAGATACGTCTTAGGGACCTCATCTCTACCGCATTTATTCTGCTTTCATCCTTCTTCTGCCAGTTCCATGCTTCGCTTCCATACATTAGGGATGGGACCAGAACTCCATTGTGAACATTAGATTTTTCAGATACAACTATTTAGTGCAGTCATGATTATAATCCACCGTGCTTTTATCTGGATGCTTTCCTTTCACGAAAGGTGTTCTTTTGTGAGCTATAATAATCTGGGGCTAACTGCATATAAAAATAAAATATTCATAACGCAAATGTGGTCGTTAAAATGGCGAGGGAAACCTCGACCTTTCTGAAGAGGAGGGGGTATTTCATTAACGAAAGGGGGTTGAAATTTCTTAGAATTTGATGTATTAAACCTCAAGTACATGCATTGATATGGAATATACTAGAAACGAATGAAATTGTGTTTTTGAATACAAAAATTGAATAAATCACAAAACTAACTAACTAATCATAAGCCAATACCCCAAGGGGTAGGCAGAAACAATGGACCGCCACACGGTTCTTTCCTGATATAATTCTCTCGCTTCGTCAACATTCATACATAGTATCATGCAAGTACGTTGATTTTTCCGACATCTCACGGCATTAAAATTTTGATTGACTTGATAGTGCTACTTTCTCCTCGGTCTTTCTCTATTCCTAGTTCCATAAACGTCGTTTATATATCCTTTATTTACCATTCTTCCTTCATTCATCCATTCTTCTTCTTTCAGTGCCGTGTCAGGTCCCCCCGAACGATGGCGATGACTGCAGCAAAGGCATCTCTATCCTGCGCCACTTGGAACAGGCTCTGAACTCTTGATGTTCCAGTCCACTTTTTGATGTTCCGCAGCCAGGACAACTGCCTTCTACAAACTCCCCGACGTCCCTCCACTTTACCCATTAATATAAGTCGATTTCATCCATTACATGTGTCCAAACCCTTTAAATGATCCTTCCATTATTTTGTTCATAACACTTTCATTCGCACTGCATTAACTTCTTATATTAGACCGAGTTCAGCAGATTATTTGCTCTTCCCACCGGTGTCATCAGAGGCAGGATGGTTCTGGCGGCCGGTAGGTAAAACAATCTATGCTGTCGGAGATATTTATCAGAAACAAAAATATCAACATCCTCTAGCACGGCCGAGTTCTCGAAATATCCCCTGATTAATCTAAAGAAAAGAAATGGGTTATGAGATGCGCATCTCTTTAAAGCTGCAAAGAGTTGGTCTCCAACATTCCCAAAAGAAATGCCATGGGTTAAAACCGCAGATAGCTACCATACTCCCTCATGTAGAGATACCTCAGATTTTTTTTCTGAACCCTCTCCAACATAACGGAATATCTCGCCTCGTGAGGACTCCCTATCACAAACATTTTCGAGTCTGCTCCGAACCGATGAGTGGTATAGGCAATGAAATGGCAATGGGCAGGCCATATTGCCAGAGATCAAACTAAATGGAAAAATACCTTATTGCAGTGGGGACCAAGATAACATCGAAGAATTATTGAGAGACCACAGACAAGATGAATAGATAATATTTATTGTTACGCTGGAAGAAACTGAATACATATATCACGGGAAATGCAAACAGATGGAGGCATACGTTCAGGAGTGAACGTCAATGCGCTTAATTTTTGTCCCTGATAGATTTCTCCGACAGCGACAGCAAAGATTGTTTTACCTACCGGCCACCAGAACCAATCTGCCTCTGGTGACACCGGTGGGAAAAGCAATTAGTCTGCTGAATGCGGTCTCCTCGGAGATTGACGTCTTTCATATTAGTGAAGGTACGTTCAGGGGACAAATACTCTTGAATTTAGAAAGTATCTTGTCTTCCTAAAGTCGAACCATCTCTAATGCGTTCCTGGTATTATGTTGTATTTTTATAATATTTTACCTGTACTCAATAGATGCCTTAAACATTTTGCGGTTTGTAATATCTTTTCGGGATCAAAAGGGTAGTAGGGCTACGATGGGGTATGCTATGCTGGAAAGTATGCCTCTACAAAATGTCGTAAGGCGCCATGTTGCATTTACAACAGCAACACTACTATCAAGTCCTACTCTCTAGCGTCCACGAGAGGTCTTTTAAAGACCCCGCGAACCCCGGGCAATGTGGCACATATTACTTAGTATCATAGCAGACAGAGAGAGGTCGAGTGGCGAGCTTCCAGCGCCATAAAACTGGATACACCCAGCTAAGGGAAGGTAGCCCCGACAGAAAATCCTCCAGAGAAGGCAAGGGGATACCACTCTGAATATTTTTCCCCAGGTCATCACTATGAACAATGGTGATAGTCAACGTTAGGGAGACCTGACAGGACCCAGAAAGAAGAAGAAGATTGTCTTTTGAGTTAATAAACTGATTTGATTTGATTATTAATGATAATTAATGAACTTGCCGATTTACCGACGATAACAACTGCACTTTGATTGATGAATGCAACTTTTTATTGATCAAACGTAGTCATTATGATAAGTCGGTTACACAACCAACTTTCCCCCGCACTAATGACATAACACCGTGACCCCGATAATTCACAGTAAAAAAGTTTACAATTAAAATCCGAAGCAGTTTAAAATGATTCACAATCGTTCAATTCTAAAATTAATCAGTTGTATTTGAATCAGAGCGAGAAAATATAATATTGTTTAGTCGTATTATGTATTTTTAAACATAGTCATCTGAAAAAATTTAGAAATCACCGCTTCCCATATCATTTAATTTTTGCGTGTTATCGTGTTGTCTATAATACCAATCAACAGGAATTTAAGCAGCGGCGGTGCGTGAAAAGGTAAATCCGGCGAACAAAGCGGTTCGAGAAATTGTCATCGCTTGTGAATCATTGATTTCAATTTAGATTACATGAATACTAAGACACAGTAAACGCTCGATTATCCGCATTCGTATTATTTTACTCCCTCCACTTATCATTGAAAGCGAAAACGGCCGTTCACAATGGAGTTCTGGTCCCAACCCTAATGTATGGAAGCGAAGCATGGAACTGGCAGAAGAAGGATGAGAGTAGAATAAATGCGGTAGAGATGAGGTCCCTAAGACGTATGTGTGGTAGAACGATATACGACAGAATCTCAAATGCTGATATAAGAAAGGAATGTAGAGCGGAAGAAGGTATTATGAACAAAATTATGAAAGGATCGCTGCGTTGGTTCGGACATATGGAACGCATGGATGGAGAAAGAATGATTAAGAAAGTAAACGTTAATGATGTAAATGGGGTACGAAGTCGAGGCAGACCGAGGAAAACATGGCATTACCAAATTAATCAAATTTTAAAGGTTGGGCATGTTAGAAGTCGGAGGAATCGACGTGCGTGTATGACTCGTTGTATGAATGTGGAGGAAGCTAGAGAGGTTTGCCAGGATAGAGTAGTGTGGCGGTCCATTCTCTCTGCCTACCCCTGCGGGGAAACGGCGTGATGGTTTGTTTTTTTGTTTTGTTTTTTCCACTTATCATTATTATCTTATTATTTTGTTGCCTCTGGTTAAGGATATTATAAGATGGAATAGACAGCGAAGAAGGGACTGGTACGTTCATGTCCAAAGAATGGACACCGCCAACTCCCTTATATTTCATTATAACTAACTAACCATCACGCCGTCTCCCCGGAGGGGTAGGCAGAAAGAATGGACCGCCACACTGTTCTGTCCTGGCATACTTCTCTCGCTCTACATTCATACATCTTGTCATGCACGCGCGTCGACTTCTCCGACTCCTCACGTGACCGACATTCAATATTTGATTGATTTGATCGTGCCACGTTTTCCTTAGCCTTCCTCTATTTCTAGTTCCGTTCACGTCGTTTACATATACTTTTTTCACCATTCTCTCTTCACTCATTCTTTCCATGTGTCCACTTAACGGCCCTTTCATTATTTTGTTCATAACACTTTAATTCGCACCGCATTCACATCTTATACTTGCATTTGACACTCCATCATATACAGATTTACCACACACCCGTCATAGAGATCTCATTTCTACTACATTTATTCTACTCTCATCCTTCTTTTGCCAGTTCCATGCTTCATTTTATTTATTCATTTAAATATATCCAAAGCATTACAGATTTATTTTCAAATACACTCTAGATACAAGTTAGAGATACACAATAATAAGTAATGTAGTACTTTTCGCTCCTTGTGGGGAGCCACCCGTACAATTGGGTGCGAAGGAATGATCTTCGATAATAAAACCAAGGGTTGGTTAAGGTGTTTTATTGTGGGTTCATTCTAACATACAGCTGAGTGAATTCGTAACATAAACAAAATACAATTATTATATATCGGGAAGCATTAACATTAATCGTGTCGTATTTCTGACACAGAGAACTGACTTATCCGTCAGCGACAATATTTTAATATTACGGGACATCGGCTTACTAGATAGAGGCCGGCAAAAGGATCATTTTAACATAGGACGAAGGCGGGTGGTCTGGTTCTCGTACTTGTCCCCGTCGGCGAAGAGCCGCAGGTCCTCTCAGGAGCGGGGTAGCGTGATGCGCGGTAGGTATTCCGAGAGGGAATATTACATCGCAGCGTTATCGCCGGAGTGGGGCGATAAGGGCTATCCGCTAGGCTCTCGCAATGGTCGTAGCTCGGGCCAGGAGGGAAACTTCGTGTCTAAACACCAGGGGTTCCTCCCTACTTCGTCTCAGGCTCGTCCTCCCAGATCGTCCCTTCGAGACTTTTAATTCACCAAGAAGAAAAGAGGTCCCTCATCAGGTTGATCTTTGCGGTTCTTCCCTTCGAGACTTTAAATTCACCAAGAAAATAAGAGGTCCCTCATCAGGATGATCCTTCCTTTGGTTCTTCCCTTCGAGACTTTAAATTCACCAAGAAAATAAGAGGTCCCTCATCAGGTCGATCCTTCCTTTGGTTCTTCCCTTCGAGACTTTAAATTCACCAAGAAAATAAGAGGTCCCTCATCAGGTTGATCCTCCCGGGTCTGCCCTTCGAGACTTTAAATTCACCAAGAAAATAAGAGGTCCCTCATCAGGCTGGTTTTACGGTTCTTCCCTTCGAAACTTTAAATTCACCAAGAAGATAAGAGGTTCCTCTACAGGTGGATCCGCCCGGCGTCGGGGTCGAACCCCAACTCTTGGACTTGGATCTTCTGGTTTTTGGAGTGAGACTCGGAAGTCTGTTACTCCTTCCCATTGACGAGTACCCCAACTCTGGTTTCTGGCCGACCTAGTATGGCTTATAAAGGGCTTCTGTAGCTCTGGATCGTCGTCCCCTCCACTCTGCTGATGACGATGGCAGCGCCGCCATGAGGGTCACCCTTGAAGCTAATTTGATGATAGCAGCGCCGCTCTGGTGATAAATTTGGGGACTAATATTTATGGTATCAGCGCCAAATCGAGTCGAATATGAACTAATCTTGATGGTATCAGCGCCAAATCGGGTTATAGGTGAACTACTATGCGGGTGCGCAGCGCCTCCTCGGTGTTCGCGGGAGACATCCTTCAGATATTAGCGCCTCTACTGGATAAATCGGGAACTATTCATTAGGGGATGATATCCATAACGGCTGGTTCGCTCGAGGGAGAGTTTTAACGGCTCGGGTAAGCGCTCGGATGTCTCCGGAATCTTGGTTCGGCAATGCTCGGGATCTAGGCCCGTGGGACTGCGTGCGCGGCGGCCGTGTCCGGTTGGCGCGGTATCCAGATGTATGTCTTAATATTTGGAGTTTGCCGGGTGCGCAGATAAATATAAAATTTTTGAAAATTCCGTCCGGTTACATCAATACATAATAAAAAGAGCGAGAAACATAATATGAATGACAAATTAATAAAATGAGTATAGAATTATAATAAAGATAGTACTTCCTTCAGGTGAGCCAAACTATCACAAAATACGTCATACGAGGTGAACTCCGAGGTGACACGATTTTGTAAAGATATTGCTCTACCTACTGGCATAATCATTGGTAGGTTGATAGGTAGCCAATCTATCGCAATTATATTGTCACTTGAATTCTACACCAGACCAAAGACAGTGTGACAATCACACTGCCATCGCCGGGAATCGAACCCGGGACCTTCTGTATGAAAGTCAGAGCTCTTACCACTCTGCCACGAATGTCGATGTAATGTCCAGCCCTCAATATCAACTCGATTGATCTAAATTAATCAAATCAAATCAAATTAAATCAAATCAGTTTAATTACTCAAAAGACATTACAAAGAGCATAAATGTTTAAGGCATCTATTGAGTACAGGTAAGATATTATACACATACAACATAATACCAGGAACGCATTAGTGATGGTTCGACATTAGGAAGACAAGATACTTTCCAAAGTCAAGAGTATTTGTCCCCTGAACGTACTTTCACTAGCATGAAAGACGTCGATCTCCGAGGAGACCGCGTTCAGCAGACTAATTGCTCTTCCCACCGGTATCACCAGAGGCAGATAAAATATATCTAAACAAAATAAAAGGACAAGACTCTCGGGGATGTGATCTCAGAGAGTGTTAAAATATTTTGGACACATAGCCCAGAGTGATCTGGACAACCTTGAAAAGTTCATCATCATGGGTAAAGTGGAGGAAAGGCGACCACAAGGACGACCACCAAGCCGCTGGTCCGATCAAATCAGGGCGCTGACTGGTATCTCATTAGCTGCAGCCTGGAGACTGACGCATGGTGTTTCATGGTCAATGGTTTACAGCAGTGGTTCCCAAAGTGGTCTATATCGACCCCCAGGGGTCTACGACAACTGGAAAAGTAATTGGGGGTGCATGAGATGTAAATGGGGGTCCACGAGATGGTTAAACTAAATTGAAGCCAAATATTGAAATTTTGATATCATAGCATCAGGCTCATCCCCCCTATTAGAACATTGTTTTTTGTTTTATGTAAAAATGTTGGATTTGCATTTTGTTTTGTTTTGATTAATGATTGTATGTCTAAATAGTCTATTGTTTTGGCCGAAAAACTATGATTCTTCAACATTATTAACTGTTAAAATTACAACACTGTTATAATGTGACAATTTTTTATTATACACTTTTTGAGAATGTCACGACAGCTATTTAATCTGCTGATGATAACATCAGTTAGCGAAACAGCTGTCGCGACATTCTCAAAAATAGTATAATACAACATTGTGATATTATAAGTTTTGTAAATTTAACAGTTAAAATGTATAACTATAAAACAAATATATTTTATTTTAAAGATCTCTTTTCTACAGTAAACCCTATTAAAGGGAGTAGCTGTGTCAGCTTCAAAAAGTAATTTTACAGTTATAAATGAATTTGTAAAAAAAAAATCAATATAAGGAAAGTAGGGGGTCTACAGAAAATAGAAAAAACCGGTAAGGGGTCTACGGGACAAAAAAGTTTGGGAACCTCTGGTTTACAGGATGGACACGACCTTCAATCATGAGGAATAAGACTGAGAAGAAGAAACAAAATGTCTTCTGTATTATTCTTTATTACTGTTTATCCTGTACGGAACGAAGATAATAGCGTGATGATAAATGTATTTATATCAATAGCGGCTCTGACTAATGATAAAATATTACATACAGAACAACGATAAGAAAATATAATGGGTAATAAATATTCACAGAAGATTTACAATGACATCTATGTGACACAGTAAACTTGACTAAAATCATCCTGCATTATATGGTATGGACGTGTCGAAACCGTGTCCTCGTTTGATGGCATTGAATTCCTGCCGACGCTGCTGTCTCTTGCGGCCCGTAGTTCTCGGTAGACCTTCGATAGGCAACGCTTATCAACAAAAGTAGACTAAAACGTTTGGTGGCTCGATGGAAAAACGTCGTAACTTTGAATTAAATATTTTTTGCAAAATTTAATTTATTTTCTAAATATTGCCGAAGTAAAAAAACGTAATTAGCACATTGGACGGGGGAAAAGATGGGCGAGAGTCGCGGAGGATAGAGTGGTAAATGAGAAAAACAATAACACATACTTTTTATTATTATTATTATTATTATTTTGTTGAATCGCTCTTTACATCATGACACCATGAGCTAAATCGATGTTAAGGGTATTATGGCTATCATAGTGATTCTCGTGACATGTGATAGGTAGCTAATCTATCGCCATTTTATTGTCACGTGAATTCTATACCAGACCAAAGACAGTGTGACAATCACACGGCCCTCGCCAGGAATCGAACCCGGAACCTTCGGGGTGGCAGTCAATGGACTAACCACTCGGCCACGAAGGTCAGTCAATTTTATATCTCTTTCTCTCTTGCTCGTTCGTTCAAGTCTACGAGCGAGATGCACTGTTTATCAAACAGAAATAAAATTAATTCGAGCATTTATGAGACAACGACGATCATCGCAAGCATTTTCTAATGATTTTGAAAACGAGATATATTTAAATAATTAATTTGAATGAAATCGTCTGTTTTATAGAAGTTTTATTATATTTAATGGAAATGACATGTTTCGTTTTGCTAAGGAATTATTAAATGATTTGATGCTTTAGCGGGGTGAAACATGTCATTTCCATAAAATATAATAAAACTTCTGGAAAACAGGCGTTTTCATTCGTATTAATTATTTAATATGGAGTTTTATATCATTGTCCAAGAAACAATTAATATTACTTATTTCTCTTAGGTATCCTAAGCATTAATATGTTAATCAAAAAAACCTTTATGTAAATCGATTAAACCATTTGCATATTCAAAATTTGCTGAAATAATAAACGATTTGTGGTTGTCAGTATTAAATCTAAGAAAAATTACATACGATTTTTTTATGAAATAAAACACTGTTTGTTCAGATTATAATCTCGATTTGTTTCGAAGGTTTTACACCTTCATCATCGAGACAACGATATTAATTATCCAACATCATTTTAAGCAAAATACAAGATATTATATTACCACTGAGGAAGGACCGGGTTGTCCGAAACATGCCTGATATTATTTATTTTTTATTTTTTATAGTTAGTGTTGTATACAATGAACATAAAAAATAAAAAGACAAATAAAACATGTACAACACAAAGTATGGCGAAAAAAGAAGAAAATACAAGAACTCTTAACACGATAAAAATAAATTTAGACAGAGTACTAGGGACAGAACATTGCCAAGAGCTTAATGGGTTCATAGTTTTGAAAAGACTTCTAAAATGGGAGTTTTTGGTGGTGATATATTAAACTAAGCTTCTGATTTTTAAAAAGGAACTCTTCTTAAATTATACATAAAAATTTATCATAATATAAATATACAAAAACCGAATATCATCAAGAAAGTGTACGAGAACATTTCGAATAGGTACAATAGAGCGAGAAAAGAATACTTCGATAATTCGTTCTGATATTGTTGTATGACAGAATTGTAGAAAACAAAAGGAGAACAATTTGATATTGCTAATTGTTAAATTTTAACGTGTGTAGAAAACATGATTCACATAAAAATTTAAACTTATTACTGGTTACGATTGCACAGTGAATCAAATTTATAAACCTTAGAACATCTTTACTTCCGTAAATATTTCACGGGTTGCAACTAGTATATAAAAAAATATCATATAATACTCCCCTAGATTTAGTTAATACTTTAATGTCCTGCACTAACCTTGAGGCCAAAATTCAAGCAAATATTAATTTGGTCTTGACATATTATTCTGCAACTGTATTGACCTATATTTCGTATACGAAAAAAAAATGCTTTGAACCATACGTGTGGATCTATCCATAATAAAGTTTTATTTTATATTTCTTAAGTATAAGTTTATTTAAAAAAAAAACTTTGTGAAAAAATATAAATAAAATTGGGAGTTCCTCTATGAGATCCGCCACTGTTTTATTAATAAATATGATAAAATAAATTAAACAAGTTATTTTGGTACAGAACTTTTTTTTTCGATAAGGCTATCACGAAACTGCAATATTGCAATTTGGGCTGTATTTGTTGGCATACTATTAACTGATATCGAAAAGAATATACAAAGAGTACATTATATATAGCATTAAACACTTGTTATCTTATCTGTTGGGTAAAGGTGTCATTTTTTATTATATTTTGTGATGAATCGGAATCCAAAATTTTATTAATTTTGGACTAGACATACAGAACACTCCCGATTTTCCGGGGTCGGGTTAACCGGGAAGCGGATTATTACAAAAAAAAAATCACAATGACATTTGCGTGGCGTTTAGTTCACATTAACACCACCGCCAATATACGTTTGTGGCTCTATAGTCGTGTTATAAAGTTTTTGTAGATTGCAATAAAGCACCCGCAGCGTAGTTCATACTCGTAAAACATTGTCGTTAATTGTATTTTACTATGAAAAAGTGTCTATAATAATGGATAAACGCAAACGAGTAGTACTTCGAAACTTCGGAAAGAAATAGCCAGGACACCAGATATTCAAAATAATTAAATAACAACAAATCAATTCGATTTTAACATTGAATAGTATAACATAATTATAAACATCAGTCTCAACTTTAATTATTTTTCCAAGAAAAATCAATTAATAAATTATAATTTTAATGAATGAATTTTTATTTTATACTTATTTTTATAATCATAACAATTGAACACAGAGCAATTAAAAAAAAACAAGTTTATTTATTTCAATAATTGCATATTTGATTGAGGCATTTTTCGCTTTTTCTGTTCATAAACAGTAAAAAATGCATCTATTTTTTTGTAAACGCACTGTTGCTCACACCCTCCCTGAAATGAATGGACTCTAAGAAATAGTATGTTAATGATGTAAACGGAACAAGAGCTAGAGTAAGACCAAGGAATAGGTGGCACGATCAAATCAAATATCATATGTATTTTATACGTCGACTGGATGAGGAGTCGGAGAATTCGACGTGCGTGCACGACAAGACGTATGAATATTGATGAAACGAGAGAACTATGTTAGGAAAGAGTAGTGTAGTGGTCCATTATTTCTGCCTTCCCCGTCGAAGAGACGAAAATACAATGATTTTCAAAATCAAATATTAAACTTTGAATGGATGTATGGAATGTACGGAAGCGAAGCATGGAACTGGCAGAAGAAGGATGAGAGCAGAATAAATGCGGTAGAGATAAGGTCCCTAAGACGTATGTGTGGCAGAACGATATACGACAGAATCTCAAATGTTGATATAAGAAAGGAATGTAGAGCGGAAGAAGGTATTATGAACAAAATTATGAAAGGATCGCTGCGTTGGTTCGGACATATGGAGCGCATGGATGGAGAAATAATGGTTAAGAAATTATACGTTAATGATGTAAATAGAGTACGGAGTCGAGGCAGACCGAGAAAAACATGGCATGACCAAATTAATCAAATTTTAAAGGTTAGTCATGTTAGAAGTCGGAAGAATCGACGTGCGTGTATGACTCGCTGTATGAATGTGGAGGAAGCTAGTGAGGTGTGCCAGGAGAGAGTAGTGTGGCGGTCCATTCTCTCTGCCTACCCCTTCGAGGAAACGGCGTGATGGTTTGTTGTTGTTGAATTGATTGTTCATTCCATATCCTCTTACAATAGCTATATATAAATTATGAGTAAACCACGACCGGTTTCGTGAAATACATATTCCCATCGGTAGAGTAAAACATATTTCTATCCAATGTGGAAAGAAACGCGAAATTACCAAATTAAAGGACCAAGTAGCATCCTAAAAACCAGTAAAAATGTTACAATTTGCTGCAAACTAATCCCTTGGCAAAACGCGGTACGATAAAAAAAATCTATTTTTAAATACAGGCCACGTAAAGACACGATGTAAGCATGCTGGGAAGTACAGGCTCTACGCCAATCCATTCGCAGAAACGGAGTGACGAAAGTAAGTTTGATAATGGATGAACCAACCTGCCAATGGTTAAGCCGGTAGGTAGAGCAATATCTTTGCTAAATCGTGTTAACTCGGAGATCGGCGTATTATGTGATAGTGTAGCTCACATGAGGGAAGCACTGTCTTTATTATAACTGTAAATTATTATGTAATATTTATAACTGCACCTAGAATCGGGATCCCGATGATAGATGAATTCATTCTGAAACTTGCCGAACGTTTTTAGAAAGGACTTCCTTCACATCCTAACCCCACAATAAAATACCTCTCAAATTACGACCCAAACACCTCCAGCCGCCACAAGCGTCCAAAATCGATCCTCCTTCAGAGGAACATTTCGGGCCATACAAATCATGCCCCCGCATAAACTAACAACCCACCAAATCACCTTCCAACAATGTTCCCATTAGACGTAAGAGGAATAGCCATGTGAGCTGAACCTCTGTAAGCCAGAAGATCCAAGTCTAAGTCATTATTATGTATCTCAAACTTGTGTCTAAAGCGTATTAGAAAATAATTCTGTAATGCTTTTGATATATATAAAAAAATAAATGAATTAATTAATTATTAATTTTCATAATGGTGCATTAATAATAATATATTATTTTAAAATAATAATGCGGCTAACTCGTTAAAAATTCCATAATCAATAATTAAGATTATTTAATGTTGCAGATAGCGTATTACAATGTGTATTCTCAATTGAATTTTTATAATGCTCTCGAAAAAGTAAGTACTTCGTAATGTTTTATCACAGGCAACCTTGTCGTACATGGAAAACGTATAAAATGCATAAAATGATTCATGTTTTTATTAAAAATAAGTATTTGTGTATATATTTGTATAATCAAACAACATTTTAACATACACATATGGATTAAGGTTTATATAACATTTGAATGTTGTTGTTTACGTGAATGTACCATAAATAAATAATCTTCGCATACCGTTGCGTTATCAGTGGGTCCGTGATATTAGCATACCTACTAAGCCCGTATTTCTTATTATAAAGGTCATTTTAAGCATTCAAAACAAGGTCTTATATGCATTATGTGGCGAATAAAGAAATTTGCGAGGTGTTTATCACGTGAAATGTAGCCGTTTCAAAGATTTCAGCAAGTTAATCGCTAAAACTCTCACTTCTGCGAGGAGAAAATCAAACTGACAGATGGATATGATAATTATTTCAAACGCAATTTAAACGGTGATATCATCGTTTTAGAACAAAGAAGTGGTAATATTACCTCGTAGTTTAATTTAATTGAACGTTTTACAGGTGTTTTGCACAGAATATAAGGTGCTAAAACGATTTTTGAAATAATTAGGTTGATGACAGTGCAGGTTAGGTTATGTATGTTACTTTTACTACACAATTTACTAGTAGTTCTCGGTTGTATGTAATAAAAACAGATCGATATATCAATAAAACAACAGTTTTTTATTCTATCTGAGCGGTTGACATTTCGCGAAACAAAAACAAAACAAAATATTTATAAAAACTTACTTTTGGTTTGTAAAACCACTTCCTCAGCGACTCCATAGCACCAGTTTTATATAACAACCTCATATGAATATGTCACAGCAATGGCACACATATTTTGATAACACTAACGCACATAAACTGATTGTCTTTTTGAAAAATACAAACGACTTGTGTCAAACGGCACACATAACGACGGACATGTCTCTCGAAAGCGAGGAATAATTTCATACACCGTGAGTCATTTCTTTGTGGATAATGTGCGTCAGCGGAAGAATGCGCGCGCATCTCGAAATCAAAATGGCGGTCAATGTCACTTTTTGATTTTTAGCGGGAGTGCGCTCAAACCATTTAGCACAAGAAAACGTAAATGTGAGGCATAATAACTTATTTTATTGGAGTATCTTTATAATTTATATTTATCTATTAGAGCTAAAAAATTGTTATCCATAATTTAATACAAATACGTGTTTTATTTTTAAATTCTCAAATGACATTCAATATTAAAATATAGTATTTAAAAATAGTGATATTGCTTACTCACATTTCAATAAAATAGCTATAAATTACATGTAACATACATTATTGGGCGTTTAATATTTTACGAAAATTATGTTTAAGTCTAATGGAATGGCATCTGTTGACTAAAAACTAAAGCGTTTGATAACCAAGTTTGTAGTTCCATGGAAGAGCGCCATTCTAAAATTCATAGTATGGTTTTTATTGGAATTTTATTATTATAATTAATTGACTTTTATTAATTAAATGTTTCAGGTTAAGATTGATTTTAATTTATTAATTAAGATCACAATAATTTTTTAAAGAAAAAAAAAATACGGCGCCATACAAATTAGTCCAGTTGTTACCATTATTATTATGGCTTTTGTACATTAATAATATTATTTTTATATTGCATATTTATAAATATTTGAATTATCCATTTTGTTTATCTTCTTCGCTAGTTTCAATCCAAAGGATCGGTTTGTAGCAAAGTGTAACATATTTGCAGGTTCTTAGGAAACCCTTGGGAATTTAATGTGGTAGTTTCCCCCTGATTTCCACATGCTTAAGATTAATTTATAATTAAATTTTAATATTGATGGATAACCTCAAAGCATTAACACCATGGAATTCTATAATGATGTTTTTTAATTAATTAAAACAATTTGTGCCGTTCTCCAGATGATGGAGGTATACCTAATAGAAACATGGCGAAAATCAAACCCAAAAGTTGGAAAAATAAAACAACATTTTAAATTACCAACAAAATTAACAGGAATATTCTTATTTGTCGTTTTTATTATATTTTTTATGGTTAATAATATATCTTAAATATATTACTTACAATATAGTATTATATTTTAATGAACACTTACATTTGTATATTTTAACAATAATTAAATCAAACGGTGTTTTTTTACCTACTTCCACTCTTGTATTTATATCGACAGCGACCGGTTTCGCCAGGCTCGCTGATATCGACAGACTAGTCTGACATCAGTCTGTCAATGCCAGCGAGCCTGGCAAAACCAGTCGCTGTCGAAATGAAGACAAAAGTGGGAGTAGTTAAAAAACATCGTTTTATTTAATTATTATTTGAAATGAACTTCCATCAAGAGATTAAAGTAAAATCATTAAATTTGATTTATATATTTAACTAATAACCCATCGCGCCGTCTCCCCTGAAGGGGTAGGTAGAAAGAATGGACTGCCACACTTTACTTTCCTGACACACTTCTCTGGCTTCCTCAACATTCATACATAGTGACACGCACGCATGACGTGCATGACACGCACGTCGGTGTAGTAGAATGGAAAACGTGGCACGATCAAATAAATCAAATATTGAATGTCGACCACGGGAGGAGTCGGAGAAATCGACGTGGGTGCATGACACGATGTATGAATGTTGAGACAGCGAGAGAAGTAATTCAAGAAAGAAATGGGTGGGAGTCCATTCTTTCTGCCTATTCCTTCGCAGAGACGGCGTGGTGGTTAGTGTACACTGAGGGACAGAATCAGAAACACAGTAATACGTGAGACCTGCGATACTGAAGATACTGTCAGATGGGACAGGAAAAGAATACGCTTCTAGCGCGACCATGTAGAACGAATGAGCGACGATAGACTCCCCCAAGCAGCCGCAAACAACGTGCCAATGGGAACACGCCAACCCGGAAGACCTGCGAAGAGATGGCGATACAGTTGGAGTTCTGTGTCCCAAGAGACCTCGACGCCATAAAAACAGATCCACAGATCTATTAAAAGAGGAAGAAGAAGAAGAAGATTTTTAGTTTCTGTATAATTAAAATACTATTCATGATGCTACCATATAATGTTAGGCTTTTAATGCAATTATTTGAAATTAAATATTTCAATTGACATGTGTCCCAGCTAATGTTATCTGGAAAAAACCTTTTTTTATTGGAACTCTGGAACGAAAAGTAATTCGTCTGATTACATATTCTTTAAAATAAGTGACACAAACGATTATAACTTAATATACATGATAAATAGATTTTTTTTTTTTTATTGTTATCAATATTATTATTTTGATGACATATATTTTAAGTGCGCCGTTTTATAAAATTAATTACTCCAAGGGCGCACTAGGAAATGACTGACCGAACAGTGTAGTCTTTAGAAGTTTCTTAAATTTAACGTCACCATCCTAATACTTAATACTAACATGGAGGCTATTCCACGCCAACGGACCCGCAACGCTGAGAGACGATCATAGAAATTAGCTTTATTGGCTCTGACTGGAATTATTATATTATTTGCACTTGTTTCTACTGATCGGAGTGAACGTTGCCTTTCCGTTGGCATGGGTTTTTTTGACTTTGATCTTCTGATTTTTGGAGTGAGACTCGGGAGTCTGTTACTCCTTCCCATTGACGAGTTATGTGGTTTGTAAGTTGGCATGGGTTGACTTTGGTCTTTTTAAGTCGGAAGTGTCAGGCCGAAGCCTATTACTCCCCCACAATTAGGAATGTTGAGTGAAAGGTGAGGTTTATTTACTTGAGGACGTGGTGGGTTTTGTTATTTGGGTTTGCAAGAGGGGAATGATTAATTTGTTAGTCAGGGCGGGTCGGGTGGGGTGGGTGGTGGGTTTGGCGGGGGCGGGAGTGAAGGTAGGGGTTGTGTGTTGTGGCCCGTAGTGTTCCTCTGAAGGAGGATGTGTTTTGGGCGCTTGTATCGAGTGTGAGTGTGTGGGGAGTAGCTTGTGGTTACTTGAATTGTGGGGTTGGGGTGTGAGGCAACCCCCTGGAAGAAGCGCTCGGCCAATGTGCGGATGTGTTCGTCTAGAGTCGGGATTCCGGCCTCTAGGTGTAGTTGAGTGATCCTGCTCCAGAAGGGTGCGCCCAGCGCGAGCCGGAGGGCCTTATTTTGCAGGATTTGGAGTTTATGTGTGTGAGTTGAGGCTGCGTGACCCCAGATGGGTGCTGCGTAGGTGATGATCGGTCTTATTACCGATTTGTAGATGAGGAGTTTATTCTCGGTGTTGAGGTTGCTGCTATTGCCTAACATGGGATAGAGAGCGCTGATGGCACGTGACGCGGACTTGAATTTATCGGTGATGTGTGCTGCCCATGTTAGTTTGGCGTCCAAGGTGACGCCGAGGTACTTTGTAGTGTTGGTCCAGGGGACCGATTGGCCGAACATTTGTATTTCAGGGAGTGCGGTGCGAGGTGGGTGTTTTTTTCTGAAGAGTGTTGTTGCACTTTGTTGGCATGGGTATCACGCAGAGGTCCGATATATACGCTGGCGCTCTCTGGTGTCGAGCCTTAAACACTGTCAAACACAATTTGCATGTTACTCGCTCTCGGATTTTAAGCCAGTGAAGTTCCTTTAGAAGCGGCGTGATATGACAGTATTATAAGGTCTAAATTCGCCGGTCCTACGAAAATTTTCAATAATTAAAAAAAAAAAAAAAAAATTAATAGGAGCTCGATTCGTAACAAGTGTTACCAGAACAACCGCCGGAGTACAATTAATAAACAGTGAAACTTTAACCCCGTTCTTATAAGTATTTACAGAGTTAGCTCAAAACACAATAACGTACATTCGCGTTTATTTATATAGATCAACTATTTTTGTAATAACAATTATGTTTAATGGCCTAACCGAATCATATATCATGAAAATATCATACAATGAATCGGATATTGAAGTATACTATATTTGAAATCTATCCAATTCGTGAATTTTGAACTAGGAACGGCACGCAACACGTGCCTACAAACATTTTAAGCCTTTTATCTGCTCTCAGGTAGGGCCCTGTTTGGCAACACAATAGTAGGGGTCGCTCAGTCTTAGATAAATTAGCGGGGAAACAATATAACCTGATTGCCCATTGTTCACATGATCAGACCCTACTTATGGAAATCTTAAAATATCTCATCTGTGACGTAATTATACCAGTTTTCATTGTAAACCACCGTACTTAAAGTATATTATGACACTTGTTGAAAAATTATGAATTCTATTTCGAAGAGCACAAGGCGATAGAAAGACATCCACTTTCTTAAAGTATTAAGAATTCAAGTAAAATTTAGATTCATGGAAATAGCGTGATCTCGGAAGTAACGAGGATTTAAATTTATGATATTCCCAACGCATTTTTTCACTTTTATAACGAATTACTTCTAGGGCATACCGATCGAAAATATCGTCAGTTTTGTTTTGAACTGATTAACAACAACATTTAAGTTTTTTTTTGTATACAATTACTTGTATATATAAAAAAAAATGATTAACCCGCAATGTGTACAAATCCAGTTTTTGTCTACAAGTAATTGTATACAAAAAAAAAAATCTATAAAAAACTGGTACAAGTTAATAGTATAAAAATTGTAGTTTCACTCCAGGCGTTATCTAGCAATGTGATAATTGCGTAAAGCCTTTCACATTGCATTATTAAAGATTTTCTGCTTAATGCTTACAAATAATCTTAATAGATGGCGCTAGTGTAGATTGACTTAAAAAAATGTGAAGTGTTCTTAGCGTAGTAGCATATATACATCTTTCAAAATTTTGTCAGACGTGGTGGTCGTAAGAAGGGCGGAATGGGGAATGTTGTTAACATAAAGCGATCGCTAAACCCAACCAATGACAGGTCATAAGTCCTGTAAACGCCTCGACTACCATATTCTGTTTCCAAATAATTTACATCTTCGTCTCTATTGAGATACAATTAATCCTTAACAACATTTTAAGTATATTTCTTCTGTATTCGCCATGACTTTGTGTTGCGGAATCATTAATGTTTTTATTTATTTATATTTTATATAATTTGTACACAACACACACATTATTATAAATATTTATCATATATTATATTACTGATGAAGGGCTTCTGTGTCCGAACCTCAACCTCGCCAGGAGTAGGTACCTAGACCAGATTTGCCGAGATATGGGCTGCACCTCTTATTCGAAGTTGAAGAGAGTTGCCGAGGACCGAGCGGAGTGGAAGAGAAGATGCGTCGCCTTGCTGCAGACCAATTTTTAGATTGAGACCGGAGAAGAAGAACTCCATTTATATATATGTGAATCCACATCACAAAGTGAAAACTAATATATAAAACAATCTTATCCATATTATTTACTATTAATTTATAAACATAATAGTGTTGTGGGTGTTGTAATGATTTTGTACTAAAACTTCTGATAAAATAAATGTCAAAGGGTTTTGTAGGGTAAAGCCGTTATCACGTTTCAAAAAATAAGAACCTTTTCAAGTTCATTTGAAAACGAGATCGAATTCTCTATCGGGACCACGAGTACGTATGAAAATTTAATTAAAGTACCTACCTATATCATCGGCCTTTGGAAACACCTTTGAATCAACAAAAAATAATTTGGTAGGACATTGCTTACCCCCGTAAAATGTAAGCGATGTCACAAATGTTTAAATAAGCGGAAACAAATATAATGTATACGAGTATATAACATATTTTTGTGTTGAATTCTAATATCTATTGAAAATATTTGTTTTTCACTTTTCCCTATGTCAGAATGTATGAATAACTTAAAAAATGGTTAAAACTAAATAAATATATTTTTTGTTAAAGTTACGTGTAGCAACCTTTGCTATATGCCACACTTTCACCACTGGACTCCTTTTTACACGGTGGATACGTGAAAAATTCATCAGCAGTCAATAAGGTAATAGATTAATTGATAACTAGCCCTTTAGCCTGGAACAATTTTCTTGCAGACTTCAAGAGCATTGGAACTTGTCAGAGTGTAGATCGAAACTCAAAATGCACCTTCTCAAATGATCCTATCCTGGTGTGCTATAAATGTGGATCGATTGCGTTAAGTGTCTCATAATAAATATGTTTATTTGTAACTAGATCATGAAATGGAGCATTTTCTGCAGCGCCCTTGAGTTGATTAATTCACAATAATGGCGCTCAGAATGCCAGAGACAAGACTCCCAAGGGAGATTATGTACTCTCAGCTTACCCAAGGGAAACGCTTACACGGTGGTCAGAGGAAAGCACAGCGCAGAGACGACGTCGCAGAGAGAAGGAGGAGGAAGAGAAAGGAGAGACCACTGGGAGACCTTGACGGCTCCATTACAAGCGCCTTCTCCTCACCCAGATGCCCCAGAAGCTGTGGGTCCAGGATCGGACTCTTCAGTTACATGCGGACCCACAACCGTGAAGGAAAGTCTTCATCGGACACTAGGGACAGCTGATGATGATAAATAATGGCGCTCTATAAATCTTTGCTGGTGTCCTAGAACTGCAACCCGAAACCCAGGTCGTCCTCAACTTTGATGGAGGGACGACATTTAAGAAACCGCTGGTACGACGTGGATGCGTATTGCTCAGGATCGACAGACATGGAAGCAGATGGAGGAGGCATACGTCCAAGTGTGGACGGACACGGGCTGGCGATGATAAAACATCGTGAGTAGTAAGTATTTGCAAAGAAATTAGCTTAATGTTATGTCGAAACCGTGTAAAAAGAGATTCCAGTATACTTGTAAGGGGAGATAGCCCGAATTTGAAAATGGTTGAAGTGTTATTGATATCCTAGCAGAATGGGGACCGCTACTGAATTTTTACCACTCGAGAAAAGGGTTAAGTCGCACTTTCGTTTTATGTATTGGATATAAGTACCCACAGAATTAAAATAAAATGTATTCGAGTTTTATATGATATTTTAAAACATTCCTTTGTTGTTGTTGGAAGAAGGTATTATGAACAAAATTATGAAAGGATCGCTGCGTTGCGTTGGTTCGGACATATGGAACGGATGGATGGAGAAATAATGATTAAGAAAGTATACGTTAATGATGTAAATGGGGTACGAAGTCGAGGCAGACCGAGGAAAACATGGCATGACAAAATTAATCAAATTTTAAAGTTTGGTCATGTTAGAAGTCGGAGGAATCGACGTGCGTGTATGACTCGTTGTATGAATGTGGAGGAAGCTGGAGAGGTTTGCCAGGATAGAGTAGTGTGGCAGTCCATTCTCTCTGCCTACCCCTGCGGGGAAACGACGTGATGGTTTGTTTGTTTGTTTGTTTGTCCTTTGCTTTCACACGCGTAATAATCTATATACAGGGTTATTGGTTATTGAATATATTCCCTTTAGGGGGTTGAAGGGGAGGATATTTGCGATGAATTATGTCATGTAAGGCATTATGCAAAAGTGAACCATTTTTGAGATAAAATGAATTAATTTTTTTTTAAATTTATCGAGTTCAGGTGTTTTAAAAAATAATTTAAAAATAACTGTTGATCACAATCAAAAAATTTTTTCTTCTTAATTAGTAAACATAACAAGCATTCATTATCTATACAAAAACTAAAACTGTCTGTCCACATTAGGAAATTCCAGACGGAAATATCAATTTAGTTATTTTTATTTACAAATTCTGAAAAAAAACGGTGATTTAATTAAAAATAATCACTTTAAAATAGTTCGTGTACATTATTTTAAAAACATCTAAATATTTTTAGTTTTCGAACGAGGTATTTAAACTTAACATCCGTTTTAAGATTACAGAGAAACATACATTACACTAGAAGTAAATAGAAAATCGTCTAATTACATAAATCACCAAAAAATTTAATTATGTAACTAAATGTTATAAAAAATATTAAAACTATCAATAAGAACAACTGAAAATACACACAAATTTCGCTACGACCACCTTCGGCAGCTCGTTGCCATCTTGGCGATCAAAGCTACATCCCTTCGCTCAATAGCCATATTTTCTGCCCACATATTACTACCTGTTGAGGTTAATGTAGTACAGATGGATGGTGAAAAAAAAGTGAATGAAAGTACGACTCGTTTGCGTTTATCCATTATTATAGACATTTTTTCATAGTAAAATAAAATTAACTTCTTCTTCTTCTTCTTTCTTATTGTAGATCTATGTGGTCTGTTCTCCAGAGAATTGCTCCTCCTGTGAGGTAGATTCCCAGCTGTCCTTCCATCTTTTAGGAGGTCTTCCACGAGGACGAGTCCCATGAGGTTGATTATGCAATGCAATATGGGGGAGTCTGGTGGAGTCCATTCTTTGAACATGATCGTACCAGTCCCTTTTTAGCTGTCTGCTTCATCTTATAATATCCTCAACCACACATATCTCTCTTATTCTGGTGTTATTCCTCAGTGTCTTCATTTCGGAAGTCCTCAAAACTTGTTTGGTCCTTACTGTGTCTGCCCTTGCTTCGACGCCATATGTTATTATTGGTCTTACGCATGCTTTATAGATTCTCACCTTACTCTTAATGGCGAATAAAATTAAAGAATATGTTCAATTTCAATTTCAATTTCAATTTATTCAAAAAAATTAAAAACATTACAGAATAACACATCCAAATCGTTTATAATCACAAAAATAAAATTAACAATTTAAAAAAACATATTTACAAATAATATAACAAGAAAACAAATAAGAGTAAGTCAGAAAAAAGAAAAACAGAAGACAATTTAAAAAAAATATATTCGAGAACAGTTTGGTAAAGATTAACATTTTTTTACAATAAGTAGAGAAGCAAATAGTAATTTAATACATAAGAGATAGATGCTTTCTGAGGGTAGCCTCACTATCGTGAAAAATATCCACATCCGAAGAGATGCGGTTTAATAGTATTATTGCCCTGCCCACGGGCATTACCTTAGGTAAATTGGTTCTACACAGTGGCAGGTGAAATAATCTATGTTACCTTTGTCGCAGATAATTGTCGGGGACAAACAAAGTCAAGTCATTCAAAATATCAGAGTTATGTATTCGACCACGAATCAGTTGAAAAAAGTGAACACCCAGGTGGATGGTTCGTCTAATTTCCAATGATTGGTAGTCCAGCATACCCAGCAAGAAATCAGTTGGGTACAGCCAGGGATAGTAACCGTTCTCTTTAAGGTACAGAAATCGTAAGAATTTTTTCTGTACCTTCTCGATTAATAGACAATATTTTGTTTCATGCGGTGCCCACACCAGTGTACTAAATTCCAACCGACTTCTTACCAAGGAATTATACAATAACTTCAGGACTTTTGAATTTTTAAAATCCTTTCCATTCCTAAGAATAAATCCCAAAATCTTTTGGGAGCTATTACATACTGATGTAATATGAAGACTGAAAGATAATTTGGGATCGAATGTAACTCCCAAATCTTTCGAAGAAACAGTCCTATCCAGTAGTATATCATCCATTGTATAACTGTGATAGATCTTTGTGCGAGCCCTAGTAAAGGACATGATGAAACACTTCGATATATTAAAATGCAATTTATTTATTTTACTCCATTCCAAGACACTGTGTATGTCATCTTGGAGTTTTAAACAATCGGCGACAGATTTAATTTCTCGAAAATTTTTCAAATCGTCGGCAAACAAGAGATTATTGGAATATTTGATATTTTTAGTAATATCATTTATAAAAATTGTAAATAATAACGGCCCTAGGATGGAACCCTGAGGAACTCCAGATGGTGTGAAGAACTTACTGGATTGGAAGAGTCTATAAGTTACGAACTGTTGTCTTTTGGAAAGATAGCTATTAAAAAATTGGACTAAGGTGTCACTTAGACCAATTTTACGAAGTTTTACTAAAAGAATTGAAAGATCAACTTTGTCAAAAGCTTTTGAAAAATCACTGTATGCAGAGTCAACTTGAAAACCTTTATCCAGGGATTTTGAGACGTAGTTTGTGAACACCATAAGATTTGTATTGGTTGAACGTGCCGGTCTAAAACCATGTTGCTCATTAATCACGAAAGGTTCAATTTTTGGATTAATAAGTGAATGGATTAATGATTCGAATGCCTTAGCAGGAGCTGACAATATTGCAACTGGTCTGTAGTTTTCCACAGATGATTTGACACCTTTTTTGAAAACTGGGGAAATTTTCGAAGTTTTCCAGAGTTCAGGAAATACACCTTTTTTCAGCGACATATTAAAAATTACCGATAATGGATTTTTAAGTATGTGATTACAACCTTTGAGAATAAATGTGGGAACGTAATCCGGACCCTGAGATGTAGTATTTTTAAGTCTTGAAATTGACATAAACACGTCATTTTCGTCAATATGAGAAATGAAAATATCCTGGGCTCCTTGGTGTGAGATATCACAATCACTATCAACGACATTTTGCGAAGAGGAAACGTTATAAACAGAACGAAAATTGTCTGCGAAAGCATTTGCAACTTCAGAATTTTGAACAGTCTGTCCTCGCCATGTCATAGAATCAATGATTCCACCATCCTGTTATATGAGTATGAACTACGCTGCGGGTGTTTTATTGCAAACGCCAAAAACTTTAAAAGACGACTATAGAGCCACAAACGTATGTTGGCGGTGGCGCGAATGTGAACTAAACGTCGCGCAAATGTCATTATGACAGATTTGAGTTTTTGTGTGCGTTATAAATACTATTGTGAAATATATTTTTTTATAAAACATATTTCAATGACTCAAGTGTCCCGGATAATTCGCGTCCCGGTTAACCCAACCCCGGAAAATCAAGAGTGTACTGTATTTATAAATACAATGCTTGATTAGTTTTCGAAATATAAACAATTAACTCTGTAATTACGTATTAACAATACGTATACTGATTTCAATACAAGTAATGTAGAAAGTTCACCATCATAGTTGTCTGATTATTACATTGTTATAGAAAATTCATTATTATCTCTCGTGTATTTTAATTACATATCTTAACTATACATAATACATCTTCGATGTGCAATTTCTTTAGCCTTTACACTTTGAGTTACATCATCAAAGGTTCTCAAACTTTCTGGAATTTGTTATAATGATGTGATGCATTAAATATGGACAGTGTGTTACTTATTACATGGGAATAATATTCCAATAGACTATAAAGTTTATCAGTTGATTACATAATTGCTGGAGAATTAGGTCAGTGTAAGTATAGGGTAGAACATAACTGAATTGTAAAGATATTAGTTACTAGAAGCGATTTTACAGAAGCGAGAGAAAATACTATGCTCATCGCTGGGTTTTGATCCAAGGGAAAATATTCTTCTTCTTCTTCATCCTTATTGTAGACCTATGTGGTCTGTTCTCCAGAGAGTTTCTCCTCCTGTGAGGTAGATTCCCAGCTGTCCTTCCATCTTTTAGGAGGTCTTCCACGAAGACGAGTCCCATGAGGTTGATTATGCAATGTAATATAGGGGAGTCTGGTGGTGTCCATTCTTTGAACATGACCGTACCCTCTCCCCCTTTTTCGCTGTCTGCTCCATCTTATAATATCCTCAACCTGATATATCTATCTTATTCTGGTGTTCCTCACGCGATCCCTCAGTGTCTTGCCTGCTATCTTCCTCAGTGTCTTCATTTCGGAAGTCATATATTAATGTTGTTAATTAATACATTCGGGAAAATATTAATTATTGTTAAAATTAATGTTGTTAATTCATACATTCGAGAAAATATTAATGTTGATAATTAATACGAATGAAAACGTCTGTTTTCTAGAAGTTTTATTATATTTAATGGGAATGACATGTTTCTCCCTTCTAAGGCATTATCAAATGTGACGAAACTTCAACTCGTAGTTTTATATACACTAGTAAATGGAGCAGAATATTAATAATTAATTAATAAAGTAATTAACGACTTTATACATTTTTAACAAATAATTATTTTGGTAGGTCCAGAAATATTGGAAAGTGTTTCTTGAAACTCGTGAAGAAATTTTATGACAATTGTTACATGGTTAGGATACTGAATGATATTATATAAATCAAAAATAAGTTATTTGAGGTAGTACGAAATAAAGTGTTTCTAAGAAAAACATCTTCTTACAAATTGTTTACAAATGATTTTACATATTTCAGGGTGACTAATTATATATAACGTCTTATATTATATATAAAATAAAATTTTCTGGTGTATATAAACTGTATATAACTGTATGTGTATATAACTTTAAAAAAATTATATAGTTATTTTTGGGTATTGATAAAGTGTACCCACCACCCTTGAATCACCCAACACCGCTTTTGTAGTCTGGCGCCTTCAATCTTCGGTTAAAAACATAATTAATAGACGAGAGTTGGACGCCTCGACATTCCGCACCACGGCCGTGTTCTCGTCATTCTTACATTGTCTTCCCCCGGAGATTACGACCCCTTGTACTCCTATTATTATAATTTACACCCCCTTAATACGGACGAACAATGCCTGTTTATTGCCGCCGCAACAATTCTTGTAATAATAAATGTATTAGTACTAGGACGGGCGGCATTTGCCATTGCCTCGTAAACTTTTCTTCACGACTGAAAAGCTTGCCTAAGCGGAAAATGACTTTAAATTAAACTGTTTTTTTGACCCTAATATCAGCTAATTATGACAACGTGAAAACATCCGTTTCAAACTGACTCACGTTTTTTGATGTCTGTTTATAATGACTGTGAAATAAGAGCAAACATATTGTGATAAACAATTCATATATTATATATTTAAATTTTATTTTTTTATGTACTTTGTATACAAAACTCACTTTTTAAACAAATTAAAATTATATACTCGTATGTCAGATGTTATAACATAACATCTGTCAAAACTGACCATATTTGTAAACAATTTTGTAATATTTTAAATATCTACATAAAATCAAAATGAGTTCTTTCACTAGTTATTCCATGGGGGGCGTTGATGAAGGAGAACGAAAAACTTTAAACTTATACGTTGAGATGAACGAAAGAATCAAAATTGTCAACGACCATATGAAGACCATCGAAGAAAATTTTCAAAGGTTGTCGGAATCATCAACAGAAATGAATAACCTTCTTCCATCCTTATTAGTGTTCTTGAAAACTTATCTGATTTGTGATCATACTACATAATTTAATATCCAATTAATCAGCGATTCTTCACATTTACCCTTTAGATTTCTTAATTCTTTTATAACTTATACAATATATATAAATAAACACAAATGTCCGGATCGTCCAGCTGACGACAAGTGCACCATCTAAAAGAACATTATGTGTTAAATTATTTTTATGTGTTATTTTATTTTATATCATTGTATTTTGTATAATTTGTTTTAGATTTATTATGTAGACGTTAAATGATTGAAGTATGCGCGGGAGATGTCTATTGGTGGCGATGAGGTTCGCAACCCATCACACCGCGTCTCTCGCGTTGGCGAAAAGAGAAGAATGGAGTGCAGCATCGATTAAAGTGTTGCAGTTCATTCTTTCTGTCTACCCTTTGAAACGGCGTGATGGTTAGTTAGTTAGTTAGTTACATAATATCACTGAGGAAGGTTGGTTTGAAAATAAGTAACCCGTGAAAAAATAATTTCATTTTCATTTTCATTTATTTATTTCAAACATATCTAAAGCATTACAGTTTTTTTTTCCAATACACTAAAGATACAAGTAAGAGATATACAATAATAAGTAATACATAATATATTAATAAAAAGAGCGAGAAACATAAGATGCATGACAATGATTAAAATCACATTACTATTTGTTATTTCACCACTTTATTTTAGTTTTATCAAACCAACCGCTTTCGCTCTCGCCGGAGCTTCTTCAGGGTTACAAAACAAACTGATAACTCGAAAGCATAAAGAAATTATGAATTAAAAACACTTTTCTACTTGTTTTTTAGCACTTTATTGTGATTTTATCAAACCAACCGCTTTCGCTCTCGCCGGAGCTTCGTCAGGGTTACAAAACAAACTGAATACTCGAAAGCATAAAGAAATTATGAATTAAAAACACTTTTCTACTTGTTTTTTTACAACTTTATTTTAGTTTTATCAAACCAACCTCTTTCGCTCTGTCAGGGTTACAAAAAAACTGATAACTCGAAATTATGAATAAATAACGATTTAGAACACTTTTCTACTTGTTTTTTTTTACCGAAAGAGCCACGGGTAATATCCATAATCCCTTAGATAAAGATATTGCAGACATTTCTTCTGCACCCTCTCCACCATCAGAGAACATCGAACCTCATGCGACGCCCAGATAATGGAACTAAATTCCAACCGACTTCTCACCAGAGTGTTATACAGTTACTTCAGCACCTGAATATAACGAAAGATTTTGGTTTTTCTGATGACAAAACCAATTTGAGGGAGCTATTGCATAATGTGAAGACTAAACGATAAGCGAGCGTCGAACAACACCCCTAGATCCATGAACGTCACCGCTCTTTCGAGCTGTACTTCATCCGTTAGATATCTGAAGTAAATTGTTTTAGTTGCTCGTGTAAACGACGCTCGTTTTTTATGGCAATAGGCCATTTTGATGTACGGTAAATTGTCATGACAGTAAACTTATAAATAGGTCAAAGGTGGCTGTGAAATTCAATCAAAATGTATGAAGAAAACCCCCGTCGTGCTGCCTTGGGCACAGCGTGTGGAGAACTTTATTAAATCTTTTCGTATATATGTATATATCATAGAGAGGATGCTTCTATGTTACAAAACACGTGATATATCTTTATTGCGGGGATTATACAAAACTTTTACTGTAATTTATCTCAGGTGCTGGCTAAACGAATCGATTTAAAACAATTGAGAATGAACCATTGAGTAGTGACGTGGATAGTTCAGGTCATTAACCCTTACCACTCTTTTGTCGAATGCCAGCCGACATCGCTACAACTCAGTTGTCGGCTGGCGGCCGACAAGATAAGACTTGCGCGCGCGGTGTATTTTCGCGCGCAAAACTTGACTTTCTTGTGATTATTCGTAAAAAAAAACATTTAATTTCACGTTTTTATAAGATTTTGACTGTTTTCCGTTTTTATTTTACTATAAAATAATCCTTGCAAATTCACATAACTTAAAATGGCAGTAACTTCACGTGATACGTCATGCAGAGGAGCGTTTAGAGTACAAGCCCCACTTCATTACGTAACTGGACAAAGGTTCTAAAGACTGTACTGTGTGCAGTAACAGAAAGATCACAGGAGGAAGACGGGAAACAGTGTGGTTTTGTGAGACCTGTTCCAGAGAACCTGGTCTCCATCCTGGAGATTGTTTTAAAAAGTACCATACTATGCAAAACTATAAGTAGTCCATAATGTTTTTTGTAAATTGTTTTTTATTTGAAGAATAAATCATTACAAATGAATTTTTAACGATTTATTTTTTTAACTACCTATCAATAAACATATTAAGACATTATTTAAATTAGAGTTGGCTGACAAACAATATCAAAAAATAATGGAGCGGTAAGGGTTAATATTGATGTGACGACTCACAGACGGTCTGTAATAGTATTGTAGGTATTATTTAATATCATTTTAATATAAAAACATGTACATATGATTATTACATGTATGAACACTATTTAGAAACAAGATGAATAAAAAAATAAAACAAAATACTCGTATATCCGAAATCAACATTTATTTGGCACTTTATAAAGCCAAATGAAATAATAGTCTTACAATTGAGGCTTGTCTTATAAACTATTTTTTAACATTATTGAGTAAATAGAATAAATGCAGTAGAAATAATATCTCTTAGACGAATGTGTTGATACTCTGTGTATGATAGAGTGTCGAATGAAAATATAAGAAGTGAATGCGGTGCTAATGATGGTGTTATGAACATAATAATGAAAGGATCATTAAGATGGTTTGGATAAATGGAAAGAATGAATGAAGAAAGAATGGTAAAAAAAATGTATATTGTCGATTTAAATGGAACTAGAAATAGAGGAATACCGATGAAAACGTGGCACGATCAAATAAATCAAATATTAAATGTCGGCCACGTGAGGAGTCAGAGAAATCGACGTGCGTGCATGACACGATGTATGAATGTTGAGGAATCGAGAGATATATGTCAGAAAAGAAAGGTGTGGCAGTCCATTCTTTCTGCCTACCCTTTCGGCGCAGTGGCGGTACTCCCATAGAAGCCCAGAAGACCGGCTTGCGTAAGAAATTTTGAAGTAAAACCCCCAAATCCAAGTAATCATGCCCCCGCATAAACCAACAACCCACCAAATCACCTTCCAACAATGTTTCCATCACACGTAAGAGGAATAGCCACAAGAGCTGAACCTCTGTAAGCCAGAAGAGGTTTTGATTCAAAATTTCATACGCAAGCCGGGCTTCTGGGCTTCTATACTGCCACTGCAATCGGGTAACGATCTATGAATGTAGAGGAAGCTAGAGAGGTCAGGACAGAAGGGTATGGCGGTCCATCATCTCTACCTACTCCTCTGGGGAAACGGCGTGATGGTAAGTTAGTAAGTTAGACATTTAATAATGCGTTAACAAGGCGAAAGATGTCATTCTCATAAAATACAGTAAAACTTTTATAAAGCAGACGTTTTCATTCGTATTAATTAATAATGAAGTGCCTTATGCAAACTGACATAGACATAACATAATGTTTTTCTAAAGACTAGTTTATACGTGTGAAGTTAACATTTAAAATGGTTTCTAGAAGTATTAGAATCGATCACTGAAAGTATTCTAATATAATAGAACGCCCTCACTCCACAGGTATCAACCCCCGATATCAAACAGATATTATGTAAAGTGTTAGGGAAACTTTTATTTGAAGTGCCAACTAACAGGCCTAGAGATGTGCAGTATTTGAACGAATCGATTCGATTCTATCGGTATCAAGTACGTAGGTACTTACCTCAGAGAGATAAGTTAAGAGAAACCAACCTTTTCTATCTCACTTAATAATTTTCTTTTTTTATCTATGAACGTTTTACATTTGTACATTCGTTTTTTTTATATATCCAAAGACTATTTTTTCCAAATGGTGAAGTATTATCAAATCAAATCAAATCAGTTCATTTACTCAAAAGACATTACAAACAGCATAAATGTTTAAGGCATCTATGGAGTATAGGTAAAATATTATACACATATAACATAATACCAGGAACGCATTAGTTTATGTTCGACATTAGAAAGACAAAATACTTTCTAAAGTCGAGAGTATTTGTCTCCTGACCGTACCTTCACTAATATGAAAGACGTCGATCTTCGTGGAGACCGCGTTCAGCAGACTAATTGCTTTTCTCACCGATGTCACCAGAGGCAGATTGGTTCTGGCGGCCGGTAGGTAAAACAATCTGTGCTGTCGCTGTCGGAGATATCTATCAGGGACCAAAAGACCAACATCCTCCAGCACGGCTGAGTTCTCGAAATATCCCCGGATGAATCTAAATAAATGGCTTATGAGATGTCCATACGAAATGTCGTGGGATATTATTAATATGGCCGAGCCATAGAGGGCTCCCTCCGCTTACCCGAAGCTGTTATAGGCGCAGCGGCGCCATTCGTCAGCTTCACTCGTGCACTCTGTGGGATAAAGCCAAGGATAACTACCATACTCCTTCATGTAGAGATACCTCAGAATTTTTTTCGGAACCCTCTCCAGCATAACGGTATATCTTGCCTCTTATTATCTTCTTATAAGAGATCTTGCGATCTGTTTATGCAGGATAATAACTTTCTACCTGCGATAAAGACGACCAGCCTTCTCTCCATCTCTTTGGAGGTCGTTCTGGTAGTCAACGGCCCTCTGGAGTCTCGTACATCACGAGCTTAGGAATCTTCACTGGATCCATCCTCTTGATGTGGTCCCTCCAGAATAGCCTTCTCTGCCTACTCCATCTCACTATGTCTTAAATTTCGCAGGATCTGCGATTTTCTTCAGTGGGTATCCTATATCTAAGGGTTCTCCCCACGACTTTTATTTTACATGTTTTTATTTATTATTAGTTTCGAAGGGTTTCAGCAGCTAGCTGCAATTTTGAAAACTAGAACTTATAATATCTGCTCCATCTTATAATATCCTCAACCTCACATATCTTTCTTATTCTGGTATTGCTCACTCGATCTCTCAGTGTCTTGCCCGCTATCGCCCTCAGTGTCTTCATCTCGGAAGTCCTCAAAACTTGTTTGGTCCTTACTGTGTCTGCCCTTGTTTCGACGCCATATGTATTTATTGGTCTTTATTAATTTAAAAAAAAAAAATTCGTAAGCCCTACATCGTATATACAAACACAAAAAGACACTGAAGAAGGGTTTCTGTATCCGAAATTTTATATTTTAATTTAAAAAAAATGAAATTGCTGTTGTTTACAAAGTTATAAACATTAGCGTAAATTCTCCGCTTTTGGGTTATATGGGCCACTTAATTACCCTGAAGATGAAAACTGTAACGACCTTCGAAACGTTGGTCGAAGATAACAAGATACACGGATATACCCAAGATTCTATTTTTATCTGTGAAATATTGACCATTTAAATATAGAAAGGGGTAAATCCTTTTCTTGTTGAAAACAAAAGATTGCAGGACATCACTAGCAGACAGATATATAGTCTTCAAGTATCCTCTAAAAGGATTGGAAGAAACAGAAAAATCTGAAATCCTTTATTCTCAAGGAAAATTTTTCAAAGTAACTTTTAGTTTGATTGGTAAGTGTGGAATTTGCATACATTCAGTTGAACAGTTCTCTAATCTTATTAGATGAAAGAGGAAAGGCAAATCGACCTTTGCGTTTTATTTTTCTAATTAAATTGAAAGGATTTCATTCCCCTCGGGTTTCCACACTCCCTAGAGCAAGGATCTATTGCTAATTACGTATTTTTGGGCATTTTACTGTACGCCCACGCAGAATCTAAAAAAGAACACGCGTTTAAAATGTTAATATCTCATAAAACGTATAACTAATTATTTAGCTAAGTAACCATCACGCCGTTTCTCCGAAGGGGTAGCCAGAAAGAATAGACCGCGCCACGCTATTCTTTCCTGACATATTTCTCTATTGTACGCACATCGAGATCTCCAAGTACTCATGTGGACGACATACTTTATTATTTATTTTTTATTATTTTTTTCCTTGTATACTACAGGTCGTTTGAATCCAATTAATGTTTACACATTATTTTTAGCTATTATTGATGATTCTCATGACATGTAATAGGTAGCCAATCTATCGCCATTTTATTGTCACGTGAATTCAACACCAGACCAATGACAGTGTGATAATCACACTGCCATCGCCGGGAATCGAACCCGGGACCTCGGTCTTCCTCTTTTTTTAATTCCATTTACATCGTTTACAAATACTTTCTTCACCATTATGTTTTAATTTATTATTTCCATGTCTTCAAACCATCTTAAAGAACCTTTCATTATTTTATTCATAACTCTCTTATTTACACTGCATTTACTTATTATATTTTCAATTGAAACTATATCATACACTGATTTTCTACACATTCGTCTAAGAGATCTCATTTCTGCTGCTTTTATTCTACTTTCAAGAACAATAATAATATACTTTATATATTCATTTAATGAAAATGTATAAAATTAGTAAGCGTTTAGTTCTGATGTGTTTCTAGTTACTTCTATGTTCGCCATACTTTGTGTTGAAGATGTTTTATTTGTCTTTATCTGTTTATATACCTTGTATATACATCAATAACTTAAAAAAAAAATTACATATCAGACATGTTTCGGACAACCGGTCTTTCCTCAGTGATATTATAAAGATACATATTTTACGTTCAAAAATAAATCTTTAAAACATCTGTCAAAACTGATCATATTTGTAAACAATTTTATAATATTTTAAATATGTATCTTTAAAATATCACTGAGGAAGGACCGGTTGTCCGAAACATGTCTGATATGTAATTTAATTTTTTTTAAAGTTAGTGTTGTATATACAAAGTCTATAAAAAATAAAAAGACAAATATTTCTAGTTACGTTTACATCGTTCACATATAATTCTAAATACTTTCTTTACCATTCTTTCTTCATTCATTCTTTCCATGTGCCCAAACCACATTTGATCCTTTTCGTTTTTTGATTCAAGCTTTCCACAATGTTATAAAAAGTTGTTATTAATAATAAAACCATCCTATAAGAGTCAATATTAATAATCTGCGATGAATACGTCTAATGTTTTTCGTATATTTATTATATTGGTAGGCACACGGTGCTTATAAATAAAATACACACATTCGTCTCATTTTAATTATCCTGCAATAATTAAATTACACATTTAATGATGTTTTATTCTAAGACATATCCGCGATGTATTCTTAAATGAACATTTTAATTATTTAAAGGGTGTTTTTCCATTCTTATTAATGTTTTTTTAATGGTAACGAAAAATGATTTTCTTTTCTTTTCTTCTTCTGAGTTTAGGTCGTATAAACTGTTTGTGACGGTGGGCTGTCCTGGGATGTTGATGTCCAGCCATCCCTCCATATTTTCGGTGGCCTTCCTGGTAATCCCTTGCTGCTTGGGTTTTCGTCTTTGACAATTTTTGCAATTCTTGTATTCTCCATGCGGTCCACGTGGTATCTCCAAAAGCGTCTTCTGCTTCTTCCCCATCTCACTGTGTCCTCAGCACCACAGACAGACCATATCGTTTCATTTCTGATCCGATCTCTGAGGGTTTTGCCTGCGATGGAGCGTAGGGTTCGCATTTCTGTTACTCTAAGAAGGTTCTTAGTTCTATTGGTGTCGGCTCTGACCTCTATTTCATACGCCATGATGGGGCGAACGCATGCCTTGTATATCTTGACATTACTTTCGCGGTGATTTTGTTTTCATTTAAACAATTTTTTTTATGATAGTTCCAGATTATTAATAATTTTTTGATATATTTTTTTTATCATATAAAATTATAACTTTATTTTTGTTCTTGGCGCTACATCTCGGCGTGGGATTAGACCTCCCCTACAACAATCTTCCACTTCATTTTATTTCTGGACATTAATCTCCATTCTCCAGGTCTTTCTGTTACAGTTTCTTCCAGTTCTGTTCCACGTAGTCCGCCCACCTTTTTCTTGGTCTACCTCTTGGTCTCTTGACGCGCGGCACCCATCTGGACATAATTTTCGGTGCTCCACCGTCTGGCCTTCTTTCTGCATGGCCAGCCCACCGCAAGCGTTGAGACTCACAGAATGTTTCCTGATTAATCAGTACTTCTAGCTCAAGATTTCGTATGATTTTGTAAGTTCCATTTTCCAAGTGGGTCCAAAATTTTCATCACTATCAATTTAACAATAATATACTAAATAACTAACCGTCTCTCCGAAGTGGCAGGCAGATAGAATGGATTGCCACACCTTTTTCCTAATATATTATACTTCTCCCGCTGCCTCAACATTCATAAATCATGTCATGCACGTAGCCGACATTCAATATTTTATTTATTTGATTGTGTCACGTTTTCCTCGGTATTCCTCTATTTCTAGTTCCATTATTATCGTTATCATTTACTTTTTGACCATTCATTCTTGATTTTTTTTCCGTGTGTCCAAACCATCTTAATGATCCATTCATTATTTTGTTCATTATATCATTTTAACAATGTTTAAATAATTATAAACGCGGAGTAATCAATACAACAACACCACAATTATTAGCATTCATTGATGCAAATGTTTAAATAAATATGCGGAACAAAGCGTTTCCTTGAATCTTAGCCTGTTTTTTGCATGTTGCATTAATCACCCTGTAGCTTTCTAGAAAATAAACAGATTTTATTAATTTTATAATGGCCACACGTTAAGGAGGCTGTTAATGTTTATGGGAGTGTAAAACAGATATGTTTCATTTTCTTGATGGTTTGTTACTATACGCACACATGCACTATGTTGACTTTCTGTTATTACAGTATAATTAAATAACTCTTAAATTTCTAAATATATATATTTTTTTCCTAATTTATTTAAAATTATATATCTAACTCGAAAGTGATATTATTAAATCAGTTCTCTAGGTAGGGAAGTTCTACTAAGAGATACATGAATATATGCTAACGATGTCATAGATATTTTCTCACTGTCAGAATCCTCAAAGATATACATGTGATGAAATTGATAATATTGAAAACATTCGTCAATTTTCAGTGTGGGATTAAGCCACGGGATAACCACTAAACTGTTATATTAATCACTTCAGTTATATTCGTATAATATGTGATTAAAATATTATGATACAATCACTTTGCGTTGGATATACAGTACAGTCCCAATTTTCCGGGAAAAAAAAAATCTCGTATAATCGATTTCCCGGTATACGAAAACATGAAAAAAATTTAAACAAAGGGAAATTTAAAACTGTGCTATATGCGCTTATGTATACCTACTTGCTTAAGGCCGTGCCACACTGTTTGAAACAAGCTCTCCACAGGGGTGACCTTGGTGGAGAGCTGTGGAGCCCACGGTTGGTGTAGCGTCCACATACTGTTGTAAACAAGCTCCCCACATGTGGAATGCGTATTTAAACGGTGGATTCACACGCATACTATGCGCGTCCGTCCACAAAGTTTGTTGAAGGTCAAACGAATTTTCGTTTCAAACAAGTGTATGCACAGTTTTAAGCCGCCGGTGGAGAGCTTGTTTAAAACAGTGTGGCACGGCTTTTTTAATAAGACACACGTGTTGACGGCGTCACACTTTTTGACTGGCGGTTCAATAAATATTTAACGGTTCACCATTTTATTTATTTCAAGTTTTGGTTCAATTGAAAGTACGACTAGTTTGCGTTAATTCATTATTATATACACTTTTTCATAGTAAAATAAAATTAACGACTATGTTTTACGAGTATGAACTACGCTGCGGGTGCTTTATTGTAAACTACAAAAACTTTATAACACGATTATAGAGCTTAAAACGTATGTTCGCGGTGGCGTAAATGTAAACTAAACGCCGCGCAAATTTCATTGTATAGATTTGAGTTTTTGTGTGCGTTATAAGTACTATTGTGAAATATTTTTGTTTTTGTATTTATATTTTTTCAATGACTCAAGTGTCCCGGATAATCCGCTTCCGGGTTAAACTTGACCCCGGAAAATCGAGAGTGTACTGTATAAATTGTCTTTTCTTACAATTAATGTGAACTAAATTGTTAACAATGGTTTAATTCATGTATGGAACAAATTCAACTCAGAATTCTTTAATAATTAAATAAAACGATTTTATTAACTACTTCCACTTTTTTCTTTATTTCGACTGCGACCAGTTTCGCCAGGCTCGCTGGCATCGACAGACTGGTAACACTATTGCAAACTGAGTCCTTTGTATACATACAGATCAGGGGTGGTAAACATGATTCTATACAAAAATAAACTTAAAATAAGTATGTAAAATTTACTGAATTTAAATATTGGTATTAAAGTTATTTAAAAGGATTCGTATTATATATTTATATATAAAGTGGAAGTAGTTTAAGAACATCGTTTTATTTAATTATTATTTAAAACGAACTTCCATCAAGAGATTTTAGAAAAATCATATGATAATATCAGAATTCTTTGTTTCTAGTGACTTGATTATATAAAACAATATTTACGAGTATATTATTGCATTTATTTAAATTTGATATATATAAATAAATTACCAAAACTCTGTTGAAAATATCCTTAATAGACAAAGCCTATCAAGAAAATACAACAATTAATTATAGAAACAAAAAAGGTAATTTAATAAAATCGAAAAACATGATATATAATAATAAATTATATATATAATATTTCGGACATATGAAGCGCATGGATGGAGAAATAAGGTTAAAAAAGTATACGTTAATGATGTAAAAGGAGTACGGAGTCGAGGCAGACCGAGGAAAACATGGCATGACCAAATTAATCAAAATTTAAAGGTTGGTCATGTTAAAAGTCGGAGGAATCGACGTGCGTGTATGACTCGTTGTATGAATGTGGAGGAAGCTTGAGAGGTTTGCCAGGATAGTGTAGTATGGCGGTCCATTCTCTCTGCCTACCCCTGCGGGGAAACGGCGTGATGGTTTGTTGTTGTTATAAATCACATTATGTGTAAGTATTGTAAAAAGGCTTTATTTTTTAAATTTATGTACGAGTACGAGCGAAACCGGTTGGTGTTTATAACATATAAGGTGGTTTAGAATAAATATTACAAGTATATTATTATTTTATATAATATGTTATGTCTAATTTGCTGGATGGTGCTTTTTGTGCTTTTACAAGTCATTTAGAATTGTGTTTTATAGAGAAAATTCTGCACGTCATGAAACATTTATTTCTGAGGTATTATATTCTGTACGGAGAAACACCAATATTACAGAATCTATGTAAATGACCAAACAATATGACTCTCAATTTCAACTTATAAGCCAAGGTTGATCAAGAGTTTAATTCTGTATAATACAAAGACCATTGTTCCATGTCGCATCGTCAAATTTCGGACTCAATTAATTGATTCAATAATTTCACTATAAATGTCATTGAATCACCTTTACGACTATAGTACTCCAGAGCTCAATGAACTCATCAATTGTTTGCTTACGATTGAAACGATTGATACATTTATTTATTTATTATTGTATAATGCGTAGCAGAACATATCTTGGCCAAATCATACAATTAGGACGAAACAATTTCGAGAAAGAAGCCGACCAAAGAATTCAGTTGGGTTGGGCGGCCTTTGGAAAATTACGTCATGTTCTCACTTCCAAAATACCACAATGCCTCAAGACTAAAGTCTTCAACCAGTGCGTCTTGCCAGTCATTACGTACGGAGCCGAGACGTGGACACTGACAAAAGGTCTAGTCTACAGATTCAAGGTCGCCCAGCGCGCCGTGGAAAGAGCCATGCTTGGAATAACCTTGAGGGACAGATTTAGAAACGAATTTATTCGACAACAAATCAAGGTGACTGAGGTGGCTCTGCGGATAGGCGGGCTGAAGTGGCGGTGGGCTGGCCATATCTGTCGGAGAACCGACAGCCGATGTCCGATGACCTGTCATTGGTTGGGTCAAGCGCACGCTTCACGTAATTACAACATCCCCATTCCACCCCTTCTACGACCACCATGTCCGACAAACTTTTCGAAGTTGTATATATGTTAATATCCAACACCACAATTCACATGTCAGTTTCAATTCACAGACCAGCGCCATCTATGAAGACTAGATTTAAGCATTCAGCAGAAGATCTTTATAACGCAATGTGAAAGGCTACCGTCATTAACGCACTGCTAGATAACGCCTGGAAATGTCACTCCAATTTATATGCTAACTTGGAAAAATATTGAATGTTGGCCACGCGAGACGTCGGAGAAATCGACGTGCATACATGAATGAATGTTGAGGAAGCGAGAGAAGTCTGTCAGGAAAGAAAATATAGATATATGTATCACGAATCACGATGGTAGATAGTTATAAAAAGTGGAACAAAGTTTATTTTTTAATTTGAATAATGGTGCATAATACCATATTCAATATTTAATTCGAATGAAGGATTTTTTTTAGAAGCGTCATGCCGATGCTTTATCAAATATATGGGCAGTTCTACATCATTGTTTAAGAAACAAATAATTTGAAGGTATGTCAGCACATAGCTACCCAAATGATTCTTTTCCGGACGAAATATGTCATTCCCCTAAAATAAAATTAAACTTTTAGAAAAACGGACGTTTTCATTCGTATGAATAATGGCACAAATATTATTATTTCCACTTTATGTACTGTTTCCCAAGACACGTAAAGAGCAACTGGAAAGAAAATATTGATATATGAATTAATTGAATATCCGCCATTTTCTCTTCAATTGAATCTGTCACTTTGTCAATTTTATTTACCGTTTCAGCAACAACAATCCATCACGTCGTTTCCCCGAAAGGGTAGGAAAATAGAAAGGACTGCCCATCTACTCTATCCTGACACACCTCTCTAAATTCCCCCATATTCATACAGCGAGTCATACACGCACGTCGATTCTTCCGACTTCTAACACACCGTCTCCAGGGTGATTAAAGTAGTTTCAATATGAATACGTGCTTATGTCAAGTGGACCGTTAACGTAGGTTTGTACATGATATAATTTTCAATCGTTATTTATATTGTTCACTAAGCAATGACCTAACATATAACTGACTTATTATGTAATAAAAAATTATTTCACGTGAAGAATATATTAAGACTATTTTGGAACAAGTGGATGAATTTGTTTATTTAGGAAGTATGTTTACACAGGATTGGAGAGTGGAGAAGGATATTGAAAGAAGGGTTGGGGCAGGCAACAGAGTAAACTTAAAGTTGTCATCGCAAATAAAAGCCTATCCAAAAAAGTTAAGATGGCAGTGGATAATGGTGTTCTTGTGCCGACCCTTATGTACGGAAGTAAAGCATCGAACTGGCAAAAGAAGGATGAAAGTAGAATAAATGCAGTAGAAAGGAGATCTCTAAGACGAATGTGTGAAAAATCTCTATATTATAGAATTTCAAATGCAAGTATAACAAGTGAATGCGGTGCGAATGAAAGTGTTATGAACACAATAAAGAATGGGTCGTTAAGATGGTTTGGACACATGGAAAGAATGAGTAAAGACAGAACAGTGAAGAAGGTATAAACGATGTGAACGGAGCTAGAAATAGAAAAGAAAGAATGAGTGAAGACAGAATGGTGAAGAAGGTATATATAGAAGGCTATAGTAAGCGACGAGAACGGAGATAGAAATAGAGGAATACCAAGGAAAACTTGGCATGATCAAATCAATCAAATATTAAATGTCGGCCACGTAAAGAGTCTGAGCAATCAACGTGCGTGCATGACACGATGTATGAATGTAGAGGAGGCGAGAGATGTATCTCAGGATACAACAGTGTGGCGGTCCGTTCTTTTTGCCTAACTCTCCGGGGAAACGGCGTGATGGTTAGTTAGTTAATAAAATAATTTACAAGGTGATCGAAATACTTACTTACTTACTTATACAGCCGTTGTCTTCCAGTGCTGGACATAGACCTCCCCTAAACTTCTACACGTATGCCTGTCTTGTGCCTTTCGCGTCCAATCTCCAGCAATTCTTTGAATTTCATCTGACCATCGTGTGGGGGTCTCCCTCTGTTTCTTTTATCTTCGCGGAGTCTCCACTCCACCACCCTTCTGGTCCATCTATCGTCTACCAATCTAGCAACATTTCCCGCAAATTACCATTTAAGCTTAGCTACCCTTTCGACGACATCTGTTACTCCCTATCCTTTCGACGACATCTGTGATCGAAATACATATAACGAAATATAGATTATATAGTTTGTATTGTAAACTTTATTAAAAGTTCAATAATTCAATATATTTTAAATCGGTTTTCATCTGTTCGGTTTGCTGTTTACATTCTTTATATTCGGTGACATTTGAAATTGAATATTTCGAAGTGAAAATAAAGCGAGATATTGAAATTTGATAAAAAGTTTATTGATTGTGTTTTAACGAACTCAAAATAAGTAACGATAAGAGTTTCGAGCAATGTATCTACTTAATTAATCTGTATTTTTCTTCTGTTTATAACAGGTTTGAAAATAAGATATGGACGAGGCATTTGTTTTGTTCTATATTTAATTTTCCGCAGGGTATATAATGGCACATTGAGTGTACATCAGTACTCATTGCTTGGCTTTTAAGTATATTCTTCAAGGACTATTTAACTTTGGATACTCACCGAAGACGTGACGATATGAACCTGGCAAAGACCAAACGGGCACGGAAAGGCTTCAAATCAACGTGGACGGCATCATAATTGAGAATGTCCAATAATATACATACCTGGAACACAATATTCGATTGGGGCGAGATAACCAAACCGCAGAGCTAAAAAGAGGAATACCACTAAGCTGGGCAGCTTTCGGAAACATGAGTTACATCCTTAAAAACCGGAAAATACCGATCAACCTGAAACGAAAAGTCTATGAAGTCTGCGTTCTGCCAGTTCTGCCAGCCTATCCTGACACACCTCTCTAGCTTCAGCTACAGCGAGTCATACACGCACGTCGATTCTTCAGGCTTCTAACATGGTCGACTTAAAAATTTGATTGACTTTAATAAAATATATACGAGTATAATAAATAAAATAAAATAAAATAGTACTTAACGATATCAAAAGAGCCGCTCAGATCATCGATAACACACCTATTGAGCAAGTCATGCGATTCACTTACCTAGGCATTGAGATCGGTAGCTACAGTGACCTATATGACAAGATGCGAGCACAAACCAACAAAGCGACAGCCGTGGCTGGCTGCTTGCGCGACACCGTATGGAGGAACAATTACATGCTAACCAAAAGTAAAGTCAAGATATACAAGGCATGCGTTCGCCCCATCATGACGTATGGAATAGAGGTCGGAGCCGATACCAATAGAACTAAGAACCTTCTTAGAGTAGCAGAAATGCGAACCCTACGCTCGAAACGATAAGGTCTGTCTGTGGTGTTTAGTGAGATGGGGAAGAAGCAGAAGGCGCTTTAGGAGAGACCACGTGGACCTCATGGAGAGTACAAGAATTGAAAACATTGTTAAACATGAAAACCCAAGCAGCAAGAGATTACCAATAAGGCAGCCGAAGAGATAGAGCGATGGCTGAACATAATCATCCCAGCACAGCCTACCCTCACAAACAGGTCATACGACCTAAACTAAGAGGAAGAAGAAGAAAAAATAAAATAAAACTATATAATTATTGATAAATTCGAGAGTCGTAAACGAAATACATAGTGTCGATGTTTCTTGTAAATAACAATACATTAAAATTGAATACTTTCACCGAATTAACCCGGTAATTCCACACGCCCGTGGGTTTTTGTACTCTGGGGGTGTTTGGAGGGGTGGGGGTAGTTGGCCACCCCCTGTTTTATATAAAAGGACCCGTGACAGGTCCACAGCATCATTCTACCAGTGGCTGTGCAGTAGTACGTTTGTCCCCATATAAAACGTGAGTCAAATTTATCTATTTTTTCTTCTAAGTTAATTATACACTGCCATGTCTATTGCGTTTTTTAATATCTAACCATATTTTAAAAAAGTAATAACATTTTCAAAAAACAAATAATTAATTTAATTGTTTTAAATGAAGAAGGAACATGTATTCTCTTAAATCTATATTTATTAAAAATATTAATCTGATTATTTATGTTTATCATTTCTTGAACAATGATGTAAAACGCCATATTAAATAATTAATACGAATGAAACACACACTTTCTACAAGTTGTATTATTTTTAAGTTTTCATTCGTATTACTTATACGAGTATTAAGAATGTGTTTTCCAACGTAAACTGATCAAACCAATCAAATATTAAATGAGTCGACTTATAATTGAATGTTGATTAATCTATTTCTTTCACAAATGAATAATCATTTGAATGTTGAATTATCCGTTTCTTTCCCTGTAGAGGTAGGCAGAAATAATGGACCGCCACACTATTCTGTCCTGACATACTTCTCTCGCTTCCTCTACATTCAAACATTTTGTCATGCAAGCACGTCGATTTCTCCGACTCCTCGCGTGACCGGCATTTAATATTTGATTGATTTGATCGTCCCACGTTTTCCTCGGCCTTCCTGTAGCTCCATTCACGTCGTTTACATATACCTTCTTTACCATTCTGTCTTCACTCATTCTTTCCATGTGTCCAAACCATCTTAACTACCCTTTATACTTGCATTTGATACTCTATCATATACAGATTTACCACACATTCGTCATAGAGATCTCATTTCTTCTGAGTTTATTCTACTTTCATCCTTCTTTTGCCAGTTCCATGCTTTACTTCCATACATTAGGGGTACTTGACTGGATTGGGTACTTGACACTTTAAAATGTATTTTGAATTTAGCAATACTTTGGGAATTAAAAAACATTGTTTAAACCACTTTTGAATAAAAAAAATATTAAAATACACGACATGTTTCGGAGGATACCTCCATCTTCAGGTGTAAAAATATAATCAAAACTAAACAAAGAAAGACTGATAAAAAACGCATTTAAATTAAAAAAACACATAATAATTCAAATTAAAAAAATAGCCCAGGTTAATTTTTAAATTTGAATTATTGTATAAAATTTTAAATGCGTTTTTTATTAGTCTTTCTTTGTTTAGTTTTTGATATATTTTAACACCTGAAGATGGAGGTATCCTCCGAACCATGTCGTGTATTTTATTATTTTTTTTATTGAAAAGTGGTTTACACAATGTTTTTTTAATTCCCAAAGTATATTACTATGGAATTCCACAGTTTTAATGCCTTAACTTTCCATAAGTTGAATTTAGCTATCATAATATAATTTATATTTATGTTCTATTTGATGTCCAACAAATATTTTCATAAATTTATTAAATATATATTATCTTTTTCAAATAAAATGACAATACGTATAAATTAAGGGTGCCTTGCTAATTTTTTTATGCTGTTAATAATAGAAAGTTTTATTTATGAATATATTTTTAAACTTTTCTATTAAAAGTTATCAAATATTTATATGTTCATACAAATATCTACGAGTATATAATTCAGACGTAACATATTAAAATGTTAAAATTATAATCATAAAATAATTCAACTTACATAGTATATTTTGTAAAATAATAATTAAATAAACGATGTTTTTTAACTTCTGCCACTTTTGTCTTTATTTAGACAACGAGCCTGGCGAAACCGGTTCGTGTCTAAGTAAAGACAAAAGTGAAAGTAGTTAAAAAACATCGTTTTATTTAATTATTATTTAAAATGAACTTCCATCAAGAGATTTCAATAAAATCATTTGATTATTTTGTAAAAATTGTCATCGTAATGTTTTTACGGCTTGGTCCAACATATTTATTTCTTTAAAAAATTCATATCACAACCATTTATTCGAAAAAAATATATATATGTATTTGTTGTGCGAGTAGTGATTATGGGCACAAAACGCTTGACTTGAAATCAGGAAACATGGATCCAATCCTCTCAATAAACGATTTTTTTTTCATTTTACAAGCTATTTTGCGATAGATAGACTCTTAAAACGATATATTTTTTATTTAAAGTGAAAATTATACGTAAAATAAAAATAAACGAAATAGTTTAAAATGTTTATATCGTTCTCCCAGTGATGAACGCGTAAAACTTTCGAAACATGTCGATAAAAAAACCTCGTCATGGAATTCTATGGTATTAACACCATCAGTTTGTCACGAATTAAAATAAAATCACTTGTTTGCTAATTCGAAAAAAAAATATTACCAATTTTTTCTAGCACTAGTTGAACTAACCAATGCGGCACGCAGTCCTTCTCTTTTTGCCTCCGCGGGAGATGCGGTGTGATAGGTTGTGAACCGCATCGTCACCAATAGGCATCTCCAGCGCACACTTCCCTTAAATAAATCTAAAACAAATAATTTAAAAAGCAATTATATAAAATAAAATAATAAAATAAAAATAATGTACATGAAAAATAATACACTTTTAGTAATTTGTATAAACACCACTTTATTTGGTAACACCAACCGGTTTCGTTCCCGTCGGAGCTTCGTCAGGGTGAGAGAGTAAAACAGTTTTACTCTCTCACCCTGACGAGTAAAACAGTTTTACTCTCTCACCCTGACGAGTAAAACAGTTTTACTCTCTCACCCTGACGAGTAAAACAGTTTTACTCTCTCACCCTGACGAGTAAAACAGTTTTACTCTCTCACCCTGAGCGAAAACGGTTAGTGTTACCAAATAAAGTGGTGTTTACACAATTTACTAAAAGTGTATTATTCTTTTATTTAATAATCTCACACCACAAATTAAGTGTTTCATACGAAAGTTTAAAAATGATATAACACATAATGTTTTTTCGATGGTGCAAATGTTGTCAGCTGGAAAATCTGGACTTAGGTGTTTATTTCATTTGTATTTCGCGTTTCTTTTAAATAACTCTTAATAGGAACTAAAAACAAGACGTTAGTATTTCTTTCTTGGCTTACTTTAAAGTACCAGATCATTTTGTCAAGATGGATTCATTCATTGTGACTATAACAATATCAAACCAGTATTAATACATTGGATGAATAGAGACTACTGAATTATTTTGATATTGATTCCAATTGTCTTATGTGAATGGCTCTCGCTTGGGTCCGAATTCAAAGCATTCTAATTCAAGGGTTTAGCTGAACCATACCGGATCCCAGCATCCAATTTTTTAATTGTACGAGTTAAAGATTAATTATTGAATCTTTGAAAAAACATAATGCACCTTACATCTTCCCTAACACATCCGGTACATTAGATCCAAAATGTCTTAAGTGATTTTTTTTGGTTGAAATGAGAGATAACTGTTTTCTGAGTTAGTCAATAATCTGTTAGAGACAAACCACACATATATTGAAGATTCTGGCTTAAAAAATTCAGCTGGTCAAAAAATTTGATAACTTGGACGCATTAGAAATTAATAAAGTTTTTAACAATAATCTACCCCTAATTAATAATCAGAATAATCTTTCCCATAGCCCCATTTTAGAAATGTTTCCCATTGTAAATAAATTTAAATATTCCCATAAAAATAAAAAATTTAACACCCCTGTCCGCTACCAAATTCTTAATTAGAAATTTTTCATATTTTTTTCCAAATGATCATGACTCAGCGTTCTAACATTCCATTCGTCCTCGCGCACACTTTCTCCTACCTCTCTTGCTCCCCTCCATTATATATTTTTTTCTTCATATGTTGTTCTCTGATTTTATGTTTAGTTTACTCTCTCACCTTGACCAAGCTCCAGCGGGAGTTACCAAATACAGTGGTTTAGATACAAATACTGTATTAATTATAACTTTATTATTATTTTATTTAATAATATCACACCACAGATTAAGTGTTTCATACGAAAGTTTTGAAATGAGTGATGTCGCATCTTCATTAAGTTTTCTTCGTCAGCTTGCCTCCATCTTAAGAAGACTCAAAATTAAAGATTGAAGCCTTAAAAAAATTAGCACCCGATATTCTGTTACCTTAAATCTTCCCTAACATATCCAGTACATGAGAGCCATAATGTCTTAAAAGTTTTTTGTGAAATACCAATTTTTTTTTCAATGTTTGAATATAAAATATATTATTGCTTTTTCCATTTGAAAAAAAAAAGTTTTTGTAAACGTGCTGTCGCTCACAATATTGTATATGAAATATGTAAAAAAAGGTGTACTATCAAAAGAAGGATGAAAGTAGAATAAATGCAGGAGAAATGAGGTTTATTTTAAATTTGTATATGGTAGAGTATCAAATGCAATATAATATAAGTGAAATATAAGAATGAAAGTGTTATGAACAAAATAATGAAAGGGTAATTAAGATATTTTGGAATGGTAAAGAATGTATATGTAAACGACGTAAACGGAACTAGAAGTGGAGAAATCTAATCAATCAAATATTAAATGTTAGCCACGTGGAGTCGGAGAAATCGATGTGTGAATATTAAGGAAGCGAAAAAAGTATGTCAGGATAGAACAGTATAGTAGTTTATTCTTTCTGCCTATCCCTTCGGAGAAATGGCGTGATGTTAAGTTTGTTTAGGTGTACAATTTACTTTTCAATATAAAAAAACTGTGTTTCTATTTAGTCAGGTAGTCCACCTTATTGTTCTTTTGAATCATGATTTAAAAGAAGTGATTGTTATTTTGAGTCATGACTTAAGAATATATTGTACCTGTATATACGAGTATATCATATCTGGCAAGACTCTCAATGAACTCAAGGATAACGGAGATATGCGTGGTTGAGGATGTCGTAAGGTGCGGAAGGCAAAGGAGAATATACTGGTATGCACACGTAAGGAGAATGGATCCATCTAGACTCCCCCTCATTGTGGTGCATGGCCAACCCTATCGTAGACGACCCCTGGGCAGACTACCAAAGAGATGGATCCACAGCTGGGAGTTGACCTCGCAGGCGGCCAATTCCTCTTAAGAAACAGGCTACAAGGCCTACACTAAGAAGAAGAAGAAGAAGACTTAAGAGTAGTGATTGTAATTTTGAGTCATGACTTAAGAGTAGTGATTGTTGCAGTAACTAGCCATCATGAACTCCTACGTGGCCCTGTTCGTATTGCTGGCTGCCGTGATGGTGTCCATGTCGGGGGTGGGCGCGCAGACATTCCAGTACTCCCGGGGCTGGACCAATGGCAAGCGCAGCGGCCCCAGCGACCTCGACGTCCGACAGCTGGACAAGATCCTCTCCAACCCCTGCCTCCTGGAGAAGCTGCAGTACCTTGTAGACGGAAAGAGCATCAGCGACAAGGTAACCTAACTTTATTTTACCTTCTACTTCTGTAAGGTTTTCCAGGAATAATTAAGGTCAAGACCAGGGATGGCGAACGACAGACCCGCGGGAGAAATTATTATTATTATTATTATTATTTTGTTGAATCGTTCTTTACACCATGACAGCATGTAGCCTCTTTGAAGAGGTTTCCTAAATTCAAGTTCTGTTGAACACCTAGGTGCATTAAAAAAACCATCATCAAACCTGTGGTGACATATATTGGACAATGATTTGAGAATAGGATACTAAGAATGATCCTGGGACCCAGACCTGGTATTGCACCGGGAACTTGGAAATCTGTACGATGATCCAGCAGGCCCTTATAAAGGATACGTGAGAGCCTGTCGCCTATCATAGATTGGAGCCGGAGAGACTACGTACAGATTCTTCCTTCTTCTTCTTCCTCAGCCTATTCCCGTCCACTCCTGGACAAAGGCCTCCTCCATTCGCTTCCATGTCACTCTGCCCTGTGCAGACAGCATTCAGGTTTTTCCTACGTATCTGTTTAGATCATCCTTCCACCATAGTCGCGGTCGCCCCGCACTTCTCTTTGCCGTCCAAGGTCTCCAAGTTAGCAGTCTTCTTGTTCACTTTTCATCTGTGCTTCTGGCTACGTGACCTGCCCATTGCCATTTTAGAGTCGCCACCCGGTGGATGATGTCATTGACCTTTGTTTTTTTTCTTAAATGCACCGTATCGTTTCTGACTCTGTATCTTAGGCTTATTCCTAACATGGTTCTTTGGGTCACTCGTAGTTTCTCGGCACTTTGTTTGGACAATGTAACAGTTTCAAGACCATAAGTACCAACTGGAAGAACGCAGGCTTCATAGACTTTTCGTTTCAGGTTGATCGGTATATTCCGGTTTTTAAGGATGTAACTCATGTTTCCGAAAGCTGTCCAGCTTAGTCCAATTCTTCTTTTTAGCTCTGCGGTTTGGTTATCTCGGCCCAATCGAATATTGTGTCCCAGGTATGTATATTCTTGGACATTCTCAATTCTGTTGTCGTTCACGTTGATTTCAAGCATACAGATTAAGGGTGTTAAACAAAAGTTTAAAATTTCCAAAAGTGATAATGTATTATTTATGAACACTGCCTCACTGGCACAAAAAATGTACAAATCGAAAGACGAAAGAATTTAACGTCCAAATTGCTCTTCCTATTGGCGTCACCAAAGGCAGATTGGTTCTGCATGATATGTGTAGAATAATTGATGTCGGCGTTGTTGCAAGTAACCATCGGGAACAAATAAATCAATTTATTCCCGAACACGGGGGTTCTCAATTAAGCCCCAAATCAGCTTGAAAATAAAGTGTCGTTGTTTATCCTTCCTTCCTCAGTTCAAGGGAGTTATTCCCTGGCATACCCTTGAGAAATGTTGTTGGATAAAGCTTCTTCGTCTTCTTCCTCTCCTTATAGACCTTTGGTATGTTCCTGAAATTAGGCTGGCCTCTCTTGGGAGGTTAACTCCCAACTATTTCTCCATCTCTTCGGCGGTCTTCCGGTGGAACGGCAGCCGGCAGGAATCTGATGCGCCACAGCATGTGGGATTCTGGTGGGATCCATCCTCTGCCCGCGCGCATTTCAGTATCTTCTGCGTTGTCTGCCTCATCTCACGACATCCTCCACCTTGCAGATCTCGCGGATAGCCGTGTTCCTCACCCTATCTCGAATAGTCCATCTTGATATCATCCTCAGCGTCCTCATCTCTTCCACTCGTACGTTAGCCTTCGTTCTTGTGGTATCCGCTCTGGTTTCAATACTACATGTCAGTATAGGCCGTACGCAGGTTTTATATATTCTGACCTTACTTGTTGGATAAAGCCAATGATATAATCTGTTCTCTCTCAGGTAGAGGGTTATCAAGATACCATTTCTTTTGAACTCTCTCCAACGTTAGAGAATACTGAGCCTCTCGAAGACTCATATCACGGCACCTCCCTCAAGCTTGCTTTTGGTTGAGGCGTTATATAGGGTTCTTAGAACCCGGGTGTCTATAAATATCCTGACTATTCTAATTACAAACCCCAGCATCTTTAACGAAAAAAGTTCCAATGCGGTTTCCACGTTTTGCGTCTTAACAAGTTAACATCGGTCCTATAATAATACTCGTGTTATTCACAAACTGAACATATGTGTTCCAATAATACATAAATAATATGAAATTCCGAGAATCAGTTGTAAATCTATCTTATACAATAATAATTCAGATCGACAAATGGTATAAGTAATGTTTATAAAGGCGTACGAATAATTTAGCGTTAAAATAGCACCACAAAGCTAGATATATATTATATCATATTATTCTAGCTGACCCGGCGAACTTCGTATGATGATGATGATGATTTATATAGCGCCATTTTTGTGAGAGATTCACTTCAAGGGCGCTCAACGTCCGGAAAGCTTCTCTTAAAAAAAAAAGTTTTAAGAGAGCTTCTGAACACTCCTTCGTCGTCTTGCAGCCTGTTCCACGCCGTCGGTCCCGCGATGCCAAAAGCGCGATCTGCGAAGTTAGTTTGAAGCTCCTTAGCGCCGCGGGACGAGAAGTTTGTGTGTTGCTTCTTTCTTCGAGGATCGTAGAGTTGACTGCCGGGGGGATTAAATCTATCAGCTTGCAAAGTTCTGTGAGGTATTGGGGCGCTCGTCCATGTAAGGCTTTGTGAACAAGTAGACACAGTTTATAATCGATTCGCTCAGGTAACCTTAGCCAGTGAAGTCGATAAAGCATTGAGGTTATATGGGTGAATTTTGATGCACCAAAAATTAATCTTGCTGCAGCATTCATAATGGATTCGTACCGCCTCAGAATCAATAAATGTTGTGTTAACTTATTAGTTGAATTAAATTCGGCTATTTATATAATTAAAAATAATACTCAAAATGAATTAAGTTCAATAAATGTGCATAAATCAAAACGAAAAGTATTCGAATTACATTGATATGAATGTAATTCACATGGCAGCAAGGGATTTACTTTATTGAAGCGAATCGAAATGATTCGCGTAGCATTGTTGCACTACTTTCTGTTAAACTATTGTATTTACTGGATGGGATGCACTCGGGTCGATTTTTTCCGATGTTTTAATAGTTATTCTGCTATTCGGGACGGAGAAAAATCCAACAAATCAAAGATCTTCTTTCGGTGCCGTGTCAGGTCCCCCCAACTGCGCCACTTGGAACAGGTTCTGAACTCTTGTTATTCCTGTCCACTATTTGATGTTCCACAGCCAGGACAGCTGCCTTCTACCAACTCCCCGACGTTCTTCTACTTTACACATTAATATCAGTCGAAGGAGGTGGTATTTTTCTCCCCTTAGCACATAACCCAAATATGAGACCTTTCTAATTTTCACACTCGACAACAGCTCTCTATTGGTTCTGGTTCTCTGCAGTACGTCTGCATTACTGACCCTATCGGTCCACGGTATACGGAACATTCTGCGGTATATCCACATCTCGAACGATTCCAACCGGTTCATTACATTCACTTCCAGAGTCCAGGTTTCGCAGCCATATATTAGAACAGAACATATATAACATCTAATCATTCTTTGTCGGAGTTTCAAGTTAAGATTATCGTTGCAAAATAATGTTCTCATTTTATTAAATGCAGCTCATTTAACTTCAATTCTGTATTTTATTACAATGTCCAGGTCAAGCGCTTTAGTGATAATGCTACCAAGGTATTTAAATTGGTCGACCATTTCAACATTCGCTCCATTCAGTTGCAGAGTGGATGAAGAATAGTTATCGAATATAAGAATAGATTCTACTTGCTTTATTTCCCCCCCACAAGTAAAAGTACGTCAATTATAAACGAATTAAAAACATCTCCATAAAGCGTAAATCCCGTGAAAAATAAACAAACCTAACTAACTAACTAACTAACCATCACGCCGTCTCCCCGAAGGGGTAGGCAGAAAGAATGGACTGCCACACTTTTCTTTCCTGACATATTTCTTTCGCTTTCTCAACATTCATACATCGTGTCATGTACGCGCGTCGATTTCTCTGACTCCTCACATGGCCGACATTCAATATTTGATTTATTTGATCGTGCCACGTTTTCCTCGGTCTTCCTCTATTTCTGGTTCCATTTACATCATTAACATATAATTTTTTACCATTCTTTCTTCATTCATTCTTTCCATATGTCCAAACCATCTTAATGATCCTTTCATTACTTTGTTCATGACACTTTATCATACACAGAGTATCCACACATTCGTCTAAGAGATCTCATTTCTACTGCATTTATTCTACTTTCATCCTTCTTTTGCCAGTTCCATGCTTCGCTTCCATACATAAAGGTCGGTAGAAGAACACCATTGTGCACTGCCATTCTACCTTTTTGGATAGGTTTTTGTTTGCGATGACAACTTTAAGTGCGCCATTCACTTTGTTGCCTGCCCCAACCCTTCTTTCAATATCCCTCTCCACTCGCCCATCTCTTGTAAACATACTACCTAAATATACGAACTCAACTACTTGCTCCAAATGTTCGCCATTCACGCAAATGTTGCAGACTAATAATAAAATATGTTTAGTAAATGTTCGTAAGTAGAAGAACATTTGTTTAGCAAATGTTAAAACGATAGAATATACCCCACGCTTTCCAATAACGTGGTACCTACACATATTCATATAGAAGAGAATATGGAATAGAGATGTGACAACTAAAATAATGAATCGGTATTTTGTTTCAGATGCCTTGTGATATGCAAGAGCCCGCCCTCTATCGCCTGAGAAGATCTGCTCCCAACTACGAACCGAGACCTCAAGAAAACCCCTTTAACTTTGTCTGATTTCCTTCTGGGAGGGGCGAAAATTATTAAGCTTTGTTCTCAAATCGTCACACGACTGAATTAAACAATCTTCTTTTCTTTTAAATTATTTTTGAATAGGTACTTGAGATGTTTGTGTTATCTTATTACCGGCTAAATAGACACGAAAGCAAGCGAGTTTTCGCGAATTATATAAATATAATCAGAACAACGTTAGATATTGTATTTCAAAAATGTATTCAGTAATGTGAGTAGTCTGATTACATTCCTGGAACTTTATTTAAATCTTATATCATTTAACATTATTCATATATAGAAACACGTGGGTTTTCTTTTATTTCTGTCAACGTACGAGTATATAAACAATTGTGATTTATATAATTATATATGAGGGTATTATTTGCAAACCCGGCAAACTCCACCAACAATCAAAAGTGAGATATGAATTGGGTCTTATTCATAATACATTTGCACACAATTTTTATTGATTTTCAGTTTCAAATTCGGCTTCATTCTGAAGAATTTTGCTATTAAAATATAGGGTTTGTTGCAAACATGGCAACCTCCACTTGAGTGTTGCAAAGCTGATAAAAATCCAAAATGAAATTCATTATTTTACATTAATTATCAACACAATGATGATTATTTCATGGCTGATTACTTTTAAAATACTAACTGGTTGAGATGAAAAAAATGAATATCGTAAAAAAACGCATTTTATTAGCGTATCAGTTTTTTGCGATTTACTCAAAATATCTAATGATGGAGTTTGTCAGGTTTGCAACTAATACCCTCATATTCAAGTCAATTTAAAAATCTATACATAAATAAAACATCTTAATATTTACTTTAATTTATATAATATATGAATGTTCGAAATTTATGTATATAGTATTTAATGTTTATCAAGACATTCGTTTTCTAAGCGTTTTTTTTAAACATTATTTTAAAATCAAAATTAAAATATATGTATATTTAATATGTAATTTATTTATATATTTAAATAATATGTATTTAAAATTGGAATCAACCCGATGGAAGACGATGTACTTCGCTTTGGCTGGGCTTTCGGATTGATTAAACTGCTTTTTTGTCGTGTGACGATGAAAGAAAAAGCGAATAAAATATAATAATTATATAGTTCTAAATAATATTTATAAAACAAAATCAATTATAATATATTTCACTTTTTAAATTTGCAAGGCACCAGTGCGATAACTTGGAAATATTTGAAAGAATTATTAATTTGTATTATGAAATAAATCATAAGGCAACGAACATTCCGATGATGCGTTTTATTTCATTTATTCCCACATAAATTTACCCCAAACATGCAACGTACCTACCTACCTATATAAGTAATTCATTATTTTTTTAGATTGGCAACACGTTTTATTGCACATGCGCTATAAAAGTAAAAAACCAACTATTTAACTATTATCTGAGTTTCCCTGGATGAGGTTAAAACTTATTTTGCATTATAATTATTTTAGCCATTATAAGATTACTAATTTAAATTAATAATTTTAGTATTTTGGTGATTATCAGCGATGATTAGTATTTTTTGATTCTATAGTACACACATATGAACGTAACCTATTATTTACTTTGATATAAGAATGATATTCAGACTTTGTAAATACTACCGACACTAATAAGAACAAACTGAGGTTTTTTCAGTGAAATATGTCAAGAAGTTTTTTAGTCTACCATATAGAGCCTAGGTTCTCAAAGTGGGCGATAACGCCCCCTTGTGGGCGTTTGAGACTTTCAGGGGGGCAGTAGAAGACCCAGAATAAATAGAGAGCGTGGGCAGATAAAAAAATATAGTCTAAAAAGACAAAAAAACACGCTAATCACGTAGGTACTAATAAAGCGGTATTCTAATATATGTCGTTTTCAGATACATAAAAGATTTAATAATATTTTAAAATTCAACTATGTGTTTCTAAATATTTGGAATAACTTTTATGGGAGGGGGGCGTTGGACGCGTATTTTTCTTGTAAAGGGGGCGGTGGCCCAGAAAAGATTGGAAACCTATGATATACTCGTAGAGTATAAATATATATGAATATTGCCTTTTATTTATGAAGCTAAATCAACTTATTCGTGAATTTTAATGGATGTGTTGATTTTGTGCATTAAATTTAATTGAGTGTAGTGTAGTTGTGAAAAAAAAGGTTTTGAAAACCACATTATCTCGAGTGTGATTTTTCCATCTTACTTAGTGAATTATCCAATTTTCGCTCTACATTCCTTACTAATATCAGCATTTGAAATTCTGTCGTACATCGTTCTACCACACATACGTCTTAGGGACCTCATCTCTACGGCATTTATTCTGCTCTCATCTTTCTTCTGCCAGATCCATGCTTCTCTTCCACACAAAAGAGTTGGGACCAGAACTCCATTGTGAACGGCCATTTTCGCTTTCATTGATAATTCTTGTTTCCAATAACTATTTTTAAAGCTCCATTCCAACCCTTCTTTCAACATCACTGTCCGTTCGGCCATCCGCTGTGAACATGCTACCTAAATACACAAATTCCCTCACCAGGTCCAAATTCTCTTCATTCACACTTATATTACAAACTGTCATTTGCTCTTCCCATTCAAAAACTAACACCTTTGACTTTCCGACATTCATCATTAAATCGTTCGACTTGCATAGATCATACATGCTCGACACCAAGACTTGTAATTCGTCCGCACTATCCGCAACGAGAACGCGCGTAAAGCAGACAATTTACAGACAGATCACTCATCTTAGCGCCAGCATTTATACCTTTAAGTTCTTTCATACACTTGTCCATATACATATAGAGCAACCATGGGGACATCACGCAGTCCTGCTTAACACCCTTTGTGATATCAAACCATGGCGTGATGTCCCCATTTACCCTAACACTGGCAGTGCACCCTTCGTAGAGAGAAGCAACCACCCGTATCAGTTTTGTGGCCACTCCGTATTCGGACAAGATTGACCACAGTTTATCTCTGTTCACTCGATCATAGGCTTTTTGCAAATCGACAAACGCACAGAAAGCTTACGCTTTTTGGCCATAAACTTCTCCGCAAACGTTCGAAGTGCAAAAATCTGATCCATACATCCTCTCCCGGTCATAAAAGCGCCTTGAACATCCCATACTCTTCCTTCAAAATATATTACCAATTCCTTAAAGGTTGAATGTATTGTAGACATTAAAAAAAATACTACTGTATTTTGATATTGAGTTAGAGAAATCGACGCGCGTGCATGACACGATGTATGAATGTTGAGGAAGAAGCAGAAGGCGCTTTTGGAGAGAACCCAAACAGCAAGAGATTACCAGGAAGGCTGCCAAAGAGATGGAGAGATGGCTGGACATCATCATCCCAGGACAGCCCACCGTCACAAACAGGTCATACGACCTAAACTAAGAGGAAGAAGAAGAAGAAGAATAAAAATTATCTATTATTGTACTATGTTATACCTCACTAATAGATATCCACACTGAATTGTATAAATTAATGGAATCGTGGACTCTTCTATAGAAAGTCTAAGAAAGTCACACTATGAATAGAAGAGACACATTTAATCCCATTTTCAATAGAGTGAGTTGAAAAGCACGGAAGAAAATCCAAAAGAATTTTTTTATTAAATTCTGTAATTTTGAAACATGATAGTGAAAATACATTATTTTATGGCGTACAATATAAATACTTGTATATACTCGTGTGCGAGTACATGTACATTTTCGTTTAGCTTTCAAAATTTAATTTTAATTACTGAGATTATAAGGCAATTTTCTTTATGTAATTAGATTTTTTATTATTAGCGACGTAATATTAATATAACATATATTATTAGAGACGACAACTCTTACAGCAAAAAGTTTTAAAGGGCTCAAGTATACACAGAGGTCCATGGAAAGACAGATACTTGGTGTGAGCTTGCGTGACCGCATAAGAAATGAAGAAATCAGACGCCGCACCAGGGTTGCTGACGTCATGGACCGAGTGGCAAAATTGAAATGGCAACGGGCTGGACACTTGGCTAGACAGGGTGGCAACATATGGGCACCCAGGATACTCAGTTGGAGACCATGGGAAAATAAGCGAAGTGTCGGAAGGCCACCGATGAGATGGACCGATGATATTGTCAAAAGAGTTGGAAAATCTTGGATACAAAGGGGGCAGGATACAGACGAGTGGAAGAAATTGGAAGAGGCCTATATCCAGCAGTGGAGGGAAGAAGGCTAGCAAAGAAGAAGAAGAAGAAGATTATTGTAGGGAGTTTACATTTAAAATCTCTGTGACTTCAATACCGATTCCCACAGTAATGTGACGTCACATATTCAAGTTGTTATATTGAAATTTCGAACCGATGTTAACGCCATCCGGTGCCACAAAATGTAATTTATATAAATTGCTGATATTTGGGAATGGTTCAATATTTTTTCACATCATGGAAAATATTATATTGAACATAGATACATTTTTATAAATGCACAGTAATCGATTTACTAGGTATGTTTAATTTTTTTTGTAATAACAGTATACAGAATAGTTTGGTATTTAGCCACCAGACTGCAGCGCTTTCAGTAACCGTATGATTGAATATTGTTCTCCTTCGTATTATGTTTTCCTGGTTGAAGTGGCCGACGCGAGGGCCACGCTTGCTGTCGCGTTGCGGAAATTCAAAATATTTGAAATACTTGGCGCCTTAAAATATAATAAAATTGTGTGTGTCGGCAAAAAATAAATATCCTATGTATTTTAATTAAAATGTATATCATTATTCTTAATGGTTTCATTATGATTAATTTATTAAAATAAAATATTAACCAACATAATTCAAACTATAAACAACTTTGTTTTAATGCTCTCCTGGTATTAAAGACCGATAGCGACGCCTACTGTGATTTTGTGGAGGATTTAATAACACAAATATGTTAGAAATCACTTTTGATCTCTGTGTTTTCATATTTTCTATTAATTTAATTTAAAAAATAGTAATTTGAGGTATTCAATTATTAAATATCAAAAAAATTCTATCAAAATTAGAAAAAGCTTTTTTAATAAACATGACACGTTTTGTAGAGTTTGGCTTAACGGTGTAGTTCTTCTAACATCCACCGTAGTTCAGCGCCATTACTTCATAGAATCATAAAATGCAATGTTGATCTCCTCGACTTTGTGCTCTCCTGGTAGTGAATATCCTACTGGAACGCCGCGTCACGCCTTCGGGAAGATGGGAAAATGACGTATGCGATCGGAAGAGGCTTTAAAATAACAATAAAAAGGTAATTTTTTTTTGTTATATCTAACATACTAAACTAAAAAGTTAAATATTTTCCGCAAATTAAAAAGAGTAAATTTTATTTCATAGATATTTTGGAATTGTTTCAATTTAATTATATTTTTATTCTCAAGTGTGCAGAACGTAATTTATTGTATTAAAATAAAATAATGTAAAAAACGACAAAATATAAAAATGATTAATTTATGTTAAAGACAAAGAAAATAAAAGTTTAATATCATTTAGGATTTGGGTTTATTATTTAAACTCAATAAAAACTTAAATAACCAAAAAAAATAGTTTTTTTTATATTCGCCAACACTTTATATTGTGGATTCAAATAATATGAATATTTTTTGAAAACATCATCTTTTGACTATTTATTTCAGAAATTTAACAAGCCGTTAAAATAAATAAGTTTAACTTCAAGTCAAATAATTGATTTATTCCCTCTGTCCTACAATTCTAACTAAAACATGTCCCTAAATTAATTCCTCCCCCCTCTCTTTTTCATTTTTCATTGAGTATATATGTAGCGATTTTGTCTAATTTTATTGTAAAAAATACTTTACTGAGGATGGGGGTCTGTGTCCGAACGTTGTTTATGAAAAAGTGTTGCGAAAACACAATGTTCTCAAAAATGGTTTAAAAATAATCGTGTTTACATCCCACATGACAAATCTAAACGTACACGCTTTTAGTTACGTTTTCACCCGCCACAGGTTACAGCGCCGTTCATAACGATAAATTACGGTGTTTATCTCCTCTGCGAGATGCTCTCCTGGTAAGGATGACCGATAGAACGTCACGCAGCTGCGGGAAGTTTGAATTATCAACCACCCCTGAACCCGACGTACAGTAGCGCCACTGACGCCAGCGCCGCTGCGGGAAAAGTTAGGGATGTGACTTCGAATTTCCGACACCGGCGCCACCCGCCGCGCCGTAACAGAATGCAATCAGACCTCCTCGGTTTGATGTTCTCCTAATACTAATGACCGATCGCAGCGTTACGCCTGTCACCGCGGCAACGCCTACATTCTGTAGAAAACAAATATTTGATTTTGATTTTGAACAATGAATTGGTTTTTAATGTTATTTTGTCATTTATATAGAATTAATTTTAAAAACACATTTATCATCCATATAAAATATAAAATTCTCACATACTCGTATGCAATGAAGCAATTAGGATAAATGAAATTTTAAAATATTCATGCATTTAATAAAATCTCTTGACGTCTCATTTTGTAATCCGATTTATTTAATTGATTCCATTTTGGAGGACGAAATAATGAAATAAAAAACATATCGGCAAATTCCAATTAAATGTTTTATGAATGTGATTTAATTCAATATTTTTTACAACACAAATATTGCCATAATTTTATACATTCATTGTTTTACAATACATGTACACCTTACATTGTAAATTTAAATAGAATTGTGTGTTATTTGCAAATTGCGGATGTCATATTTATATTGTACGTTTAAAATAAAGCAGGTCTTAAGTTGAGCCCTCTTGTAGTTTCGGTTTCATCCGTCGAATCAGCGCCGTTCGGTGCCTTTATGTATACTCGTATCGATCTCCTCCACAAGATGTTCTCCTGGTAATGATAACCGAAGATGTGTTACGCCCGCCACCACACCTCCGTTTTGAGAGTTAGAAAATCTAAACAATGTCAACATTAAATATTTCAGTGAAATATAAGATAGTATATTCCTTATTGAACGTGTGGAATTCCATAGTAATATACTTAGGAAATTGAAAATAACTTTGTTTAATCCACTATTCATTAAAACATATTAAAAAACACGACATGTTTCGGAGGATCTTCAGGTGTAAAAATATAATAAAAACTAAACAAAGAAAGACTAATAAAAAACGCTTTTAAAAATAGTACATTCCTTTTTATGAATATTATTAGGTATATGAAATTTCTTGGTAGAAGTTTGTTGTAAATAATAGATATAAAATATATCTTATAAAATATATAATATATAATATATATATTTATCTATTATAGTTTGAATCCACCTGATTTTATGGCTTCGATCGGTTTCGGCAGTTCATTGCCTTCTTCTGGCATCTACATAAAACATATGAAATGCTAACGGTGGGGGTTGAAATTTAATGATTCTATCTTCTTCTTCTTCTTCCTTATTGTAGACCTATGTGGTCTATTCTCCAAAGTGTTGCTCCTCCTGTGAGGTAGATTCCCAGCTGTCATTCCATCTTTTAGGAGGTCTTCCAAGAGGACGAGTCCCATGAAGTTGATTATGCAATGCAATATAGGCGAGTCTGGTGGTGTCCATTTTTTTTAACATGACCGTACCAGTCCCTTTTTCGCTGTCTGATCCATCTTATAATATCCTCAACCTCACATATCTCTCTTTTTCTGGTGCTCCTCACGCGATCCGTCAGTGTCCTGCCTGCTATCGTCCTTAGTGTCTTCATTTCGGAATGATTCTTTAATATATGGTAGTCCATCAAGTGTTAGGTGACCATAAAGTTTATAAGAAAAAATGATAACGAGTGTTACAAATTCGTAATGCTAATATAATAATGTAAATATTTTAAAGAGATTAGTTGAATTTAATTATTTCGAGTGTGTTTTGGTAATGGTGTCTGGTTAATTATTTATTTACTTGAGTTCTGAAACAAAAATATTTCGGCAGATTATATTATATTCTTTAAAAGGATGATAATATTTAAATAAGAATAGACACTAATGATGATAATAGGATGAAAGTAGAATAAATGCAGTAGAAATGAGATCTCTTAGACGAATGTGTGGATACTCTGTGTATGATAGAGTGTCGAATGAAAATATAAGAAGTGAATGCGGTGCGAATGATGGTGTTATGAACAAAATAATGAAAGGATCATCAAGATGGTTTGGACACATGGAAAGAATGAATGAAGAAAGAATGGTAAAAAAAATATATGTTAACGATGTAAATGGAACTCGAGGTTTAATAAATTAAATATTGAATGTCGGTCGTGAAGAGTCAGAGAAATCGACGCGCGTGCATGACACGATGTATGAATGTTGAGGAAGTGAAATAAATAGGTCAGGAAAGAAAAGTGTGGCAGTCCATTATTTCTGACTACCCCTTCGGAGAGACGGCGTGATGGTTAGTTAGTTAGAAACTAATACATATTTAATTAATCTAAATAATAAATTATTGTTAGGTGATTCTAAAAATGCACCTAACACGAATGGATTACATAAAATCATTATATTTCAACCCCCCATATTATCATCCCGTATATAAACCTAGCAAACTTTAATGTAGTACCAGAAGATGGGAGATAGCTGTCGAAACTGGTTGAAGCCATAAAATCAAGTGCGATATAACTAAACATATATAATAAATAATTGTTTTTTTTTTTTTTCAGTATTAATAATCATTTCAAAAATAAAAATAAAAATTAATTTGGTTTTTGCTAACTTATAGCTTCTTAGTTAGTTAGAAAGTTTCAATCCTGGGATTGGTTTGCAGCAATTTCTTCTATTCTTCTCTTCCATTTTTCCCTGTCTTTTGCGGCTCTTTTGAAATCTGCATCAACAGGTCCTCTAGGTACTCTCGGCGTGGGCGTCGCCTAGAGTTTGTCCCCTCGGTCATACCCTTTATTATGGCATGCAAGAGGCCTTCTTGACGTATTACATGGCCGATCCATCTTGCACGCCTTTCGGACAAGGTTCTGAGCAGCTTCTTATGTTAATCGAATGTATTCAGAGCTACCTTAATAATACAATATATCTCTACAATTTGATGTTCTCCTGTCAATAATTATCGATTGGATGGTTGTACCAGTTCTAGTAGTAAAATAATGCTTATATTTTTTAGAAGATTTTAATCTGAAAATGAAAGACTTGTATATTTATATTATGTTAATAGGAATATCAAGTTCACAAAACACAAAAAAATTTAGTTTTCGAGAACAGATATAAATTGATCGAATTTATTTTCTTATTCAAAATAATTTAGTTTCATTTTTCTTCAACAGGTATCGCCATTCTATATTATAATTGGAAAGCCATCCAACGCGCAGTTCAACGGAATGCAACGGAATGCTTTCCCCCGGCCATTGCGCCTGCGCTTGGGAAACCGAATTGAAAATTGAAATTATTAATAAAAGTGCATTAATATAAATCAGTTCAAACCAAACGATAATCATTGATGTTTTAAATAACTTAAACTATATTCAGTTACTTCACAAATAAAACATTGAATAATGGTTCAATTTCTTGTAAATGAATGTTTTCATTTCCGAACCACCTGATTTCTGGCGCCACGCATGAGCATCACAAAATGCAGCATTCACCTCTTCCATTAGATGTTCCCCTGGTAAGGAATGTTCGATTGGAATCCCCGCTTTTGGGAAACTCGGAAAATCAAACTGTGTCTGTCCCATATGCAAATTTTCTTTGTGTTATCAATATAAACAATAATTTTCTTGTTACATGTGATAAAATAAAAAGTTATGTTTAGATCGAAATAGATTTCTTTATTTTAACATAAATTTAAAACACAAACATCTTATAATAATCAAATTTGTGATCGTTCAATTATCTGGTATAACAAATAAAATATTAAACAAAACAAAATAATATTATACATTATTCTCTATTGTGACTTTACAGGTCATAACGAGGTCCAATCTATATATTGTTTTGCCATTTTCCTGATATCCGAGTAATTGATTGATTGCAATTATGTACTTCTCTTCGCTTTGAAAGGAAATAAATCTAAGCACTAAAATCATTTAAAAAAGTACAATCATAGTATAATATAGCATATACGAGTATATACGAGGCAGAATATTCTTCATCCACGAAATATATAGTATTCAATTTATTATAATGATATGAATATAATAAATCGGTGAAAGATGATTTAAACTGTTATGTACATTATAAATAATTAATGATTTTATCATTTATATTATACTATTCACATACGAGTATATCAATTTATATCCTCTGTTTTATAAATGTATGCAAGTATATATAAATTATATTTACATAGAGTGGAACCCGAGGGTTTATAAATACTCACACAAAACAAAAAAAAGTTATATAGCAATGAATTATTTACGCATTTGAAATTTATTATTTCGTGTCAAATTTATTTTTGAAGAGTAATTTAAAACGTAGGATTAGTGTGATTAAATTTTTTTTATAAATTTGGGCTAAAGACATACCAACGTAAGGGATTAAATAAACCCACGTCTGGGTTCACTTTTTCTTGATGTGAAAAATATAGCCACAGAGTTAACGAGCCAAATATAATGTTTTGAGAGAAAGCGTATATATTTTTGGATTCACAAATTATGTGAAAATCGTGAAATCGACAGAAGAATTTATTATTCCGTGAGTAACGAAAATCGTTTTCACATTTATTATTTACTACGCAAATCACTGGCATTAGGAAAACTAGGGACATTGTGAAGATAATAGAATAACCGAAGTGCTAAAAACTTAATTATATATTCAACTATAACTCCGTAATGTGTTAAATACAAATATTATTTTAAAAATCATTATGAACATTTGAGTATTTTTTAAATAATTAAAGATTTTGAAAAATTCAGTTCATTTATGAAATATCAAACGACGCGAATTTACTACATTTTCAAAAAATATATCATCATCATCATCATCAGCCGTCTGTCATCCACTGCTGAATGTAGGCCTCTCCCAAAGCCCTCCACCGCCCCCTATCCATTGCCGCTCCCATCCATCCATGTCCAGCAATCCTCTTCAGATCGTCGGTCCAGCGGGCAGGGGGACGTCCAACTCTACGGAATCCTGTACGCGGTCTCCACTCCAGAACCCGTCTTCCCCATCGGCTGTCGGTTCTCCGACAGATATGGCCAGCCCACCGCCACTTCAGCCCGCCTATCCGTAGAGCCACCTCAGTCACCTTGGTTTGTTGTCGAATAAATTCGTTTCTAAATCTATCCCTCAAGGTTATTCCAAGCATGGCTCTTTCCATGGCGCGCTGGGCAACCTTGAATCTGTAGACTAGACCTTTTGTCAATGTCCACGTCTCGGCTCCGTATGTTATGACTGGCAAAACGCACTGGTTGAAGACTTTAGTCTTGAGGCATTGTGGTATTTTGGAAGTGAAAACATGACGTAATTTCCCAAAGGCTGCCCAACCCAACTGAATTCTTCGGTTGGCTTCTTTCTCGAAATTGTTTCGTCCTAATTGTATGATTTGGCCAAGATATGGGTATTCTTGTACCACTTCGAGAGCCGACCCATCGACGGTTACTGATCCCGGGATAATATGTTCATTATACATGACTTTCGTCTTGTCCAAATTCATCCCGAGACCCACTCGTCTGGATGCAGTGTTCAGTTCATCTAGCATGCCTTCTAGATGCCCAGCAGATTCCGCCAGAATAACAATGTCATCCGCAAAACGAAGGTGAGACATGTATTCGCCATTTATGTTGAGGCCACGTTCAGACCAGTCCAAAGTTTTAAATATATCTTCCAAAGCACAAGTGAACAGCTTCGGAGATATCACATCCCCTTGTCTGACTCCTCGTTGCAACTCAATCGGTTTGGTCTTCTGGTTTTGGATTTGAACGGACATTGTGGCGTTATTATAGAGGCATTTCAACACCTGTACGTAATTCCAATCAATCTGGTTTCGCTGCAGAGACTCCAGAACAGCCCAGGTCTCGACAGTATATATAGTGTAAAGGTATTCTGATAAATATTTTCTGCCTATAAATATATTAAATGTATCAATAAGATTAAAACGTAACTTTAAAAATAGGTCGGTTAATCGATAGAAATAGATAAATCGATATATGAGGACACAAATATCGATTAAGTGAGCATATGGGTACGGCCCTAAGGTATACCTAACCTACAAATTCATAATTTTCTACTTTGACGTTTGTTAATTTGATCTATTCTTGCCGGTCGGGTGTGATTTTAAAAACTAGTTTCTCTTTCCTAAATTCCACAAAATGTCTTTCGTGTTGCGTAATATTGTTAAAAAGGTATTCAATGGTCTTTAAAGCTTTTATATAATTACAATATTTTGTTGATGGTGGCGGTTCTTAATTTGTTTATATTATTCCGCAACTAAAGATTTTACGTTTAAATTATAGATTGCTTTTCCTGCTATTCAACATGCTAACTCATCATCTATACATACATGTAAGTGCTGTTTTAACAAGTTATACAATATATTTTAGGTATACTTTTATATCAATAGTATCAAATTCATAACATTTTATCGAAATGCTTTTAATTGTGCAAAATATTTATGCAAATTTTACGTGATGTGTAATTAAGTGACGAAACCTTCTATAAAACTTATGTTTGAATGCTTGATGTGATCATTCTATGTTGTGAAACCCTTGCAATACAAATATTCATAATAATGTCTTGAATTCTGAGTTAGTTAAATTTTTGTGTTTTCATAAAATGCGAATTTGAAACTTTATTTAATGTTAATGTCCATCAAAAATATTTATGTGACATTCCTTTCCTAATAACTTAGATGCTTAACAATAAATATAGTCATATTTGTATTTTAATTGTATGTTTACCTTGAAAGAAATATTCAAAAAGCGCCAAATAATCATGGGTAACGGTTTAAGTACTGAATGCTTAGCTCCTTATCAAAAAGCTGTGGGTTTGGCTTAGTTTTTGTATAGACATAAGCGGTTAAATTTGATTACTTTAACGATAACACACAAATTTCATGACTCTTTAAAAAAAAAATACATATTGTCTGTGGATATATTCACAAACTAAATACCACGCATAGCTTGTATAAAAAAAAACAATAATAATATTAAACTGTATGTATACTTCAACAAAGTATGATAAAAACATGTCACTAAATTATTAACTATTTAATTTAGAACATTAACTAACCGACCATCACTTGCCATTTTTTCAAACCCATTTTTCTCAAATGACTTTGAATTTGTTTGCACACTAGCTTAAACATATCTTTATAAATTATTTTGAAAATTGATATTTAGTTTCTTTTTACATTTGCGCTCTATATGAACCTCAATTTGGATTAATATCATTGTATTTTTCTTAAAGTATTTTTTCATTGCAAAAAGATTTAAAAAAAAACGGAAATAAATGATAATATTATTTTAAACACATCAAAACAATCCTAATTTAAATTTGTTATAGAGAATTGAGGTTCATATAGAAGAGAGACATATCCTTAAAGTAAAATTAAACTTCCATTGATTATATATGAAAAATGTGGCCTTCAGAGTGTATACAAACAGCTACGTCAGATGGTGACCTATAGGTGGCAGTTGATATCTTCAATATTTCCAATGAAATATATAACACCTAGTAAAATTTTTAGTAATCTATAATCATCCCTTCCTTGTCAAAAAACATCATGAAAATGAGTAAAAAAAACATCGAAACCTATTTCCCTCCTTAATTGTGATCTGAATTTTATTAATTAATTAAATATATCGGTTTCCAGCCTCCCGATTGTTGGTGCCCCGTGTTCAACAGCCGGCCCCGAACTTTCAAGGTCCCGCTGTTGTAAAAGGAGAATTCAAAGACATCCAGCTCTCTGATTACAAGGGCAAGTACTTGGTGCTTGTCTTCTATCCTTTGGATTTGTAAGTTTTATTTTATTGTGTGGATTAGGTTATAAAATTATATTAGCTTATCAATTTGTCGCCCCCATAAATTATTTGGCATTTTATATATCATCAATGATTTAATTGTGAGGAGACCAAATGAAGTTTTGCAACAATCATGCAATGAAGTATTTTTATTAATATTATTATTTTTCTTTTTTATGTACTTGGTATACAGCACTAACTTTAAAAAAAAAACTAAATTAAATATCAGACATGTTTCTGACAACCCGGTCCTTCCTCAGTGATATTATAAATATTTAAAATATTGTAAAATTGTTTACAAATATGATCAGTTTTCAGATGTTATAAAGATTTATTTTAAAACGTTCATGCTTTTGTTATAACAAATATTATGAATAAATTTTAAAATTTGAAATAATAATTTAACCGTTAGAGTGCCGAAGAGCGCTGTCGCGCTTGTAGGTAGATTGGATAGTATTCAATTTCTGTATTTTTATTATCATGGTGAGAAACCTAGTGAAGAGAATGTTGAAAGAAATATGAAAATTGGTGTATTTTTACAGAAATGGCACATTGTTTTCTTGTAAATATAAATTATCCATAAAAATAGACATTTCTTTTGATATTTTAGAATATTTTGGCAAAATAGGTTTGGCACTCAAACAGTTAAAGTTCTTATTGGGGTTCAATGTTTGACCATTTAATTTATATACCACTTTCTTTAGAAAATTATAATAATGAACTAAATACAATTAAATGTATAGCTAATAATAATGGTTACAATAATAATATAATTGATAATATTTTAAATAGACAAATCAAAAATAAATGTACTAAAGCAATCTTGTATTCTCCAGCTCCCATCAATAATAATATAAATAATAATCAATGGCGTAGATTTTTATGCATTAATAATTTAACAAATATAATTTCAAAACAACTCCCATGTGACATTTGACCCGCATTTTATACAAACATTTATTTAGGTAAATTAATAAAAAATAATAAAGACAAGGAAGATAAATTTTCTCAATCAGGGATTTATAAACTGAAATATAATGATTGCTCATATTTTTATATAGGTAGCACAAGGCATAATTTTAAATTAAGAATAAAAGAGCACACAAGATGTCTCTCTAAAAATAATTTTTCTGAATTTGCTAACTACCTCATTGTAAAAGATCATTCATTTAATAAAGATAATGGCATCGAAATTTTGCATGTTAATAATAGCAATATAACTTTGAGCAATCTCGAAATTTCCGAAATTAAAAAAACAATTAAAAATAAAGAAAATATTATAAATAATCAAATAAATTTAACATCAAGTCCAATCTTAGATTTATTTCCTTTGTTGTAAGTAATTACTTAAACCCCAATAAGAAATTTAAATTATTATTTTAAATTTTAAAATTTACTCATAATATTTGTTATAACAAAAGCATAAACGTTTCAAAATAAATCTTTATAACATCTGATAAACTGATCATATTTGTAAACAATTTTATAATATTTTAAATTTTGTTATAATATCAATGATGAAGGTCTGGTTAGTCCGAAATATGTCTGATATTTAATTAATTTTTTTGAATGTTAGTGTCTTATACAAAGTATGTTAAAAAAAGAAAAATATAAAACATCTACAACATTAAGTATGGCGAACATAGAAGATATTTTAAATTGATTGATTTATTTTTTATGCAACAGGTCATTTGAACCCAATTACTGTGTACAATTTGTTATTAGCTATTATATTGATTCTCATGACAGGTGACAGGTAGCAAATCTTTCGCTATTTTACTGTCACCCCAGCCCAAAAACGGTGTGACAGTCATAGCTTTTGCCATTCTGCCACGAAGGTCGCCATACTTCTTTTCACTCAACTTTTTCTAACCGTACATCTCTTCACCCAACATTCCTTTGACATTTTAAGGCAAAACGGCATATTTAATGCATTTTCTGCTGTATCATTACAAGCATACTGAATGCTTAATCATTACAAGCATACTATTCAATTCTGTGAATTTTCCATTTGCAACTAAACACCTTGCAGTGCGTTGTTAGTTAGTTATTGGTGGACACCGTTCCAAACTATTAAAAAATCTGTTGATACACAATGTATACGAGCATGATGTGAACACGCCTCTTCAGCATGGCTACAAACTATACTTAGACATGGAAATGCTTCATTCAACTCATACACTCAACGTGTTAACTCATTTTACGATATTTCATGACATACCCCTTTACCCAAATGCTATAGAATTGTTATTGCATTAGTTTTTAGTTGTAAAATATTATTGTCTTATCTTTCCTCATTTCTTCTTTTTACTGTCTTTCCTCAGCACATTTGTCTGTCCAACGGAGCTTATTGCCTTCAGCGACAGAGCCGAAGAGTTCACAAGAATTGGGTGTGAAGTTGTTGGAATATCAACGGATTCTAAATTCAGCCATCTTGCATGGACCCAACTACCGAGGAAGGTAACTAAATGAATGTTTAATTATTTTCAATTTATAAAAATTGTTATGTAGTTTTTTTTTAAACTTTCTAATGTTGGTTCATCTCATTTGATAATGCCTTAGCAAGGCGAAAAATGTCGTTAATAAATCATCTTCAAAACAGAAGTTTTCATTTGTATTGATTAGCGAATGAAAGGGTGAAGGGTCATAAATTTGGTTGGGCACATAGAAAGAATGAATGATAAAAACGGAATAAGAAATAATAAAGGGAAACCGATATTTTGTTTATAGAGCACTGCTGGTGTTGTAATAATGTAATATTTCTCAAATGCCTTCTTAGGAAGGTGGTGTTGGAAAGCTCAATATTCCTCTTCTGGCAGACTTCAAAAAGGAGACAGCTCGTGACTATGATGTCCTCATCGAAGAAGAGGGAATTGCTCTGAGAGGTATATTATCATCAATTGGTATCTATAAAATAATTAGATTTGATATGATTGTAAGTCTTATTAGAATTATTCCTTTAAATGTGAAATAATAACCCCTATGTGCTACATTTGCAGTTCAAAATAATATAGCTCATAAATGAATATGTCTTATAAACCTCTTTCCTTTAGATTCTTATTACTAAATTGTGCATAATAAAAAATAATGAACAGGTATTTATCTGTCTGAGCTGCAGATGCAGTTTAAAACAGTTTAGGACAGATTTTTTTACTACAAATTACAGTAAATGACAGCTGCAATAGTTAAGGTTAATTATATTTTGACTTTGCCAGAGTTAAGAATAATAGTTAATAATTCATCAGTAATCTTTATATAAATAGTATTAACACTTTTTGTTTCATTGCGTTCTGTTCTACCAATTTTCTATTTAATCTTTAAGGATAACATCTTGGCTCCATCTAAGTCAGTTTCACGCGCAAATTTTTTAACTTGGGCATATCATTATCTTCATATAAAATAAAAGCCCATTCAAAAGGTTCAAAATATCGCCTATGATTGTAAGTTTTGTACGGTTCGAGGCTTTTATTTATTTGTATTTTTTTTTAAATTTTAAATTTCGTGTTTTGGAGGGGGGGGGAGACGGTGGTTAATTTTACTGTGGTAAAGGGGGCGATTTTTTCAATACAGTTAAGAAACACTGATATAAGTCATATCCAGCGGATACACTTAAGATTTCAAGAATTATTAAATTAATCATGAAAATCTATTCTAATTATTGTTTATAGATTGGTTTAAAAGAAGGATTTATTAATATTTTCATTATCAAATTTGAAAGGACTCTTCATCATTGACAAGAATGGCATCCTGCGTCAGATGACGGTGAATGATTTGCCGGTCGGCCGCTCCGTAGACGAGACCCTGAGACTTGTAAAGGCTTTCCAGTTTGCCGATAAACACGGAGAAGGTAACTCTCTTTTTTTTAAATAAGACCCTAACTATAATAATTTTCCCATGAAAAAAAATATATATACTTCTGAAATTGGATTAAACTGACGTGGCCAAATGGCAAGTGCTATGACTGCCATATCGAAGGTTCCGGGTTCAATTCCCGGCGATGGCAGTATGATTGTCACACTGTGTTTGGTCTGGTGTAGAATTCACATGATAATAAAAGGGTGATAGATAGGACCTATCATATGTCATGAGAATCAATATAATAGCAATACCCTTTACACGGATTTGGCTCGTGAAAAAATTCTGAGGTATCTCTACATGAGGGAGTATGGTAGCTATCCGTGGCTCCATCCCACGGCATTTCTTTAGGGAATGTTGGGGACCAGCTCTCTGCAGCTTCTAAGAGATGGGCATCTCATAACCCATTTCTTTAGATTAATCAGGGGATATTGCGAGAACTCAGCTGTGCTGGAGGATGTCGGTCTTTTTGTCCCGGATAGATAACTCCGACAGCGACGGCATAGATTGTTTTATTTACTGCCCACTAGAACCAACCTGTCTCTGGTGACACCGGTGGGAAGAACAATTAGTCTACTGAATGCGGTCACCTCGGAGACCGACGTCTTTCATATTAGTGAAAGTACATTCAGGAGACAAATAATCTTGACTATCTTATCTTTCTAATATCGAACCGTCTTTCTTGAGTTCCTGGTATAATGTATATATGTATTATATTTTACCTGTACTCAATAGATGCCTTAAACATTTATGTTGTTTGTAATGTCTGTTGAGACAATAAACTTATTTGATTTGAATATAGGATTTGTTGAGAAGGATTTATAAAATAGTATGATTTGGATGGATGAAAGGATTTAACAATAAATGTTAATCAAAATGAGCATAAGAAGTTATTACAAGATACATTTTTTCTGTGCGGTTGTCAATTATGAAACCTTTTATAATAAAAAGAAATAATAATTTCAAATATCTAATTAATTTCATAAATATGTTTTGCTTGTATAATTATTATTTTGAACAATACTCCAGTGTGTCCTGCCAATTGGAATCCGGACACAAATGCAGAGACCATCAAACCTAATCCCTCGGGCAGCAAGGACTACTTCAAGAAGGCCAACCGCTAAGCTCCTTCCTAGCATATGAATTATATCTCTGAGAGCAAAATGATCAAACGGCCAATAATTTAATCTCATTTTTATTTTATTATTGCAATAATTGTAAAAACGTTAATTTAGAATAGAATGTTGAATTGTTATTTAAGGAAATATATTGCCTCTGTTGTATTTATTTGAATTATTATAATGGTAGTTGAGAAAAATATATAATTTTTTAATATTTTTGAATAATCTGTCTCTTCTGTATTCACCTTCACTTTGTGTTGTGGATTCATATTTGAATAAATATAACTGCACTTAGTATTTTTACAACACTTTATTACACTTTTCACAGACATGTTTCGGTTATGACATAACGTTTTTCAATGTACAAAATTTTAACAATAAAATAAAACAGAGAGATCACTTGTATACTAAAAAGGGGTGGAGTTATGTATAAAGGTGGAGGGGGTATAATTAGGATTGAGGAGAGGGGAGAGATAGTGTTAACATTTTGAATGTAGGTATTGAATTTCAATTTAATTGGTTGTTTATTATATTTTTGATGTCTTTTTTAATTTCTAATCCTCTTTTTAGTGTATAAGTGATTACTCTGTTTTATTTTATTGTTTAAATTTTGTATATTGTAAAAGGTTGTGTCATAACCGAAACATGTCTATGTAATAATAAAGTGTTGTAAAAATACTAAGTGCAGTTATATTTATTCAAATAATGTGTCATTTCTTCTTCCCCGGTCTCAATCCAATGATTGGTCTGCAGCAAGACAACGTATCTCCTCTTCCACTCCCCTCGGTCCTCGGCAACTCTCTTCAACTCTGCATAAGAGGTGCAGCCCATATCTCGGCAAATCTGGTCTAGGTACTCTCTAACACATCATGCAGGAAACATTTGTGTCGCAACACATGACCAATCCATCTTGCGCGCTTCTCCGCGATGGTGTTCAACACATGCCTACTCTCTTCAACTCTGCTGAGAACCTCTTCATTTGTAATTTGTTATTGTGTATTTGAATCATAGGTAGAGATGTGTCATTTTTATTTTGTATTTGAATCATAGGTAGAGAGGTGTGTTCTGTTTGGCCTGTTCTGTTGTATGGTTCGAAAACCTGGATTCTGAAAGTGAATACTGTGAACCAGTAAAAGGCATTCAAAATGTGTCTGAACAGAAGAATCCTTTTTATACCATAGACATATTTGATCAGCAAGTCCTGAGAAAATCTCATTGCAGCAGAATATTCAAAAATGTATTAAGGTCCGTAAAATGTTTTATCTGGTTCACATCTTGCGTGGAGACAATTATGAGATCCTTCAACTTGTGTTAATGGGCAAGGTTGAAGGACGATTGGTTCTGGTCGAAGTCAACTGGCCACGTTTTGTAAAATGATTAATACAAAGTGTTGCAACTGATTATCTGACCACCTTCGTGGCTAAGTGGTAAGTAGTTTTACTGCCACCCTGAAGGTCTCGGGTTCGATTTCCGTCGATGGCAGTGCGATTGTCACACTGTCTTTGGTCTGTTGCAGAATTCACATGACAATAAAATAGCTATAGATTAGCTATCTATAATATCAAATAAATCAAATATTAAATGTCGGCCATGTGAGGAGTCACAAATCGACTCGCGTGCATGACACAAACTATGAATGTTGAGGAAGCGAGAGAAATATGTCAGGAAAGAAAAGTGTGGCAGTCCATTCTTTTTGCCTACCCTTTCGGGGAGACGGCGTAATGGTTAGTTAGTTTTAGAATTATCTTATGTAAAATTATTGAAATATGAATTTTCAGGATAAGAAGAAAATCCTGACTAGGAAATCTTCAAGAGTAGTCAGTTGGATCCCTATTTCAAGCAGCTGTATCAAAAGTAAAAATAGCCATGATGTCCAACCTCTGTACGAAGAGTAACAATAAGAAAAAGAAGACAATAAAAACTATATGTACCTTATATTATATTTCTGGCAGTGCAGGATGGAGTTCTAAGAGAAGTTTGGAGTTGGCAGAAGAAGGATGAAAGTAGATTTAATGCCATCGAAATCAGATCGCTTAGAAGGATGTGCGAGAAAAACAATCTATGATAGAATACCCAATGAAGAAGTTTGAAAGGAATGTAATTAATAAAATTAAGAAAAGGTCACTAAGATGGTTTGGACATATGGAACGAATGGATGAGGGAAGATGGTTAAAAAGATATATGCAAGTAGAGTGAATGGAAAAAGAAGTCTAGGAAAGCCAAGGGAAACATGGCATGACCAAAATAATCAAATACTGAAAGGTGGCTATATTCGAAGTTGGAATAATCGACGAGGGTGCGTGTTATGTTGTGTGAATTAAGAAGAGGCGCGAGGGGAGTAGAATAGTTTGCCGGTCTCTCATTTCTGCTTGTCCCTCCGGAGAAATGCCGTAATGGTTAGTTAGTTTTGTTAGTTTTATATATTTAAAATAATTTTAAATCACTGTCATATTAGTGTATTAAAAGTATGTAAATATATACATATATACTCTATCTTATAGATAAATTAACAATACATATTTGCCCAATATGTTCGAATACGAGATGTTCAAAATTTTAGACTTTTATTCTTGAGAGAAATAACTTATTTTTTAGTTTTGAGAGTGGCACTGTTGACTCAACTATTCCCAAATCTCATAAGAACTTTAATAGAGGCATGCAGCGTGTAAATTTGCATGTATGTATCAAGTAGATAAGCGATGCAATAAGAGAAACACTTTGATGTGTCTTTAGCCTTACAATACCATTTGTACTGAAAGATTTCAATACTTCAGTCAACAGAATCAGGAAATTAGTGTTGCGAATTAAATCAAATGGTTTGCGTCCTCGATAAAATGTTTAATCTAAAAATGTATAGATGGCAGTAATAAGGGATAATTTTTTTTCGTAACCCTTCAAAACAATAATATTACGCGACTGTCAAAGTGAAATGACTGAAAAAGAGTGATTTGTATTATTTATTTCTAGTGCGTGTCGCGTTAATTTGGGTCTGAAGCGCAAATTCTGGTAAGTTTAAATTATTGAGAGTAATTAATTTTGCGTTATTATTTTTAGTTATGTCTTGTATTTGGCACTTTTCCCGATGCTTTTAGTGGTTCGGTCATAGGTCAAGACGTGTCTCGAACGAAATGCTTCTTTTCTTTTTTAAACCGGTATTGGTTTTTTGTATCCATTTTGCAGACGAGCCGGCAGACCAGGGTATTATGTATCGGTTAGAGATTTTGCAATGTCCAGTACTTTTTGTTTTAACTTTAACCGTGTGAGCGGATAATCCGGTTTGACGCTTTTATAAGCTCTTCGTCGTCACGTGAGCGCCCACTTTAATTCGTTGGCGGAAATTTTGCACGCGGAGTTGCTTAATACAAAAATGTTTGACGTTTAATTTCACCTCTAACCTTATTGTACCGATTTGATTCAATATTTGAAATTAGATTACTTTAATGATAGTGTTTACATATTCGAAAGTAGGTACCTTGTTGATTTTTTATGCAGGTAGGACCCCCTTTTTTTGTATGATTTTTCTACTTACTACAAATATTGGGTACGAGGAAAAATTATTATGAAGTTTTACCGTGAATTTTATTATCTGATATAATAATGAAATTATATACTGAAGTGAGACTGAACAGTCCTTTTATTTTGTAGAATGCAAAACGTTAAGAAGATCCCGCAGAGTTATAACTAATGTCGCGTCCAAATTAATACAAGCGATCAATCAATCTGTTCAGACATTTGTATTTTATGATGGTAAAAAATTGTTATTGTCGGGACAGTTTAGAGACTAAAATGGCTTTATACTCTTACGTCACTTTCTAATAAAGTAACCGCGTATGTATACGAAATGTATACGAAAGCAGAATGTCGGGCAAACTTAATGTACAAATTCACTTGTGAAGTCACGATTGTTTTATTGACGACTCGTATAGACAATCTTAAAATAATGGAGTAATATAGTATCTTCTTCTTCTTCACTTTTGATAGACTCAGGAGTCTGTTATTTCAGGCGGGTCCTCTTTGAGACGCTGAACTCTAACTTTCTCTCCACCGTTTCGGGGGTCTTCCTGGTCGGTGTTGTCCGTTTGGCGTTCCATGGAGAGCTATGTATGGTATCCTATTTGAGCTCATTCTTTCTACATGTTGATGCCAGTATCGCCGTCTTTGACGACCCCATCTGACCACATCTTCGACCTCGCAGATTTCTCGGATTGCTTTTTTCCAACTCGATCACGTAGGGTTTTGCCAGCTATAGCGCGGAGTGTTTTCATCTCGGTTGTTCTGAGCATGCTCATTGTCTTGACAGTGTCTGCCCTCGATTCAATGCCATATGTGAGGATTGGTCGCACACAGGTCTTATAAATGCGTACCTTGCTGTCAGTCCTCATGTCCTTGTTTCTCCATATGACATCTTTCAGGCAGCCTGCAACCGCTGCAGCTTTTTCTACCTGTGACCTTACTTCTCTGGGGAGCTCATTAGAGCCGGTTACTTCGCTTCCGAGATATCTGAATTGCTCTACCTGTTCAATTTTTTCAGTCACGATTGTTTCCATTTTATTTCATTGGTGATATTTGCTTTCTTAACAAAAAAAACCTATGATATTTAAATAATTAATACGAATGAAAACGTCAGTTTTATTATATTTTATGGGAGTGACACGTTTCGCCCTTCTTAGGCATTATAAAATGTGTCGAAGTTTCAGCTCGTTGCTGTTTATATACACTAGTAAATGGAGCAGAATATGGTAATTAACGAAAATTGATATGAATTTAAACATTTTTAACAAATAATTATTTGGGTAGGTCCTGCTCCATTTACTAGTATATATAAACAGCAACGAGCTGAAACTTCGTCACATTTGATAATGCCTCAGAAGGGCGAAACATGTCATTCCCATAAAATGTAAAAAAAACTTTTAGAAAACTGACATTTTCATTCCTATTAATTATTTAATATGGAGTTTACATACAATAAATATGATATTTAAAGTTTTTTCAACGTCAAGGTTCAATGTTTACTTTAATAGTGTTAAAATATCCGCTAACATGAAATCATCGAAATGACAGATATTGCTTTATTAATATAACAGTATACAATTTTATGTAAGCACATGGATATTGATTTCTATAATGTAAAAAAGACACAAGATATTTTTTTATTGTGACGTAAATTTGTATTTTAAATACATACCAGTAAACGCCATCTGTTAGTGTAAATGTAAAATATAAAAATATAGTTAACTTATCATATTATACATTCTAACAACAAATGATTTTTATTGAAATTTTCTACTTCAGATGATCGTACAACTCTTTAAGAGTTTTAGGCTTCTCGATGATGTTATCCCAAGCTTCTAATTTTTGAATAAATCTGTCCCTCAAGATTATTCCAAGCATGGCTCTTTCCATGGTGCGCTGGGCGACTCTGAATCTGTATCCACAATATAATATAATATTCTTCTTCTTTCGGTGCCGTGCCCCCCAACGTTGGAACAGGTTCTGAACTCTTGTTATTCCTTTCCACTCTTTGATGTTCCGGAGCCAGGACAGCTGCCTTCTATCAACTCCCCGACGTCCCTCAACTTTACTCACTAATATCAGTCGAATGAGGTGGTATTTTTCTCCCCTTAGCACATGACCCAAATATGAGACCTTTCTAATTTTCACACTCGACAACAGCTCTCTATTGGCTTTGGCTCTCTATATTACGTCTACATTACTGACCCTATCGGTCCACGGTATACGGAGCATTCTGCGGTATATCCACATCTCGAACGCTTCCAACAGGTTCATTACATTCACTTCCAGAGTCCAGGTTTCGCGGCCATATAGTAGAACATACCACATACTCGTATAACATTGAATCATTCTTTGTCGGAGTTTCAAGTTAAGATTATCGTTGCAAAATAATGTTCTCATTTTATTAAATGTAGCTCGTGCAACTTCAATCCTGCATTTTATTTCAATGTCTGGGTCAAACGCTTTAGTGATAATGCTGCCAAGGTATTTAAATTGGTCGACCATTTCAACATTCGCACCATTCAGTTGCAGAGTGGATGAAGAATAGTTTAGTCGCCCAAATGTCATCTATTTGTTTTTAACGTTGATTTTCAAGCCCAAATCCTCTCCTGCTATATCAATTTTATTCAGGAGTTCTTCTTTTTCTTTTAATAGATCTGATGATCTGTGATACAGAAATCATATCTCGTCGGATGATGAGATCCAGCTGTCCCTTCATCTCTTAGGCGGTCTTCCAGGTGGGCGGTGTCCGGAGGGGATTTCATTTCGGAGGGGAAGCGGTATATGCAAGTCTGTCACCATCCATTTGGGCTACATGGTCCCTCCAGTATATTCTTCTGGATCTACTCCACTGAACGATATCCTTTATTTCACAGGTTTTTCTTATGTCTACGTTGCGGACACGATCTTGGAGGGTTTTTCCAGTAATTGATCTTAGGACCTTCATCTCCGATGTTCTTAGTAGTCCCTTGGTTCGCACAGTGTCAGCCCGCGTCTCTACAGCGTACGTCATGATAGGTCGCACGCATGTTTTATAAATTCTGATCTTGCTGTCGATACGCATGTGCTTGTTCTTTCAGACCAGATTCTTCAGGCATCGTGACACGGCAGAGGCTTTACTGACTTGTTCACGTACAATACTTCGGTATAAAGGTCATTTTGGCTGCAGATCTCTACTCCCAAATATCTGAAACTCATTACTTGCTCCACAGGTATATCATCAACAGTCAGCTTGCATCTTGTAGGATGCCTAGATATAGTGAGACTTTTTGTTTTGTTGACTGATATAGCCATATTTAGCCTTTGTGAGGAGTTAAGGAGTTCTTGAATAATAACAATATTATATTATCTATATCCAAACCTTCCTAGATGTCTTACTCCAGCCGGTATTGACGTATACATACTCTTAATTGCTCTGGTTTCTGTGGCTCGATATACGTGTGTACGCTTACAACCTTTTTTTAAATTCCTTTAGGTACATAGCGAAAAAAGTAAAATTATGCATGTCAAATAGGCGTGATTTAATCTGCTTAAATATTGCACAAGCGACCTTTTTCAGACTATGTATATTAAAAAAATGTGAGACATTTAAAATGTTGTAATGAATTCCAAATGAATGCAATTACAAGAGATGAATGATCACTATGCAATTAATTTGTCATGTTTTCAGCATTGTCTTTGCCTAGTCAACACATCTATGTGACGCCTTTTTTCCTTTTTGGAGATGTGAAATCCATATTCATTAATAGTCTATTAACTAACTTACCATCACGCCGTCTCCTCGCCGTTTCTCTCATATTTCTCTCGATTCCTCAACATTCATACATCGTGTCATGCACGCGCGCCGATTTCTCTGATTCTCACGTGATCGACTTTCAATATTTGATTTATTTGATCGTGCCACGTTTTCCTCAGTCTTCCTCTATTTTAAGTTCCATTTACATCGTTAACATATCCTTTATTTACCATTCTTTTTTCATTCATTCTTTCCATGTGTCCAAACCATCTTAATGATCCTTCCATTATTTTGTTCATAACACCATCATTCGCACCGCATTCACTTCTTATATTTTCATTCGACACTCTATCTTATACAGAATATCCACACATTCGTCTAAGAGATCTCATTTCTACTGCATTTATTCTACTTTCATCCTTCTTTTGCCAGTTCCATGCTTCGCGACCCTCATGTATGGAAGCGAAGCATGGAACTGGCAAAAGAAAGATGACAGTAAAATATATGCAGTAGAAATGAGATCTCTTAGACGAATGTGTGGATACTCTGTGTATGATAGAGTGACGAATGAAAATATAAGAAGTGAATGCGGTGCGATTGATGGTGTTATGAACAAAATAATGAAGATGGTTTGGACATATGGAAAGAACGAATGAAGAAAGAATTGTAAAAAAAATATATGTTAACGATGTAAATGGAACCAGAAATAGAGGAAGACCGAGGAAAACGTGGCACGATCAAATAAATCAAATATTGAATGTCTGCCATGTGAGGAGTCAGAGAAATCGACGCGCGTGCATGACACGATGCATGAATGTTGAGAAAGCGAGAGAAGTATGTTAGGAAAGAAAAGTGTGGCAGTCCATTCTTTCTGCCTACCCCTTCGGGGAGACGGCGTGATGGTTAGTTAGTTAGTTAGTTAGTAACAAAATACATTAGAAATTTAGAGTTATGTATTAGTTAACGTTGTCCAACACCAATAAAAGGCGTTTCAACAGTCAGATTACAAATATATTTTTGAGTTCTTATTACTGTTGTTCTCAGAAACTCCATCTTGGAAAGTTTTGTAAGAAGCACGTGATTTTTGTTTATACTCTGTATCATGTGATAATCATTTTCTCTTCTCGATATATTTTTTGCATAAATACATATCTCAGCCTATTAAGAAATCGGCAATGAGTCATGTTGAATCAATCAACTAAAAAAAACAAGTGAACTTATCAAATAGGAATTTCTGTTTATTCCTTTTTCAATTGTTTTGTTGACAGTTGATACAATTTCAAATAGGTTAATTTGTTGATTTCTTCAATACTGTGTCACTTAATCATGTTTGGTTTATGCTTAGAGAATCTCAATTGAGTAGTGCTTACATTTCTCATTAAAAAACTACTTGAGTAAGTGTGTTGTAATTAAACGGTGCTAATTTAATATCGCAAAATTTAACATGAAAAGTATGCATTTATTAAAATGGTCAACGAACAGTTTTTGTTTTACCACTTAAATAAGTCAGTCCAGATGACGCTGAGATTTTAAACGTTACGAGATAAAAAAAAATCAGATAATTTAATAAACATTTTTTAGGGTAAGGAAATTGCTACGTGTGGTGTTGTTATAACACCCGGAACCCCTGGAAAACGACACAATATCGATCAATCTTTCCATTACAATGACAAATTAAATATAATATAAACATATATGACACATGTATGAAAGAGCTGAAAGGGTTGGATGTAGGTGCCAAAATGAGCGGAGTGTCAGTAAGCTGTCTCTTGTATGCGAATGATGCTGCCAAGGTTTGAGCCCTGTGGCACTCCGGAATATACGGGAAAAAGTGCAGATTGAAATATACCGAATGAGGCAAACTGTTTCCTCTCCCTCAGGTAGCTAATAAAAAATATAACCAACTTAGAAGAGAAACCAATTTCCGACAGCTTTCACAGAAGTACATCATGGTTGACGGTATTCTAATAATGTTAATCATTCATTTGTTAATCATCATAAATTGTTTTGTTTTTTTTGGAAACAAAATATGCTGATCGAGGCGTTTACAGGACTTATGACCTGTCGTTGGTTGGGTTAAGCGATCGCTTTATGTTAACAACATTCCCCATTGGAAGATGTATATATGCCACAATATTTAGAAACACTTCACCTTTTTTAGTTCAATCTACACTAGCGCCATATGTACATAAAGGCATGCGAGACTTCGAAGCAAAGCCTAGAGTTGACGCCGTAGAGAAGAGGATGAAAGGAAAAGAGAGATCATCGAGAAACGGTGGCGGTTCTACTGTCAACGTCTTCCCCTGCTCTATATGCTTCAGAGTGTGTGGGTCCAGGATTGGACACTATAGTTACACCAAGATCCACATCTGCGATGGACAGTCTTTCCCCGGATACGAGGGATATCAGATACGATGATAATTAGAGCAACGCCACGCGTGGAGGTATGTACTTTCCTTGCCAAACTATTGTATGTCAAACACATGTAAAACTATTGTAAATGATGTTTTTTCTAGAGGTATACAAATTCAAAATGAAAAAAAAAACTCATTAAAATAATCTAGATAATTTCATGCCATTATTGTTTAAATGCCGATGTTACTACGCTCTCCAAAAACAGTTAAGATCCAAATTACTGCGAAGAACCGCAAAAACACTATTGTACAAGACCCTGATCAAACCAGTCCTCACATATGCCTCTGAAACCTGGGTGATGACAAAACACACTGAAAGGTCCATCGCAGCATTTGAAAGAAGGGTTCTTAGGACAATATATGGCCCAGTGAGAGACCACAATGGTTGGCGTCGTCGATATAACCGAGAGCTATATGATATCTATAAAGAGCCCGATGTGATCAGATCCATCAAAGTAGGGCGCTTGAGATGGGCTGGTCACATAATCAGAATGGACGACGACAACCCTACAAAACGCCTCACGCTCTCAGTACCACAGGGACGTAGAAGACCAGGAAGGCCCAAAATGCGATGGATGGACAGTGTCAACACGGATGCATCGGTGTTGCAAGTGAGAAATTGGAGAATAAGGGCATCAAACAGACAAGAATGGAGGAAGCTCCTGGATTCAGCCAAGGCCCACCCAGGGCTGTCGAGCTTAGGATGATGATGATGATTGTTTAAATATGATTTCGGGCATATGAGCGCCACGGCTAGTTCAAATGAAGCGCAATCGTGAAGTCCAATTTTCGACAACTTTATCGGGCAACTGGGGCCGTATATCGGCAATAACACGGCGAATTTTGACTTCCAAATGGTCCAACATCTCTGGTTTATCAGCATAGACTAGTGACTTCACATACCCTCAAAGAAAGTAATCTAATGGTGTGAGATCACACGATCGTGGAGGCCAGTTCACAGGTCCATTACGTGAAATTTTGCGCTCACCGAATGTTTCCCGCAATAAATTGATGGTGGCACCCGCCGTGTGGCATGTTGCGCCATCTTGTTGAAACCACAGCTCTGTCACATCAATGCCATTCAACTGAGGTACGAAGAAGTCAGTAATCACGGTTCTGTAGCGCTCTCCATTGACCGTAACATTCTGGCCGGCATCGTCTTTAAAAAAATATGGGCCAATGATTCCACCTACCCATAAAGCACACCAAACAGTGACTTTTAATGGATGTAAGGGCGTCTCGACAAAGGTTTCTGGGTTTTATCTACTCAATTCGGCAATTCTGCTTATTGACATAGCCATTTAACCAAAAATGTGCCTCATCGGTGAACAAAATTTTGCGTTGAAAAAGAGGATCAAGCTGAATATTGTTTTCGGCCCATTCACCGACGACGCGCATAATGGTCACGCGGTTTCAACTATTGCACAAACTGGCTGACTGACTGGCAAAATATTGTAAGCTTTTAAGCCAAGATCTTTCCGTAGAATCTTCCACAAAGTGCATGGGCACAGCTCCAATTGCTGTGCACGATGGCGAATCGACTCATTCGGATTCTCCTCAACACTACGCTCCACAGTAGCAATAACTTCTTCTGTGCGCACTGTTTGTCATCTTTGTGGGTGCGTATTATCCACTAGAGTGTACGTGGTGCGAAAACGATCCATGATCTTTCGAATAACTTTCTCAGATGGACGATTATGTCGACCGTAAAATGGACGTAGTGCACGATAAGTTTGGCGAACCGAACCATGATTTTCAAAATAAATTAGCACAATTTGCAAGCGCTGTTCTGACGTCAGTCTATTCATAGTGAAATGGCGAAGCGTACTGACTACATATTAACTGTCAACTGTCAAATTGACAGTCTGTAGAAACAATGTTGCCAGTTTAAAAACCAAACCTAAAAAAAAACAGCCTATAATATATTTTCAATGTACAACATATAGAATTTGGTGGTTTATTATATTATAGGATATATGAAACGATTTGCGAATATGTTAAGGGATAATCGCATCCTGTTTATAATCGGTTCCGGCCTTTTAATAAGTTCATTAATTTATTTACGGAGCGTCGATAATGTACGCAGAGCCCATTGAAAAATCAACTTAAGTGGTCCTTTAAATTAATCACTCACAACATTTCGTTATTCTATAATTAATGACGTATGATTTATAGGCAAAATCTTCTTCTTCTTCTTTTAGACCTTTGGTCTGTTCCTGTAATCAGGCTTGCCTCTCTTGGGAGGTCGACTCCCAGCCATCCCTCCTTGGCGGTCTTCCAGGGGGACGGTAGACAGCAGGAATCTGATGTGCCACAGCGTGTGAAATTCTGGAGGGATCCATCCTCTGCACGTGTGCATTCCTGTATCTTCTGTGTTATCTGCCCCATATAGGCAAAATCGAATACGCAAATTTAAAATTACCGTTTAAACATTTACTTCAGTGTTTTTTTTTCTTCTTGTATACAACAGGTTATTTCAACCCTATTACGGTATACACATTACTTTTAGCTATTATATTGATGATTCACATGACATGTGATAGGTAGCCAATCTATCGCCATTTTATTGTCACGTGAATTCTACACCATGCCAAAGACAGTGTGACAATCACACTGCCATCGCCGGGAATCGAACCCGGGGCCTTCGGTATGGAAGTCAGAGCTTTCACCACTCTGCCACGAAGGTCGTCCACGAAGGTGTTGCTTATATAAACAAAAATATTAAATTATATATAGTATTTAGATTATTAAAAATGACGTAAAACTAAAATGTAAGTATTTTATGTTGATAAAATTACATTACGTAGAAATTTACATATTATATTTCATAAAAGTTTTAAATACTTTACTGTATTCTGGGGTTTATCCCTTAATTATATTCAACGATGTATTGAGCCACGTCTTCTTCTTTCGGTGCCGTGTCAGGTCATTTTTGGCAGTGTTGTTTCTTCTTCTTCGCTATCTTCACTTCCATCCTCAGCATTATGTCTCAAATTCTAGTGCTAGGCGTATGACGTTATTGTAATGGCCGCTAATTTTTTTTACATGCGGGGAAACTTTAATTTAAGCATGTATAATATTAACAGGTCGTTTTTAATTTTTTTACATTTTACCGGATTTTTGTCCGTTATATCCTTCTTCTTCTTCTTCTTCTTCCTTATTGTAGATCTATGCGGTCTGTTCTTCAGAGTGTTGCTCCTCCTGTGAGGTAGACTCCCAGCTGTCCTTCCATCTTTTAGGAGGTCTTCCACGAGGACGAGTCCCATGAGGTTGATTATGCAATGCAATATAGGGGAGTCTGGTGGTGTCCATTCTTTGAACATGACCGTACCAGCCCCCTTTTCGCTGTCTGCTCTATCTTATAATATCCCAAACCTCACATATCTCTCTTATTCTGGTATTCCTCACGCGATCTCGCAGTGTCTTGCCTGCTACCGTCCTCAGTGTCTTCATTACGGAAGTCCTCAAAACTTGTTTGGTCCTTACTGTGTCTGCCCTTGCTTCGACGCCATATGTTATTATTGGTCTTACGCGTGCTTTATAGATTCTCATCTTACTCTTAATGGCCATGTCTTTGTTTCCCATATTGTGGATTTTAGAGCCCCAGAGATTGCAGCTGCCTTGTTTACTTGCGCTTGTATTTCTTCCCGCAGATCAGCTCCCCCCACTAGGTCTATGCCTAGATACTTGAAGGTCCTGACCTGTTTGTTCTATGGGTTGATTTTCTATAACCAGATTACATGTTTTGGGTGTTTTGGAAAAGGTCATACATTTTGTTATATCCGAAGTTCGTTAAATAGAGGTCCGTTATATCGAGGTTTTACTGTACTCGCAATCGTTTGGAAATCCGATTTTACATTTATCTGAAAATCTAAGCCAGTTTTGATACTGCAGTATTGACACATGTTGCCATGGTGATCGACAGTCTCATGAACAATTTGTACACTTATCATCTGTTCAATTTCAGAAACAGAATCACCATGCTTTTGCTTATACATGCCGTTGGTAACAGCCGTGCATGTACAAAATATAATTACACAATTTAAATACAAATTGCTATACTCGCTTTTCGTTATGTGAAATTTCGCAGAAATTATTGAATTATTTTTGAAATTGTCATCCGAAACCTGTTATTTCTGCTATCTGTGATCTTAATTATGACGTTTCGTTTTGTTAGTTTGTTATCAAAAGGCGCGTACTTTTACGTGTGTTGTGAGGTCAAAATGTTTCCGGCGCAATCTTTCAATCATTTATATTTTTAGAATCATGACTAAAGAACAAGCAGGATTTGCATCATTAAAAATATTCGACGAAATTTTAAATTAATAAAAACTCATTTATTTCTTCTATATTTTTTATTTCGGAAGCATATTTACAAGATATGGAAAAATTGCGAAAGACATATAGCGGTATATCCACGTCTCGAACGCCTCCAACCGGTTCATTACATTCACTTTTAGAGTCATTCTTTGACGGAGTTAAGTTAAGATTCTCTTCTCCGGTCTCAATCTAACGATTGGTCTGCAGCAAGGCGACGCATCTCCTCTTCCACTCCGCTCGGTCCTCGGCAACTCTCTTCAACTCCGCATAAGAGGTGCAGCCCATATCTCGGTAAATCTGGCCTAGGTACTTTTGGCGAGGTCGTCCTCTGCCAATCGATCCCTCGACCATTCCCACCAACACATTATGCAGGAAACATTCGTGTCGCAACACATGACCAATCTATCTTGCGCGCCTCTCCGCTATGGTGTTCAACACGTGCCTACTCTCTTCAACTCTGCTGAGAACTTCTTCATTTGTAATGTGGCCCCTCCATGAAACATGGGCAACTCGTCGGTAGGTCCACATCTCAAATGCCTCCAGCCTTTTGCGTTCTCTTTCGCCCAGGCACCAAGGTTTTCGGAGGTTCAGGTCTATGTTATTGGACTCGAATATTTTAGACTTTTTGTTGAAGGCAAGTTTAGCCTAGTTAAGATTATCGTTGCAAAATAAGGTTCTCATCGAAAAAAGGTTGAAACTGGGAACAAAATAAATGGTGCACTAAAGCTTCTGACTATCAAAGAAATGTATAGACCGAAGATAGCAAAACATAATTGAGTTCTGGTGATAATCGGAAGTAATATTTGGAACTGTGAAAATGAAATCTCTACAAATATCGGGCGGAAAGACCTACGAATCTACAACTATTGAGGAGTATATTCTGTCACCCTGATGAAGCTCCGGCGGGAGCGAAATCGGTTGGTGTTTGTAAAGAATAAAGTACTTACTACTTACTTAGACAGCCATTGTCATCCACTGCTGGACATAGGCCTCCCCCATACTTCTCCACGTAACCCTGTATTGTGCCTTTTGCATCCAATCGCTAGCAATTCTTCCAATGTCATCAGACCATCGTGTGGGGGGTCTCCCTCTGTTTCGTTTGTCTTCGCGGGATCTCCACTCTACCACCCTTCTGGTCCATCTATCGTCTACCAATCTGGCAACATGTCCCGCAAATTACCATTTAAGCTTCGCTACCCTTGCGACGACATCTGTTACTCCCGACCTTCTACGTATTTCAGTATTTCTTATCCGGTCTGAGAGTCTTACGTGTAGCATAGCTCTTTCGTGTTTCCTCTGTGCTACACGGAGTCGCCTTATGGTCGACTTGGTGAGGGTTAGCGTTTCTGCTCCATATGTTAGTACTGGAAGTACGCATTGATTAATACATTTTGCGTTTCAGACATTGGGGAATCTTACTACAATATTAAAGAACTTCTTCAGATTGCCATATGCCGCTGTTATGTACCTAACCACCCGTTCTCACGAATCACTTTCCTACGTCTATATTTTTAATCAAGATTTGTTTATATTACGTTCACGAGATGCATCTGTTCCCACATCTTCGTCTGACTTATTGAAGGTTTGTTTATATTATTAATATTTTTGTAAACATAAGGGCTCCAACGCGAGAATGTTTTTATTGCTCTGTTCCCCCAGGTACACGTGTCATCGAACAAAGAAATGCACAATATTTAAGCTGAACCGCATAATTTAAATTAGATACAATTACAACTCCTTAATAGTAACACGTCAAGATACAATTGCAACTCCTTACTTGTAACACATCTTTATATCATTGTAATTTCTTGCTTGTAACATCGTCTTAAATAATGTTCTCTGCTTAAAAATTTAATCGTGTTGGAAGTTATTCCATCCCAAAAATCCTCACCTGAAGGATAAAACATAAAATTGGTGGCAACGTGGCGAAACTATTTAAAAACATAAAACCGCCCACCCAAGACCGATTTTCCTCTGAAGCTCAGCAGTCTGATTATCTCTGGAAAGTAAGATGTTGTGGCCGAGATACTTCTATTCTTTGACTTCTTCTATTAGCTGGTTGGCAATCTCTAAAGCACCGCCGAGGATCAGATTCGTCAAGGCAAAGAAGAAAGTGGTTTATATATAATACAAATCTTACAAGTGTATTATTATTATATTTAATATTTTTACTTCAGCACGTAAACCACCCGCTCCTAAAGCTATATACTTTCCAGCAGGGTATGTTCTAACCCGGCACTTCCAGATAAGTCCATTTCCCGTTGTTTAGTCCGTTCACGACAGGGAGATCGTTTGCAATAGTATGAGTAGCAGTGCGTTTACAAAAAAATTTCCTTGGAAAAGCGACTAAGGTTGAGACTAACTAACTAACCATCACGCCATTTACCCGGAGGGGTAGGCAGAGAGGATGGATAGCCACAATGGCCTGTCCTGGCATACTCTCGGGCTTCCTCTACATTCATACATTGTACCATGCACGCACGTCGATTATTCCGACTTCGAATGTGGCCGCCTTTTAGTAATTGATTAATTTGGTCATGCCATGTTTTCCTCGGTAGTCCTCGGCTTCTTTTCCCACTCACGCTGCTTGTGTACAACTTTTTAACCATTCTACTCTCATCCATTCGTTCCATATGTCCAAACCATCTCAGGGATCCTTTTTTAATTTTATTCATGATGCAGTCATCTGCCTTACATTTTTTTCTTATTTCATCGTTCGGTATTCTATCATACAACGTTTTCCAGCACATTATTTTTAGTGATCTCATTTCTACGGCATTTATCCTGCTTTCATCCTTCTTTTGCCAGCTCCAAGCTTCACTTCCATACATGAGGGTTGGCACTAGAACTCCATTGTGTACTGCCATCTTTGCTTCTGTGGAAGGTTGAGACTTATATTAATAATGATATTTTTTTCCTTCACTGGTTTCAATTACAATATTTGATCCTCGCGGGTGTTTATCTCTAGGATATTATTACTATTTATTATAAAATTTCTTTCTATATTATGTATTTATACTGACCCTAAAGTGCCTTTCCTTTTCTTAATTTCGACATGGTAAATTTGCGATTAATTAATAATAAAAATAACGTTTTGAAAACACTCCTGCAAAACGAGTATTTTTCGAATTACTGAGTATATGGGCAGCCAAACGCGTGCGCTCCGCCTCAAGTCTCGGACCATACTGACGTTTAAGGTACCTAACCGTATGCAACCAAGCAGATTCCAAGAAAGATTATCGTACTAACATATAAGCAATAGCTCTTCGGTTTGTAAATCAACTCTACATGATTGTAACCGTCCTATAATTATGACGCAGAAATTTATAGGTTTGAAATTATGTATGAAAGAGATTACATTTTGCCCGAGTGATTACTCGTGATTACGGACGTCTTTTGTTACATGTGAAATGTTAATGTATGCACGGTTAAAGCAAATATTTGCACGTGGTAACGTGGGAGTTAACCATAATGATACTTAACTATTTGCGTTAGATTTCATTCAATTTGCGAACGGCTTGATGTGCTAAAATATTTTAGTGACACAATTGTTAAAAAAATAACTAACTTACCATCACGCCGTCTCCCCGAAGGGGTAGGCAGAAAGAATGGACTGCCACGCTTTTCTTTCCTGACATATTTCTCTCGTTTCCTCAACATTCATACATCGTGTCATGCACGCGCGTCGATTTCTCTGACTCCTTTCTTCTTAGAGTAGCAGAAATGCGAACCCTACGCTCCATCGCAGGCTCAACCCTCAGAGATCGGATCAGAAATGAAACGATAAGGTCTGTCTGTGGTTTTGAGGACATAGTGAGATGGGGAAGAAGCAGAAGGCGCTTTTGGAGAGACCACGTGGGCCGCATGGAGAATACAAGATTGCAAAAATTGTTAAAGATTAAAACCCAAGCAGCAATAGATTAGCAGGATGGCCGCCGAAGAGATGGAGAGATGGCTGGACTTCATCATCCCAGGACAGCCCACCGTCACAAACAGTACATACTACCTAAACTAAGAGGAAAAAGAAGAAGAAGAGTACATATTTAAATTGAAGGCATATGTGATGGTACGGACATATAAAACGGAGACTACCAGATCACACATTAATTGAGCTTTGTCTGTGAATCTTCCTCGTCAACCATCCAGAGGAACACGTGGATGATTCAGTGCAATAGCGTCTTGCAGAGGAATGGCTTGAGTGAAGGCGATACTCAGAACCGTAAGAAGTATAGCCTGAGATCGAGAAGAGCCTACCCCGACAGTCAACACATACAATGAGTTGGGATAGCGCCAGGAAGAAGAAGAAGAGTGTATATTTAAATTGATTAATTCTGAAAATTAATTGACATTATGTACTTATTTTTTTCCCTTTTTAAGCTTCATTCAAGCATTTTAACATTACATTATAGCGTCATACTATGATTGGTCGGATATAGGTTTTTCTATTTTTTCCCAACATAATCAATTGCAGTGAATAATTACTGTAATAAAGTGTGGTTTCCAGAAATATTTCGTAAAATGAGTATTATTACTTATTTTAGGTAATAACATAATTTTGTACATGGTCGAAACAGGATGTTCTAAAATATGCAATTTCCTAACGAGGGTTGCATAAATAGGGTGTGGAAAAATAACGAACAATAATTGGTTTGAAACTAAAGTCAAGCCATATTAACCAAATACAAAAAGGCGACCACATTCGAAGTCGGAAAAATCTATGACATGGCATGTTTATTTATTATTTGTTTATTTGTTTTATTAAACATAAAACACAAATAAGACATAACAAACGAAAAACATTTCTGCGATTTATTTGGATACAAAACGGTGTAACAAAGATAAAACAACGACATGAAACCAAAAAATCATACATATCAAAAGGAACCCAAATATGTCGGTGTCAGTGTGAGACAGTACTCTTTCCAGAATTTCTAATATATTTTTAACACTGCCTCACTGACACTGAAAATGTCCAAATCCGAGACGATTAGATTCAACGTCCGAATTGCTCTTCCTACTGGCATCACCAAATGCAGGCTAGTTCTGCGTGACGGAGCAAAGAACAATTGATGTCAGCGCTGTCGCTAGTAATTAACAGGAACAAAAATACCTATTTGTTTCAGAACATAGGGGTTTTCAATAGAGCCCCGAATCAGTTTGAAAACATGCGTTGCCATTAATCCTTCCCTCCTCAGTTCGAGGGAGTTATACCCCAGCATACCCAAGAGAAATGCCGTTGGATAGAGCCAAGAATATACCCCGTACTCTCTCATGTAGAGGGCTCACAAGAATTTCTTTTGAACCCTCTCCAACATGAAGAATACTAAGCCTCATGAGGACTCCATATCACGGCACCTCCCTCGAGCCTGCTTCTGACTAGAGAGTTATATAGAGTTCTAAATGTTAAGATGTATAAACGTAGAAAAACCTTGAAACGTATGTACGAGTATGTATAACAATGGTGAGATGGTTATTTAGTTATTTAGTTTAAGTTAACCGTTGATTAGCATTTTGAATACATATCCATACATTCCAAAGGTGCCAACCACGTATATCTACGTGACACTTTACTATTTTATTTCAGGATTTAAATCAATTGTATTAGAATTTATTATGAGCAGAAAATAGCTCAATATAATGAAGAAGGAATCAGGTCGTTTTCAGGCTTGAACTCAAGTCCCATGAATCAGGAGACAATCGTTCTGTTTCCTAGATCTCACATTCTTACCTTATTTCTTCATTAGACATTATATCATGCATAATATTTTCCCACAATGTCCGAAGAGATTTTATTTTCCCAGTTCCGAATATTGATTTTATGCAAGGATTATCACCAGAACTTCATAATGTGTTGCTATCTTCGGCCTATCTTCTTCATCAAGTGCTCTGTCGGGTCCCCCCAACGTTGGCGATCACCTCGGCGAACCTGTCCCTGTCCTGCGCCATTCGGAACAGCTCCTCCACACTTCGGATGCCAGTTCACTCCCTCACGTTTCGCAGCCAGGACATTTGTCTCCTACCGGGCCCTCGGCGTCCCTCAATTTTCCCCTCCAATATCAGTTGGAGAAGGTGGTACTTTTCCCCACGCAGTATATGACCCAGATGTGAAATCTTCCGAACCTTGATAGTTGATAACAAATCCATGTCAACTCTAGCTCGTCTCAGGACTTCGGTATTGGTAACCATGTCTGTCCAGGGAATTCAGAGCATTCGGCGATGGAGCCACATTTCAAATGCTTCCAGTCTGTTCATTGAGTTGACTTTCAAGGTCCACGTTTACATCCATACAATAAAACAGACCATTCGATCTATACATTTCTTTAATAGTCTAAAGTTTGAGTGCAACATTTATGTTATTTTGTTCCCGGCACCAACATTTCTTTCGATGTCTTTCTCAATTATTCCATCTCTTGTAAATATGCTTTCGAAACAGATAAATTCCATAACTTGTTATGATTTCTCGTCATTCGCACTTATGTCATAATTGTTTCTTACTTCGCACTTATTCTCAAATGGCATAACTTTAGATTTAAGCACAAGGTCACATTTATTGCAAATTTAATACGTTATTGATATAGGTTTTCATCAATTTTGTTTCCACCACTTACTTTATTATGTAATATGAATGAAAACGCCTGTTTTGAAAAAGTTATATTATATTTTTCCAGAATTTATTTTAACACTCGTAGCAAGATGGACAATTGTCAAATGTGGCACAGAAAGGCGAAACATATTAGTATTTATTTATTGTTTCTTGAACAATGATGTAAAACTCCATATTAAATAAATAATATGAATGAAAACGTCTGTCTTCTAGAAGTTTTATTATATTTTATATGGAATGACATTTGATAATGGCTTAAAGGCGGGCCACACTGTTTTAAACAAGCTTTCCACATCGGTCTCCACCGGCGGTTTAAAACTGTGTAGACACTTGTTTGAAACCAAAATTCGTTTTACCTTCAACAAACTTTGTGGACGGACGCGCGTTTAAACACGCATTCCACGTGTGGAGAGCTTGTTTACAACAGTGTGTGAACGCTACACCAACCGTGGGCTCCACAGCTCTCCACCAAGGTCACCTCTGTGGAGAGATTGTTTTAAACAGTGTGGCACGGCCATTAGGAGGGCGAAACAAATCATTCCGTATAAAATATAATAAGACTCCTAGAAGACAGACGTTTTCAAGTATCGAAAAAGTCAAAAATGAGTTTTGATCCCAATTGGTGTTAATAATTGTGCAAAGGTGAAAAGAGTGGTTGCATAATGTAGTATAGTTTGAACGTCACCTTAGTAGATGCCACCCGTGGTAAATGACACATTTTATTAAAAAAAAAAATCTTGTATACAACAGGTCGCTTGAACCCAATTACTGTATACCTACACATTATTTTTAGCTATTATATTGATGATTCACATGACATGTGATAGGTTGCCAATAATCCGCCATTTTATTGTCACGTGAATTCTACACCAGACCAAAGACAGTGTGACAATCACACTGCCATCGCTGGGAATCGAAACCGGGATCTTCGGTATGGAAGTCAGAGTTCTTACCACTTTGCCACGAAGGTCGTCATGTAACAATAAACAGTTTTGTCACCATTTATTGTAATATATTTAAACATGTGTGCCTTGGACTTGGACTTGGATCTTCTGGCTTACAGAGGTTCAGCTCTAATGGCTATTCCTCTTACGTCTGTAGGAAATATTGTGGGAATGTGATTTGGTAGTTGTTTTATGATGGGGCTAAATGTAGTGTTGTTATGTACCTAACCACCCGTTACCACAAATCACTTTCCTACGTCTCTATATTTTCAATCAATATTTGTTTATATTACCTAAGTAAACATTTGGGGATTCAGGGATATATTAATTGATCTGTTCCCACGTCTTCGTCCGACTAGTTTGTTTATATTATTAATATAAGGGCTCGAACGCGAGGTTATTGATCTGTTCCTACAGGTACCTACATGTGTCATCGAACAAAGAGATGCACACTATTTAAGCCGAACCGCATCTAGGATTAAACCAGATACAATTGCATTTCCTTAAAAGTAACACGTCCAGATACAATTACAACTCTTCTTTACCTATGTAATTTCTTATTGTTTATCGTCTTAAAATAAAGTTCTATACATAAAAATTCAATCGTGTTGGAAGTTATTCCATCCCTAAAATCCTCACCCGAAGGATAAATCATAAAATTGGTGGCAAAGTGGCAAGACCCATTAAAAACATAAAAGTTTTATGATGGGGCTATGTAGTTTTCCTCCGAAAGAGGGCGAGGGGGATTTAGGGTTTATAATAAAGTCTTACATTATTGTCAAGGAATGGAAGACCAGTTAGAGTTGGGATTGTATTTATAAAAAAAGTCTGTTCCCGAGTGGAAGAGTGTGTGCCTTACATGGAAGCTTACATCCATTTTAGTTTGACAATACGGATTATCACATCGACAAGCTCTGTCCGGCGTCTGATTTCAGTAATGCCATATGTATAAGTCACGTATATTATAAGTTTCTATAAGTATAGAATGTGGTGACGTCTATACGTTGCAATATTTACTTCAAATCTTAGTTTAATCCATATAAAACAATGGTTTTACGTGAGAACAAACTTTGGAATAATTTCAGATTATCACAAGAATTTTCAAGTGCCTACTCATACAATACTTAACCTATTTATAACAGGTTTATTATATTTGAATAATATTAAACATCTGTCAGATCATGTAAACAATTTAATAATATTTTAAATATGTATCTTTATAAGATGTATCACTAAAGAATGACTAGTGTCCGAAACATGTCATTGTAATTTTTATTTTTAAATGTTGTATATACAAATTATATAAAAAATCAAAAGAAAAATAAACATTAAATAACTTTGTATCACAACACTTTATTATAATTTATACACAAACATGTTTCGGCACACAGAAGCCCTTCGTTAGTTATTTAGAAACTAACTAACTAACCATCACGCCGTCTCTCCGAAGGGGTAGGCAGAAAGAATGGACTGCCACACTTTTCTTTCCTGACATATTTCTCTCGCTTCCTCAACATTCATACATCGTGTCATGCACGCGCGTCGATTTCTCTGACTCCTCACATGGCCGACATTCAATATTTGATTTATTTGATCGTGCCACGTTTTCCTCGGTCTTCCTCTATTTCTGGTTCCATTTACATCATTAACATATAATTTTTTACCATTCTTTCTTCATTCATTCTTTCCATATGTCCAAACCATCTTAATGATCCTTTCATTATTTTGTTCATGACACCATCATTCGCACCGCATTCACTTCTTATATTTTCATTCGACACTCTATCATACACAGAGTATCCTCACATTAGTCTAAGAGATATCATTTCTTTTTTTTAAGTTGTTTAGTATACATTTAAAATCGTTACATGAAACGAAAGATCGAGCGAGAAAAAGCGAAAGACCGGGGAAAACGTGGCACGATAAAATAAATAAAATATTTAATGTCGACCACGTGAGGAGTCGGAGAAATCGACGTGCGTACTTGACACGACGTATTAATGTTGAGGTGTGAGAGAAGTATGTCCGGAAAGAATAGAGTGGCAGTCCAATCTATCTGCCTATCGCTTCAGAGAGACGGCGTGATAGATAGTTAAGGTCCATTTACACTGGACAGTCATCAGCCGATACCGACACGTCACGATAAAAATAGCCCTGAATCTCATCGACTCATTTCAAATGCTATAATATAGTCGCCGTCGGGGGTTGCCGAAGAAAGCGCCTACCTACGTATAATTGACACTTTAAAAATGATCAATATTTTACAGGATGTGTTTCCTACAGTATATATATTTTTTTACATTCATTCATTCATTTCTCGGCTCACATCCCGGTGTGGGACTTGGCCTCCTCCACAACGGTCCTTCACTAACTTCTGTCTCTGGCCATCTCTCTCCATTCCTCAGCTCCTCCCAATCTTGTTCCATGCAATCCGCCCATCTTTTCCTCGGTCTGCCTCTTGGTCTCTTTTCGCGGGGCACCCATCTGGATATAATTTGTGGTGTTCTACCCTCCGGTATTCTTTCCACATGGCCAGCCCACCGTAGGCGTTGAGACTTACAGAATCTCACTACTGTTTCCTAGTTAATCAGTTCTTCAGGTTCAAGGTTTCTTTTAATTCTCTAAGTCCCATCCTTCAAAAAATTATCTCAGTATTTTACTCTCAAAAACTGCCAGGCTGCCTTCCTCTCTCTGCGTTAAAGAACATGTCTCACAGCCGTAGGTGACTACCGGTCTTATGATAGTCTTATATCTTAAATGTTTGGTATTCCTGCTGAGTAACTTAGAGCCCAGAAGCTTCTTATGCCCATGAATTATTATTTTTTTCAGAATTTTTACTAACATTTAAATTCGCCGTGGAGAAGGCGTTTATCTCAGAATTTAAATATAATATGAACGGAATCGGCATTAATTAAAATAACAAGACACTACCAAAATAAACAAAAACTCAACGCAAACGCGTGACGTGTCGGTATCGGCTAATGACTGTCCAGTGTAAGTGGACCTTTAGTAAGACAACTGTGACACAGATTTATTCACTTGGCTCTTTCCTAGTTCGTCCCTGGGCTGTGCTGATTTCTGTGTCGCGATAAGCATCATTCTCTTATCAAAATATGCAACATGATCATAAATAATTATGTGGCGTATTTGTACTACAACATGTACTCGTTGTTTTCCTTGTATGAGCATTCTAAATGTGATTTAATTGTGTGTAATATGTGGTTATGACGAAGCACAATTCATTTAAAATATAACACTATGAAAATCAATTTGCATAGAAATTTCCAAATGACAAATAATCTATTTATATTCACCATTACTTTGTGTTGCGGATTCATTGAAAAAATCTTCTTCTTCTTCTGCTTTATTTAGGACTGTGTCCTGTGATTTTTCGGCGCCTGTTCCTGGGATGCAGATGTCTGACTCTCTCGCCATCTTTTAGGTGGTCTTGTGCAGACTGCATCCATGTTATTCCGACGTGTCTGTTCAGATAATCCTTCCACCGTAGTTGCTGTCGCCCTGCACTTGTCTTTGCCGTCCACGGTCTCCAAGTCAGCAGTCTTCTTGTCCATTTTTAATCTGAGCTTCTGGTTACGTGACCTGTCCATTGATATTTTAGAGTCGCCACCGGGTGGATTATGTCAGTGACCTTTGTTTTTTCTCTCAGCGAATCGTTTCTGACTCTGTCTCTTAGGCTTATTCCGAACATGGCTCTTTCCATGGCTCTTTGGATCACTCGTAGTTTCTCGGCATTTTGTTTGGACAGTGTTACAGTTTCAATACCATAGGTACCAACTGGCAGAACGCAGGCTTCAAAGAATTTTCGTTTCATACATCCTTAAAAACCGGAAAATACCGATCAACCTGAATTTGATTATCGAATGTTATTTAACAGCATGTCCCACAAATGACCATTTAAGCTTAGCTACCCTTTCGACGACATCTGTTACTCCCGACCTTCTACGTATTTCAGTATTTCTTTTCTGGTCTGAGAGTCTTATATGTTTCATGCAAAATGCTTATTGTAATTGTTACAAATCCGATACATTGTCGCAAATCCGATACATATTCTATTATATATCGTTTTCGAACACATTATTCTCATTGATCTCATTTCTACATTAATTGGGCAATGGATCTACCTATCGTCTTGAACCTAACCATCAACCAGCTTCGATACCTTCTTCATCAGGACAGTTTGTTCTGTAAGTCGTTATGTATTCAGGTTAGTACAATGAGTTGTAAAATTGCTATGAAACACACAAACACAGAGATTGTTTGAGCGGCTGTAGAAGTTTTCATATTGTTTGTGGAGTTTAAAGCAATAAAATATTTTGTTCAATGAATCTGATAAAGTTAATAAATATGTGACGTGAAGAATGCTTGCATGGCTCGGTGTTCGCAATATGGCTTTCACGATCCAATACTGATATACCACTCAATTAATTAATTATACGTTATATAAATTAATCCAATAAAATGTCAGCATACAGTCTTTTCCTGGATCCATACACCCTGGGGCTTCTAGATCAAAGAAAGACGTTGGCAGTGGAGCCGCCACCATCTCCTGATGGTCTTTCTCTATTTCTAGTATCATTTATTTGTGTCCTACCGGGCTCTCGGCGTCCCTCAATTTTCCCTTCCAATATCAGTTGGAGAAGGTGGTACTTTTCCCCACGCAGTATATGGCCCAGATGTGAAATCTTCCGAACCTTGATAGTTGATAACAATTCCCTGTCAACTCTAGCTCACCTCAGGACTTCGGTATTGGTAACCATGTCTGTCCAGGGAATTCTGAGCATTCGGCGATGGAGCCACATTTCAAATGCTTCCAGTCTGTTCATTGAGTTGACTTTCAAGGTCCACGTTTCACATCCATACAGTAAAACAGACCACACATAGCATTTGATCATTCTCTGGCGGAGTTTCAAGTTTATATTATCATTACAGAAGAGTGATTTCATATTATTAAACGTAGCTCTTGCTGCCTTAATTTCTGCATTTTATCTCTACATCTGCGTCAAGAGATTGCGTTATTTTGCTGCCGAGGTATTTTAAATTTTCCACCCTTTCAACGTTACGGCCGTTCGAATGCAATACTGACCAACTGTAGTCAAGCCGTCCGAATGTCATCCATTTGGTTTTACTGGCATTTATTGTTAGCCCCAATCTTTTACCGGACTCGTCAACAAGATTAAGGAGGTTCTGAAGATCATCGACACTTTCAGCCAATTAAACAGTGTCGTCGGCATATCTTATATTGTTTATCACAACAAGGAGACAAATGTCCTGGATGCGAAACGTGAGGGAGTGGACCGGCATCCAAAGTGTGGAAGAGCTGTTCCGAGCAGCGCAGGCCAACGCGAGCGATCGCCAACGTTGGTGGGACCCGACAGGGTACTTGAAGAAGAAGAAGAAATTTCATTTACCATTCTTTCTTCATTCATTCCTTCCATGTGTCCAAGCCATTCTTATGATCCTTTCATTATTTTGTTCGTATTAACACTTTCATTCGGATTCTTCAGACACCAAGATTAACGTCTTTAGATCCATTACTGGAAAAACTCTCCGAGATCGAAAAACTTGCGAAATAGAGGATATCGTTCGGTGGAGTAGATCCAGCAGAAGATACTGGAGGGACCATGTAGCCAGAATGGTTACTGATAGACTTGCATATACAGTCGTTTAAGAAATCCTCTCCAGATGCAGTCCACCTGAAAGACCGCCTAAGAGATGGAGGGACAGCTGGACCTCATCATCCCAGGAAGCATGATTTCTGTGCCACAATTCGTCAGAACTACAAAAAAGAAGAAGCAGAAAAATAAGGCATTAATTTTAACCGTATTTGCTTCTTATATTTTCATTCCTCACTCTATCATACATAGAGTACCCACACCTTCTTCTAAGAGATCTTATTTCTGCTGCATTTATTCTACTTTTATTCTTTTTTGCCCGTTCCATGATTCGCTTCCATACATAAGGGTCGGTACAAGAACACCATTGTGCACTGGCATTTTAGCTTTTTTGGATAGGTTTTTGTTTGCGATGACAACTTTAAGTGCACCATTCACTTTGTTGCCTGCCCTAACCCTTCTTTCAATATCCCTCTCCACTCGCCCATCTTTTGTAAACATACTACCCACATACACGAACTCACCTACTTGCTTCATATTTTCACCATTCACGCTAATGTTGCATACTGTAATGATTTCTTATTTTTTTTAAATCATTACCTTGGACTTATTAACATTCATCATCAGATCATTTCGCATGCATAGCTCATACATACTATTCACCAGGACTTGTAGTTCATGCTCGTTGTATGCAAGTAGGATAGCGTCATCCGCATACAAGAGACAGCTAACTGACACTCCGCTCATTTTGGCACCTACATCCAACCCTTTCAGCTTTTTCATATATTGGTTGGTTTAACCGGTTGGTTTGATAAAAAATAGGTGAAATAACAAGCAGAAAAGTGGTTTAAAATATTTTTTAATAATGCTTTAATTATTAATAATGGAAATGAGAGTACAGACGAAATTGCTATACGCAGAGGAGTTCGATAAGGCTGCATTTTGTCATCTAGTTGTCTGTTTTACTACGTTTACTGCGAAACCTGGACTCTGAAAGTGAATGTAATGAACCGGTTGGAAGCGTTTGAGATGTGGATAAACCGCAGAATGCTCCGTATACAGTGGACTGATAGGGTCAGTAATGCAGACGTACTACAGAGAGCCCGAGCCAATAGATAACTGTAGTCGAGTGTGAAAATTAGAAAGGTCTTATATTTGGGTCTTATATTTGGGATGTTAATGAGTAAAAAGGAGGGACGTCGAGGAGTTGATAGAAGGCAGCTGTCCTGGCTGCGGAACATCAAAGAGTGGACAGGAATAACAAGAGTTCAGAACCTGTTGCAAGTGGCGCAGGATAGAGATCGCCAACGTTGAGGGGACCTGACACGGCACCGAAAGAAGAAGCAGAATGCTATCCGACAAATTAAGTGCTTCCAAGCATATTTAAATGAAAAAGTTTACATTTTTTATCTCAATAGTATTTATACTTGAAGGTTATTATTAAATCCGTATTTTTGAGTTGTTTCAACATTGTATCGAAGGGGAGTTTTGCCCATATATTCTTAAGTTACTTCTCGAGATGAACGCAAGTAAATTCGTTTAGTTAAACTTCAGTTTCAACCAAGTAACGACGTGCTGACACAGTCGCAACGGTTATCAAGCACTCTGCAAACAGTACACCTCAAACGTTTGATAATAATTGCAACAACAATATATAAAAAAAAAATAACACCGACGTGTTAAGTGCATTTTGAGTCACCTTTCGAGGGACTTGTTAATTTTTTGAATCGTGATACTCTCGCAGTATTAACTTTGCATACTTTACGTTATTGGATATGCGCTAACGGATCTTATTGGCTGATTAACCTGGTTGTTGGCTGGGTATTCTGTGCCGCGATTTCGCGTTCGATCCTCTCTGTTTACGTCGCGTTTGTGAATGAGTGTTCGATTCTGCAATCACGTGAGTACTGTAACATATCCATTTGCATAATTTCAACTTTCTACTGTTATATTTGTATATCTTGTTTTAAACGTGATAATTTGTACATGGTTTTCTATTTCGCTTTGTTGACATTTATTAAATCAATTTTCGTGTCATTTATAAGTATGATTGGTAATAATTATTTCAGTCATAACATATTAGTACATATTAAAATAGGCGATTCTTCTTCTTTTTCTTCCTTATTGTAGATCTACGTGGTCTGTTCTCCAGAGTGTTGCTCCTCCTGTGAGGTAGATTCCCAGTTGTCCTTCCATCTTTTAGGAAGTCTTCCACGAGGACTAGTCCCATGAGGTTGATTATGCAATGCAATATAGGGGAGTCTGGTGGTGTACATTCTTTGAACATGACCGTACCAGTCCCCTTTTCGCTGTCTGCTCCATCTTACAATATCCTCAACCTCACATATTTCTCTTATTCTGGTGTTCCTCACGCGATCCCTCAGTGTCTTGCTTGCTATCGTCCTCAGTGTCTTCATTTCGGAAGTCCTCAAAATTTGTTTGGTCCTTACTGTGTCTGCCCTTACTTCGACGCCATATGTTATTGGTCTTACGCATGCTTTATAGATTATTATTTATTATTTTTTCTAATCTATTTACTTCAATTGCCGTATAACTCGTGAAGAATTTAAGCCTCCTTGGTGAAAATATACAAAACTTTCTGCCATCGATTCTTTCTGCCTACCCCTTCGGGGAGACGGCGTGATGGTAACTTAGTTAGTTAGTTTTTCATAATAATAACGTGGCCGATACATTGGGTATCATTATATGGACCATAAATGGGAGACATGCGCTATGGCAGCTACACAGAAATGAAAAGATTGGTTGGAGACAGGACTGAGTGGAGGAAACGAGTGAAGCTTGATGCAGACCAATCCGCATGATTGTAACTTGTAGAAGACCTGTGTGATTTCGGTTGATGTTCTCCTGTTATAATATTTGGCTTTAGGGGTGATTGAGTTTATGTGCTATCATGCAATGATTGTGGGCGGAATGTTCTTTTGATTGTGTAGTTTTACGATAACAATCAGTGATTTGTTTGATTTTTATATAAAAAAAACACTTCATTCCGAGGATTTCTACTTTGCATAAATTTGCAGCAGCCATTTGATTGTGGTAATCATTATAAAGCGAGGCAGACCTAGAGTCATCTGGAGAAGTGAGGCAGACCTAGAGCCACCTGGAGAAGCGAGGCAGACCTAGATCCATCTGGAGAAGATCCCTGCAGGACGAGGTTAAGGCGGCAGGCTTCACTTGGGATGATATTAAGCATCAGGCATGCGATAGAGTCGTGTGGGGAAGGTTCCTTGAGGCCCTAGGCACCACGGAGGTGTGACAGGACAAAAAGAAGATGAAGAAGAAGAATCATTATAAAAAAAACTAATTAACCAATCGGGTGGTGGTCTGGGGGATAGAATGCGTGGCTCTTGATCCAGGGGACTTGGGTTCAAGTGTAGACTCGACCAAATTCCTTCTTCACAATAATGAGCAGTTTTTTAATCTTATTGGAGATTGTGTAATAAATTATCTTTCTTCTTCCTTGTTGTAGACCTATGTGGTCTGTTCTCCAGAGTGTTGCTCCTCCTGTGAGGTAGACTCTCAGCTGTCCTTCCATCATTTAGAAGGTCTTCCACGACTACTTGTCCCATGAGGCTGATTATACAATGCAATATAGGGGAGTCTGCTTGCTCCATCTTATAATATCCTCAACCTCACACATCTATCTTATTCTGGTATTCCTCATGTGATCTTTCAGTGTCTTGCCTGCTTTCGTCCTCAGTGTCTTCATCTCGGAAATCCTCAAAACTTTTTTTGGTCCTTGCTGTGTCTGCCCTTGCTTCAACGCCATATGTTATTATTGGTCTTACGCATAGATTCTCATCTTACTCTTAATGTCCATGTCTTTGTTTTTCCATATTGTGGATTTTAGAGCACCAGAGATTGCAGCTGCGTTATTTACTTTGGCTTGTATTTCTTCTCGCAGATCAGCTCCTCCCACCAGGTCTATGCCTAGATACTTGAAGGTCCTGATCTGTTCTATGGGTTGATTTACTATAACCAGGTTACATGTGTTGGGTGTATTGGAAAAGGTCATACATTTTGAACAAACCATCACGCCGTTTCCCCGCCACACTACTCTATCCTGACATACCTCTCTAGCTTCCTCCACATTCATTTAGCGAGTCATACACGCACGTCCTGCATACATTTTGTTTTTTCGATAGAGATCGTCATGTTTTATTTCTTACAGGCGTGATGTAGTCTGTCTAGCATTTTTTGTAAGTCATTATTGTTCTCAGCTATGATTATAGCATCGTCTGCATAACAATCAAAATATGAAACAAATTGGACATTTTGGACGTATTGGATTTTAGCAGATTCTAGCTGCTTTGTTGACTTGGGCTTGTATTTCTTCCCGCAGATCAGCTCCTTCCACCAGGTCTATGCCTAGATACTTGAAGGTCCTGACCTGTTCTATGGGTTAATTTTCTATAACCAGGTTGCATGTTTTGAGTGTTTTGGAAAAGGTCACACATCATGTCTTTTATTTTGTCTTTTCGATAGAGATATCATGTTGTATTTCTTACAGTCGTGACGTAGTCTGTCTAGCTTTTTTTGTAAGTCATTATTGCTCTCAGCTATGATTATAGCATCGTCTGCATAACATACCACATTGACAATTAAAATATGTTATTAGGACATATTGGATTTTAGAGCAGATTGCAGCTGCCTTGTTGACTGGGCTTGTATTTCTTCACGCAGATCAGTACGTCTAGCCAGGTCTATGCCTAGATATCTGAAGGTTCTAACCAGTTCTATTTTTAGATTCTATACAGCCAGGTTACATGTTTTTGGAAGTTCATGGATTTCGTCTTTTAGATAGTTTGTAAGTTAATTAAATAATTGACATAATTAATTCTACGAAATAAAAGATGTACAAAGGCCTTATGCGTAATATATTGATTGTTGAGGCCATAAATTAATATATGCAGAGGAACCGGCTCGAGCTAGGAAGTAGTTTCATTCCTCTTCCGACGAAGGATGCAATGTTGATGCGCGCAACATGTGAAACCGGTTACTCTCCTTGTGTTAAAAAAAAACATTAACGATATATCGCTGTGGTCATTCAATGCTATCATAAGTAGAAAATAATGCTGATTTGACGACACTTTCTTCTATATTCGCTATAACTTTGTTTTGTGGATTCACATTTGATAATTTTTTAAAACATTGTGTTTTCGCAACACTTTTTTTGCACATAATAAATATTTTTAATTGAACTTTCTTGGTAGAAGTTCATTTTAAATACCGTCTATTCAATGGCCATACAACTTTTGAAGAGGTTTAGCCTCCTTGATGCTTTTTCGCCAAGCTCCTCAATCCTGCGCCTTTTGCTCCCAGCAATCCGATTCGCCCAACCTATCCAGGTCAGCCAGAACATTGTCCATTAGGCGCTGTCTAGGCCTTCCTAGAGGTCTTACTCCAGTCGGTCTAGACGCGTACAGGGTCTTGATTGCTCTGGTCTCTTCGGCTCGGCATACGTGCCCAATCCATGCTAGGCGACCGGCTCTCACGGTGCTCGTTATAAGGGGCTGCTGGGTCATCGTACGGATTTCTTTGTTGGTCCTATGCCTCCAAGTTTTCGCTGCAACACCGGGTCTGGGTCTCAAGAATATTCTGAGTATTCTATTTTCAAACAAGTAGATTCTTTGTTGTTCTTTTAGAGTCATTGCCCATGACTCAGAACCATATGTTGATGATGGTGTTATAAATGTGCAGCTTGGTGTTTCTGGATAGAATCTTAGACTTAATGAACGTTCGCAAGGAGGCTGCAGCTCGTAGGCCTTTTTGAACTCTGTGTTCCAACTCCGCGTGTTCTTTATTTAAAATTTCTTTATTATTTCATATTTAGTGTGCTTCCACTTGTGTTTCACGTCAGCCTACTTAACCAGAAGATGGCAGCAAGCTGCCTAAACGTTAAACACACACTAAATATATGTATAATAATAAAGAAATTTTTCATACTATTTTTTTGTTTTCATTACTTTTTTGCAATTTTCCTAAGCATGTTTCGGGGCATTGATGTCCATCCTCAGTGTTATTCTCAACCTTTAACCACGTAATTTTAACCTTTTCCTAAAACTAAAACTAACTAACCATCACGCCATTTCCCCGGAGGGGTAGGCACTGAGGAAGACTCGGGTTGTCCGAAACGTGTCTGATATTTAATATTTTTTTTTTTAAAGTTAGTGTTGTACGAGTATATACAAAGTATATAAAAAAAAAGACAAATAAAACATCTACAATACAAAGTATGGTGAACATAGAAGAAAAATATGTTGTACTTCAACTGAATCAATCTTGAAGGTTCTTCAGCCAGAATTTTCTCCTCTCGACATTGCAGCACTTTATATGTTTCGTTTCAATCAATTGCAGCACTTTATATGCCTTGTTTCAATCAATTGCAGCACTTTATATGTCTCGTTTCAAAGAATTGCGGCACTTAAGTTTTGTTTAAATCAATTGCAGCACTTTACATGCTTCGTTTCAATCAATTTCAGCACTTTACATGCTTCGTTTCAATCAATTACAGCACTTTATATGTTTCGTTTCAATCAATTCAGGCATTTTATATGCTTCGTTTCAAAGAATTGCGGCACTTTCTAAGTTTTGTTTAAATTAATTGCAGCACTTTACATGCTTTGTTTAAATCAATTGCAGCACTTTATATGCCTTGTTTCAATCAATTGCAGCACTTTATATGCCTTGTTTCAATCAATTGCAGCACTTTATATGTCTCGTTTGAATCAATTGCAGCATTTTGAACCTCTATGTCTCGTTTCAATCAACTGCAGCACTTTATGTGCCGTGTTTCTATCAATCGCAGCACTTTATATTTCTCGTTTCTCATACCGTGACCGAAGTATTCAAGTTTGCGTTTTAATAATTTTAATGTGTGTAAAGCATAGTAATTGATGTGGTTAAAACTGCAGAACCGTGAAGTTTTAATGTTTGACCATATAGTTGAGGCCAGTGTGTTATTTTCCTTCTTGAAATAGTATTAAGCTACCATTTTAATATCGCGTGAGTCACCTAGCTGGTTGGCTGATCTCCGTGAGGTAGTCTTCCTTTGTTTTTCCCTTAGAGTTCATTATACACCTCAGATAAGGGGCTAGTCGTTTTATTCCTACACATTAGTATTTTTCTTCTTTCAACTCAATTCTTCTTTATTTAGTGTTTTATACAAACAAACAAACCATCACGCCGTTCCAACAGAGAGAATGGATCGCCACACTACTCTACCTGGCAAACCTCTGTAGCTTTCTCCACATTCATACAACGAGTCATACACGCACGTCGATACCTCCGACTTCTAACATGACCAACCTTTAAAATTTGATTAATTCGGTCATGCCATGTTTTCCTCGGTCTGCCTCGACTTCGTACCCCATTTACATCATCAACGTATACTTTCTTAATCATTCTTTCTCCATCCATGCGTTCCATATGTCCGAACCAACGCAGCGATCCTTTCATAATTTTGTTCATAATACCTTCTTCCGCTCTACATCCCTTTCTTATATCAGCATTTGAAATTCTGTCTTATATAATTCTACCACACCTACGTCTTAGGGACCTCATCTCTACCGCATTTATTCTGCTCTCATCCTTCTTCTGCCAGTTCCATGGTTCGCTTCCATACATTAGGGTTGGGACCAGAACTCCATTGTAACGGCCGTTTTCGCTTTCATTGATAAATTCTTGTTTCCAATAACTATTTTTAAAGCTCCATTCACTTTGTTACCCGCACCAACCCTTCTTTCGACCTCACTATCCGTTCGGCCATCTGCTGTGAACATGTTACCTAAATACACACAGTGTTTTATACTATTTATCATATTTCAAGTTTTTAAGATAATCTTAAGGTTTAACTGAAATCTCTTAAAAAAGTTCAATTTAAAAAATGTTTGATTAAAACTAAACTAACGCTGTCTCCCCGCAGGGGTAGGCAGAAAGAATAGAACGCCCCACTGTCATACTTCTCTCGATTCCTCAACATTCATAAATCTTGTCATGCACGCACGTCGATTTCTCAGACTCCTCACATTTAATATTTAGCTACGTTCACGTCGTTAACATATACCTTCTTCACGATTTTGTCCTTATTCATTTTTTCCATGTGTCCAAACCATCTTAACGATCCTTTCAATATTTTGTTTATAACACTTTCATTCGCACGGCATTCACTTCTTATACTTGCATTTGACACTCTATCATATACAGATTTACAACACAGTCGTCTTAGAGATATCATTTCTACTGCATTTCCTGACATACTCTAGATTCCTCAACATTCATACATCGTGTCATGCACGATCAATTTCTCCGACACTTCACATGACCGACATTCAATATTTGATTTATTCGATCGTGCCACGTTTTCCCTGGTCTTCCTCTATTTCTAGTTCCGTTTACATCGTTAACATATACTTTCTTTACCATTCTTTTTTCATTCATTATTTTCAAATGTTCAAACTATCTTAATGATCCTTTCAATATTTGTTCATAACACTTTCATTGGCACTGCATTCACTTCTTATATTTTCATTCACTCTATCATACACAGATTTTCCACACATTATTTTTGTTTTTTTCCATTGTATACAACAGATTGTTTGAATCCATTTTTTTAGCTGTTATATTGATTCTCATGACATGTGATAATTAGCCAATCTATCGCCATTTTACTGTCACGTGAATTCTACATCAGACCAAAGCTAGTGCGACAATCACACTGCCATCGCCGGGAATCGAACCCGGGACCCTCGGTATGGAAGTAAGATTCAGATTCAGCTCTTACCACTCTGTCACGAAGGTCTGAGATATCTTGTTTATATCTTGTATTAATGTTTTTATAAGGGTACATATGTACTTGGACACTCACATAGGTATACTGTTTTCTCTCACTGCCTAGTGGGTTAAGTGCCTTCACACCACGATAAATGCTAGAGAAATGGTTGTCCAGTGCGGAAATTAATTACTACTACAATCAGGTTTGAACCCGCGACTCGCAATGCATGACACGGTAGCAACTCGGCAGAGATGGCACGTGGCTTTTTATTTGTATTTAAGATTAAATGTAGACATTCGCCCTAGACAGGCGAAACTTGGTCATTCATATAAAATATTATCGTACAATAATTCTTCTAGAAAACAGACCTTTTCATTGATATTTATTGCTGTTTTTATCTACTTTTGACTTTATTTTCTGTATTTGTTTAAACATGTCTTTCATATAAATTATAATATAATTCATTCGCAATAATTATTAAATATGGAGTTTTACATCAATGTTCAAGAAACAATAAATATTTTGAAATGTTGAGATAAAACTAAGAAAAGGTGGTAGTGCATCATGGTGTTCTCGTGCCGACCCTTATGTATGGAAGTGAAGCATGGAACTGGCAAAAGAAGGATGAAAGCAGAATTAATGCATTAGAAATGAGATCTCTAAGACGAATGTGTGGTATATCTATACATGATAGAGTGTCAAACGCAAGTATAAGAAGTGAATGCGGTGTGAATGAAAATGTAATAAACAAAATAATGAAAGGGTCGTTAAGATGGTTTGGACACATGGAAAGAATGAGTGAGGACAGAATGGCGAAGAAGGTATATGTACCTTCTTCACCATTCTGTCTTCACTCATTCATTCCATAAGAAAAACGTGACACGATCAAATCAATCAATATTAAATGTCGATCAGAACGTGGCAGCGAAGAAGTTTTTAATAAAAAAAATATTTTCAAGAATCAATTGTATCTCAATAGAGACGAAGATGCAAATTGGAAACAGAATATGGTTGATCAAGGTGTTTACAGGACTTATGACCTGTCATTGCTTGGGTTAAGCGCACGCTTTATGTAATGCAACATTCCCCATTCCACCTTATTTTTCTTATGACCACCATGTCTGATAAATTTTTAGAAGTTGTATATATGTTAATCTCCAACACCACCCTTTACATGGTAGTACGAGTCGTATATTCAATCTACACACTAACGCCAGCTATGAAGATTGTATTTTAAGCATTAAGCAGAAGATCTTTTTAACGCAATGTGAAAGGCTACCGCCATTTACCGCATTGCTAGAAACCGCCTAGAGATGTCACTCCAATCTATATGCTATAATTTTGACCAGTTTTTTATTTATTTATTTGTATCTTCGTCTCTATTGAGTACAATTGATTCTTGAATTGATAGTCCGCAATTTTTTCCAATTTGCATCTTCGTCTCTATTGAAATACAATTGATTCTTGAATTGATAGCCCGCAATGGGTGAAATCCAGTTGTTCGTCTACAAGTATTTTATACATTCAAAATGTTGTACAAATATTTTCATTGTTTCTTTTAAAGCCACCTCTTACGGTAGATTCGAATATGGAACGAAACGCAGCAAATTTCACGCTTCAGTTCGTCTCCTCTCTCATGCACGTTTCCATTCGATTGCATCTAAAAGAAATGCATCTGTCTCACTTGCGTGCGCAGCACAGCACCTGTCCCTAACCTCTGTTCCTTTGTTTCCTAAGTGCATATTTTGAACTGCGTGCTGCATGGCTAGTGAGGAGCAGGGTAGAACTTTGGCATAATTAAATTAAAAAAAAAAAAAAATCATAAACATTACAGATGTATTCAAATCGCTCATAATTACAGACAACAAATACAGCAAAGTGTATATTACAGTTTACAAGTTTTTGGAATGCCACTTGGGCCTTTAATGTGGCAGTTTCCCGTTGCTTTCTACATTTTTATATAGCAGGTTTTTAAACCTTATTACTGTATACAACTTTTTAGCTATCGATTCTCATTGCGTATAGTTTTTATAAAGTTTTTAAGTTAGATAGTTTTTAACAATACTTACTTCATTCATTCTTTCCATGTGTCCAAACCATGTTGTATTTTGTTCATAACACTTTCATATGCACTGCATTCACTTATATTTAAATTTGATAGTGGATCATATCAAGACAAGGGCATAATTGTTAAAAATTCTCAAAATGAGTTAAGAGTATGCCAATGTATTTAAAAAAAAAACATCCCTTTATCTGGAGGAACAAAGTAGCTCATTAACATCAGTCTCATTTTGTCAGAGGGCGATATTATATGATCAATATAGCCAGAATAACACGATATTATTCTTCAAAAATCTTAAAATATCTCTAATGAAAAATTATTAAACGTGCAATCGTGCCCTTGTCTTACCGAAGGTACGATATATAGATTTAACACACGGTCTCTCACGGTCATTTCTACTGCATTTATTCTACTTTTATAATTTTTTTTGCCAGTTCCATGCTTCGCTTCCATACATAAGGGTCGGTAGAATAAAATCATTGTGCACTGCAATTTTTTTTTGACGACAACTTACCATGCACTGCATTATTTTTCGTAAAATTTGTTCTTCTTCTTCACTTTTGGTAGACTCAGGAGTATGTTATTTCAGGCGGGTCCTCTTGAGACGCTGAACTCCAGCTTTCTCTCCACCGTTTCGGGGGTCTTCCTGGTCGGCGTTGTCCGTTTGGCGTTCCATGGAGAGCTTTGTGTGGTATCCTATTTGAGCTCATCCTTTTATATGTGTTGATGCCAGTATCGCCGTCTTTGACGTCCCCATCTGACCACATCTTCGACCTCGCAGATTTCTCGGATTGCTGTATTCCTAACTCGATTACGTAGGGTTTTGTCAGCTATAGCGCGGAGTGTTTTCATCTCGGTTGTCCTGAGCATGCTTATTGTTGTTAGTAAACTAAGTAAAATTTGTTAATGGTGATAAACCTTTCCCCAGTCCGGCCCTGCGCATAGGTACAGTCACCTCCGCAAATAGGTGCACAACCCTTTGTGTATATGATCATGCTTCTGGATTGATTGCTGTATGTGTGTGTGTGCGTACTTCCACATTAATGGGAGATACGCGGAAATGTTCTTGACCGCACGCACAAGGTTTTGACAAACTTGTAGCGACTAGTTTTTTTGCCACTTTTTTTACAAAACATAATTTATCGTTTCGGATAGTAATTCTACACTATGCCGAGATGGAAGAGTACGTTTGATACGCTGGTTGAGTCCAGATTTCTTCTTCTTTCTTCATTTCTCATGGTCGTGATTACATGTATGATAGAGCGTCGAATGAAAATATAAGAAGTGAATGCGGTGCGAATGATGGTGTTATGAACAAAATAATGAAACAAACAAACAAACCATCACGCCGCTTACCCGCAGAGGTAGGGTAGAAAATGGACCGCCACATTACTCTATCCTGGCACACCTCTCTAGCTTCCTCCACATTCATACAGCGAGTCATACACGCACGTCGATTCTTCTGACTTCTAACATGACCAACCTTTAAAATTTGATTAATTTGGTCGTACCATGTTTTCCTCGGTCTGCCCCGACTCCGTACTCCATTTACATCATAAACGTATAATTTCTTAACCATTCTTTCTTCATCCATGCGCTCCATATGTCCGAACCAACGCAGCGATCCTTTCATAATTTTGTTCATAATACCTTCTACTGCTCTACATTCCTTTCACAATCAGCATTTGAAATTCTGTCGTATAACGTTCTACCACACGTACGTCTTAGGGATCTCATCTCTACCGCATTTATTCTGCTCTCATCATGTTTCTGCCAGTTCCATGATTCGCTTCCATACATAAGGGTTGGGACCATAACTTCATTGTGAACGGCCGTTTTCGCTTTCTTCAGAACTTCACAATTGGGAGGTTGTGTTGGATTAGAACAATGTTATTTATCAGTTTAGATTAAATGAAACAATGCAATGAACGTTATTAACTAACTTACTAACTAACCATCACGCCGTCTCCCCGAAGGGGTAGGCAGAAATAATGGACTGCCACACTTTTCTTTCCTGACATATTTCTCTTGCTTCCTCAACATTCATACATCGTGTCATGCACGCGCGTCGATTTCTCTGACTCCTCACATGGCCGACATTCAATATTTGATTTATTTAATCGTGCCACGTTTTCCTCGGTCTTCCTCTATTTCTGGTTCCATTTGCATCATTAACATTTAATTTTTTTACCATTCGTTCTTCATTCATTCTTTCCATATGTCCAAGCCATCTTAATGATCCTTTCATTATTTTGTTCATGACACCATCATTCGCACCTATATTTTCATTCGACACTATCATACACATAATATCCAGACATTCGTCTAAGAGATCTCATTTCTACTGCATTTATTCTACTTTCATCCTTCTTTTGCCAGTTCCATGCTTCGCTTCCATACATAAGGGTCGGTAGAACATTATTTGTACAAGTTATTATACTAGTTACGTACTTTAATGCGTGAAATCATTGTCAATTTTATTACAATATTGTTTATTTCTAGTTTTAAAAATATCAATAGACAATCTTCACAAATCTTCTGTCTGGCATGCGTTCTTCATAAGAATTCGTTTACTAAATTTATCGACCGAAGTTTTTAGAGATCTCGTTAATTTCGTATTCAAGAATTCTTGCAACCTGAAGATGAAGTCTGCAACGATATCCGAATCGTCTGTTGGAAAAGATGCCACGAGACATGGATATACATCTTCTAAGATCTCAGAGAATATGGTTCTACCGTCTGTGAAAATACATTCACTATTGTTAATGAAACGAAAATTGAATGTTGTCACCGAAAGCTATTCAAAAAAATGCTTTATGCTTCTTTATGAACCGTGTATGGAATTATCCATTCTATCTGCCTACCCTTTCAGAGAAATGGCGTGATGGTTTGTTATTGTTGTTGTTGTTGTTGTTATGGAATTCTTCTTCTTCTTCTTCCTCAGCCCATTCCCTACTAAGAATACAAACTAAGAATAGACTACCACACTTTTCTTTCCTGACATATTTCTCTCACTATCTCAACATTCATACATCGTGTCATGCACGTGGCCGGAATTCAATATTTGATTTATTTGATTATGCCACATTTTCCTCGGTCTTCCTCTATTTCTAGTTCCAATTACATCGTTAACATATACTTTTTATACCGTTCTTTCCTCATTCATTCTTGCCATATATTCAAACCATCTTAATGATCCTTTCATTATGTTGTTCATAACACCATCATTCGCACCGCATTCACTTATTATATTTTCATTCGACACTCTATCTACACGAATAATCGACACATTCGTCTAAGAGATCTCATTTCTACTGTATTTATTCTACTTTCATCCTTCTTTTGCCGGTTCCATGCTTCGCTTCCATACATAAGGGTCCTTACAAGAACACAATTCTGCACTGCCATTTAAACTTTTTTGGATAGGTTTTTGTTTGCGATGACAACTTTAAGTGCACCATTCACTTTGTTGCCTGCCCCAACCCTTCTTTCAATATCCCTCTCCACTCGCCCATCTCTTGTTAACATACTACCTTATACACGAACTCATCTACTTTTCACCATTCACGCTAATGTTGCAGACTGTCATGATTTATTATTTAAAAAATAATCATTACCTGGGACTTATTAACATTCATCATCAGATCATTTCGCATGCATAGCTCATACATACTATTCACCAGGACTTGTAGTTCATGCTCGTTGTCTGCAAGTAAGACAGCGTCATCCGCATACAAGAGACAGCTTAATGACACTCCGCTCATTTTGGCACCTACATCTAACCCTTTCAGCTCTTTCAAACACTTGTCCATATAGTGATTAAATAACCACTAAAAGCAGTTATATTTATTCAAATCGTTTTATTTAATTATTATATACCAGTGGTGTCCAACCGGTCGATCGCGAGTCAAAATTTAGTCGATCCCGAAAACCATCAAGATTTTTTTTTAAAATTCTAATATAGTTACGATGTTACATTGGTCAATTTCAAAACTGATGCATGGAAAGTATTAAATCCGATTAAATATTCGTATTTGATAGATGTTTATTTGCGGGTTTCATCATGCTTCGGAAGTACTTATTTGTGTGAAGCCTCATTTGCTCACATGAATTACATAAAATCTTAATATATGTCACGTTTGACGGATAATCATCTCGATGATTTTATGTGATTTGCATCGAGGAATTATCGGCCAAATTATTTGGAGATTGGCAAAAATGAATGTCAAATATCTGATTAAATTTGATTTTTGTATTATTGTAAAACAACAAAAAGTTGTATAATTTTTATTTTTTTATTTGCTTATTAAAACGTTAAATAAAATGTTTATAAGAAATAAATAATAATACTGGATAATTTTTTTATACACATATAACGATATTCCGCCTTCGAAGTGTATAGTTAAACTTTTAAGACTTAATTAAATAAAACGATGTTTTTTAACTACTTCCACTTTTGTCTTTATTTAGACAGCGACCGGTTTCGCCAGGCTCGCTGGCATCGACAGACTGGTAACACTATTGTAAACTTAGTCCTTTATATACATACAGATCAGGGGTGGTAAACATGATTCTATACAAAAATAATCTTCAAATATTTATGTAATTTTTTTCTGAATTTAACTATTGGTATTACAGGTATTCTTGGAGGTTCGTGTTTAATACAATGGGTTTTAATTTTTATTATCTCTTACATATTCATATATAATGTTTGAAAAAATGGTAATTTTGTTTAAATTATTACTGAATTTCATAATAAATTCAATAATAAATTCAGTAAATTTACAATAGTGTTACCAGACTGTCGATGCCAGCGAGCCTGGCGAAACCGGTCGCTGTCTAAATAAAGACAAAAGTGGAAGTAGTTAAAAAACATCGTTTTATTTAATTATTATTGCAAATGAACTTCCATCAAGAGATTTCAGTAAAATCATTTGATTATTTTAAGACTTATATAAAATACTAATTAAATTGTCTATTAGAATTTTATTAGAAGTCGATCCCAAGCAAATTTAAAATGTAAAAGTAGCTCCCAGTGATCAAAAGGTTGGACGCCACTGTTATATACCATACAAAGTGATTTATTAGGATTTTTGATGACCTTCTGTATCGCTTCTAGTTTCTTTATAATACAAATTCGAGCCAAATGCATTGTTTCGACGACTGATCTATAGCCCACTTAATCATTATGGTAATTATATTTATATGCACATATTCGTATTCACGTCTCGAGGCAAAAAATCTTACAGCCTCTACGTATCGTTTACAACCGCATAATAAATATTGATAGATCGATTCAGATTTATCTCTAACGTATGTTAATAATATCACAAGATCAGAATTTAAAATTAGCATCCTATAGTGAAGATCCTCTTTCGGAATATCCTGACTTGCGAGAGCTGAGTTGTCTCTTGTTTTTAGTTGAAATCTCATTATTTTTTTCTTCTTTCAAGGGGAGGGCACAGTATAGGAAATTGACTTCGGGATAGGATTTTGCAGGAGTGTATTACCTCTCTTAAAGTCGTCCATAGTTAAAATAGGATAGCGCAATAGAAAGCCGATTTAGGTTAGCCTAAGACAGTGTTTCGCAAACTTTTTGTGTTTAAGGTACACCTATCAAATTAAGAAATTTTAGAGGAAAAAGTCACGCCGTATCGGAACCGTATATAACTAGGCAGAAAGAATAGACTGCCACACTTTTCATTCCTGTCATATTTCTCTCGTTTTCTCAACATTCATACATCGTGTTATGCACGCGCGTCGATTTCTCTGACTCCTCACGTGGCCGACATTCAATATTTGATTTATTTGATCGTGACACGTTTTCCTCGGTCTTCCTCTATTTCTAGTTCCATTTGCATCGTTAATATATAATTTTTTTACCATTCTTTCTTCATTCATTATTTCCATGTGTCCAAACCATCTTAATGATCCTTTCATTATTTTGTTCATAACACCACCATTCGCAACGCATTAATTTCTTATATTTTCATTCGACATTCTATCATACTGAGTATCGACACATTCGTCTAAGATATCTCATTTCTACTGCATTTATTCTACTTTCATCTTTCTTTTGCCGGTTCCATGCTTCGCTTACATATATAAGGGTCGGCACAAGAACACAATTGTGTACTGCCATTTAAGCTTTTTTGGAGAGGTTTTTATTTGCGATGCCAACTTTATGTTCACCATTCACTTTTTTGCCTGCCCCAAACCGTCTTTTAATATCCCTCTCCACTCGCCCATCTCTTGTAAACATGCTACCTAAATACACTGACTCATCTCCTTGCTCCAAATTTTCACCATTCACGCTAATGTTGCAGACTGCGATACGTTTTTAAGAAAAAAGCAATGTTTATTTAATAATTATTTATTACTAAACGAGTAAATACAAGTACTTACTCGATACACAGACGTGCTGCGTTCGGCAATAGCTTGTGAGCGAGGCGCGTCACGCGGGTGAGGCTGTCCTGCCCCTCGTGTAATAAAGCGCCTCGCTCTCATAGTTCTCAGCTATTTTGTAGGTGTATTATCTTAACAAAACATTGACTTTTTTCCGCGGCACACCAACTGATGACCACGGTACACCAGTATGCCGCGGCACACGCAACAATGGCCTAAGAAATACGATTTAAACCGTAGACCGGCCGCCCAACAGAATAGAGACGCCAAGTTATCCATTCAGAAACTAATGACGAAATTTCTAATACATGCTATCTCAAATTGGATGTTCTCCTCAGTTGATTATGTTTTTTATTACCTCGAGGGGAGAAAACAATTCGTCTCATCCGGAATTTTTCTATCGGAACCTTTTCTTGTAAATTCAGGGGTACCACAAGGTTCAAACCTAGGGCCACTCCTCTTCACCATCTTCATAAATGATATTGCGAAGTTGAACTTCTCGCGATTTCTTTTATTTGCCGATGATCTAGAAATTAACAATCCTGACAAGTGTCTTTGCCTTCAGTCGGACATTCATAATATTGTTAACTGGAGTCGCAGTAATAAAATGCAATGAAATGTCTCTAAGTGCGTTATGCTATCTTTTACTAGAGCATTGAGAACTGTGTATCATAGTTTCACAATGAACAACCAGCAACTAGCCCATGTATCAAATCATCTATGAGAGTAGTCTGTCTTTTTGTACACATATCGAGAGGATTTGTGACATTGCACTGAGAATGTTGGGCTTCATCATTCGGACCGAAGAGTTTTCAGAGATCCCAAATGTGCTTAGAGTCCTATACAACGCGTTGGTTTGGAGCAGACTCGAAAGTGGTTCTGTGATATGGAGTCCTCACGAGGCGAGATATTCCGTTATGCTGGAGAGGGTCCAAAAAATATCTGAGGTATCTCTACATGAGGGACAGATTGTTTTACCTACCGGTCGCTAGAAGCAATCTGCCTCTGGTGACACCGGTGGCAAGAGCAATTAGCATGATTTTCAAAATAAATTTGCACAATTTACAAGCGCGTCAGTCTATTTGTAGTGAAATGGCAAAACGTACTGACTACAAATTAACTGTCAACTGTCAAATTGACGGTCTGTAGAAACAATGTTGCCAATTTAAAAACCAAACCTCTAAAATAAACATCCTATATAGTAACTAACGTAGCACGATCAAATCAATAAGACTTTAAATGTCGGCTAAGTGAAAAGTCAGTGTTGAGGAAGCGATAGAAGTATGTCAGAAAAGAAGAGTGTGGCGGTCCATTATTTCTGCCTACCTCTTCAGGAAGACGCTGTGATGGTTAGTTTGCTAGTTAGTATGGATATCATGGCTATTTTTTTTATTATTATTTAAATTTTGAAATGACTTTCAAATAGAACTCCCGGTGATTGACCCGCCTGGATCCACTAATCACCATTCACATTTATGTTTCAACGATTCGTTACAACACGCAAAAAGTCAGGTAAAAAATGGGTATTTTTTGCCACACCTTAGCACGGATTTGTTTATCAATTATAATATTCAAGTAGGCACCGTGTGTTCCAGAAATTTCGCAACGATAAAATTAAAGCCAGCACTCTATTTGACACACTTTAATATTAAATATTATAGTTGCAACCCGTGGAATATTCACAGAAGTAAACTGAATCCCACTTCAAGTTTTATGGTTGTTAAATGTCATACAACCAAAACAAAACAAAAAAATAGTTTTATACAACATTTTGAATGTATACAAATACTTTATGCTTAAATCTAATCTTCATAGATGGCGCTGGTCTGTAAATTGAAACTGACATGTGAATTGTGGTGGTGGATATTAACATATATACAACTTCCAAAAATTTGACAGACATGGTGGTCATAAGAAAGGTGGAATGGGGAATGTTGTATTACATAAAGCGTGCGCTTAACCCAACCAATGACAGGTCGCAAGTCCTGTAAATACCTCGATCACCATATTCAGTTTCCAGTTTGCATCTTCGTCTCTATTGAGATAAAATAAATCCTTGAAAAAAATAGTTATTGGAAACAAGAATTTATCAATGAAAGCTAAAATGGCCGTTCCCAATGGAGTTCTGGTACCAACCCTTATGTATAGAAACTAAGCATGGAACTGGCAGAAGAAAGATGAGAGCAGAATAAATGCGGTAGAGATGAGGTCCTTAAGACGTATGTGTGGTAGAAAGGTGTACGGCAGAATCTCAAATGCTGATATTGGAAAGGAATGTAGAGCGAAAGAAAGGTATTATGAACAAAATTATTAAGGGATCGCTGCGTTGATTCGGACATATGAAAATAATGAATGAAGAAAGAATGGTTAAAAAAGTATACGTCAACAATGTAAATGGAGTACGGAGCCGAGGTAGACCGAGGAAAACAAGGCACGACCAAATTAATCAAATTTTAATCGTAGGTCATGTCAGAAGCCGGAAGAATCGACGTGCGTGTATGAATCGCTGTATGAATGTGGAGGAAACTAGAGAGGTATGTCAGGATAGAGTAGTGTGGCGGTCTATTCTCTCTGCCTACCCCTTTGGTGAAACGGCGTTATGGTTTGATGACGACGATGATAACAATTGTTCAAGAAACAATAAATATATATTTTTTTCTTTATCGAAAAAGTATTTTGTATGCGCGCTGTATTCGAGTACTCACATCAGAAAGTGCCTTGCATTTTTTTTCTTCTTGAAATCTCTAATTGGTACAATAGTCAACACGACCAACAAGATGGTGGTCGATCTCAGATTACGTTAACTGACGCTTGAACCTTATCAACACCGCCCCGCACTCATTCCCATGCTTTCTCTCTTGTTTATTAACTTTTTTATTTGAATATCACGTGTCACTCGCAGTGATCGAATGATATAATAGCATAGTCAATGGAGTTCATACATTTGCGTTTATGTTAAATTTTGCTATTGTATGCAAATGACATTATCCACATTTTTCTCATTCGTTTGTATATATCACTAAATTAAAAAAAAATTAAATATCAGACATGTTTCGGACAACCGATCCTTCCTCAGTGATATTATAAAGATACATATTTAAAATATTATAAAATTGTTTACAAATATGATAACAACAACAACAACAAACCATCACGCCGTTTCCCCGCAGGGGTAGGCAGAGAGAATGGACCGCCACACTACTCTATCCTGGCACACCTCTCTAGCTTCCTCCACATTCATACATCGAGTCATACACGCACGTCGATTCTTCTGGCTTCTGACATGACCAACTTTTAATATTTGATTAATTTGGTCATGCCATGTTTTCCTCGGTCTACCTCGACTCCTTACTCCATTTACATTGTTAACGTATACTTTTTTAACCATTCTTTCTTCACCCATGCACTCCATATGTCCGAACCAACGAAGCGAACCTTTCATAATTTTGTTCATAATACCTTCTTTCGCTCTACACTCCTTCCTAATATCAGCATTTGAGATTCTGTCGTACATCGTTCTACCACACATACGTCTTAGGGACCTCATCTCTACCGCATTTATTCTGCTCTCATCTTTCCTCTGCCAGTTCTATGCTTCGCTTCCATACATAAGGGTTGGAACCAGAACTCCATTGTGAAATGATCATTTATAATTTTCCTGAATACATACGAGTATATGATCAATTAACTAACTTACCATCACGCCGTCTCCCCGAAGGGGTAGGCAGAAAGAATGGACTGCCACACTTTTCTTTCCTGACATATTTCTCTCGCTTCCTCAACATTCATACATCGTGTCATGCACGCGCGACTCACATGGCCGACAATATTTTGATTAGTTTTTTCGTCAAACTAGTCACAATCCGTGAAATATTCACGAAAGTAAAGATTCTTTAAAAACTTAGTTCACTGTACAATCGTATCAGTAATAATTTTTAACTTTTAATGCATTTTTTTTCCACACACATTAACATTTAACAATTAACAATACCAAATTGTTCTCATTTTGTTTTATACACTTCTATCATACAACAATATTTAGAACGAAATTCAAAATTAAATTCAGAATCGGAACAAAGTTTAAAGAACTACCCTATTCCTTTCTCCCTCTCTTGTATTCAAAATATTCTCGTACTCTATCATGATGACAACTGGGTTTTTGTTTATTTCTATTATGCTTTTAATAAATAAACTTGGAAAGGGCATTATCGATGAGAAGGAACGCGATCGTGTAAGGAACATAACATCGAAAGAATATGTGGAGTTGCACTGAAAATGTTGGGATTTATTCTCCGAACTGGTAGAGTTTTCAGGAATCCCTATGTTTTGCGAATTTTGTAAAACTCGTTGGTCCGGAGCCGGCTCGAGTGTAGTTCGGTGATATGGAGTCCCCACGAGGCGAGATACTTGCTCATGTTAGAGAGGGTTCAGAAAAGATTTCTGAGATATCTCTACCATTTTACCATTCTTTCTTCATTCATTCTTTCCATATGTCCCCAAACCATCTTATTGATCTTTTCATTATTTTGTTCATGACACCATCATTCGCACCGCATTCACTTCTTATATTTTCATTCGACACTCTATCATACACACACAATGATTATATTATTAGTATCCACACATTCGTCTAAGAGATCTCATTTCCACTGCATTTATTCTATTTTCATCCTTCTTTTGCCAGTTCCATGCTTCGCTTACATACATAAGGGTCGGTAGAAGAACACCATTCTGCACTGCCGTTCTAGCTTTTTTGGATAGGTTTTTAAATAATTCACTTTGTTGCCTGCCCCATCCCTTCTTTCAATATCCCTCTCCACTCGCCCATCTCTTGTAAACATACTACCTAAATACACGAACGTGGTGGCTTTATCCCACTGCATTCCTCTTGGGCATGCTGGGGACCAATAGTTTGCAGATAAGAAGAGATTGGTGCACACTTACCCATTTCTTTGACTTATCAGGGGATTCTTTGAGAACTCTGTTATCTTGGAGGCTATCCATCTTTATGTTCCGGATGGTTATCTTCGACAGCTTCAACACAGACTGTTTTATTTCCCAGCATGTAGAACCAACCTGCCTTTGGTGATGCCGGAGGGGAGAGAAATCAAACTGTTGAACGATCGCTTCGGAGATCGAAGTCTTTCATATTCTTCTTTTTTTTTGTAAACGACAGGTCTTTAGAACCCAATTACTGTATATAATAAAACAATTGTGGTATGTACAAAATATTAGCAATTGTGGTATGTACCCATATGATCCTTAAAGGACGTATAGGTCATTTGGAGAATGTCCACATCGACTGACACCTCATTCAAGAGCACCATACCCCGGGTCATTGTATGCTGCGCCCTGACATTTGTCCTGCTATGCGGTATGCACAACAGATCGTGTCTTCTAGCGCGAGCATACCTGTCCGGTGCATTGAGGCCATAACACTCTAAGAGGTATGGGCTATCAATGAGCCGATTTCTGCCTGGTTAGTCAGTTAGTTAGTTTTCGTTTCTCCGGCTCTACTTTCACGATATGTAAAAATATAAACAAATATGATATGAACATCAAACTCAAGTATTGACGCTGTTTGCGGATAAATCTTCAGAAATATGCAAATTGACAAGTTGAATACTAAAGTTGAGCACAATTCACCAAGTCACTACAACCGTGGATGCTTTTCCATTTCAGTGATTAAATCATTGTGAATGAATAGTTATTGTTTGAATTCACCGCATAAAGTTACGAATGGCCTCATTTCTATATCGAACAATCAAAAGATTTTTATCAAGTTATGTAAGCAAGTCTATTCTATTCAAATGCCAGATGCTTACTTATTAAAATATGCGCTTTTTTGCACGGTGAAGGAAAGAATTTTTTTTTGTAGTTCCGTTTTCCTTATTAGTGTCAAATTTAATAATTTACTTAAGGGGTTAGGGGCAGTCAGAGATATGAAAAAAAAAAAATTAAATAATTTATTTTTAAACTGTTTTGTTTTGAATAAAAAAAAACGCTAACTGTGACTGTAACTGTAACTCTAACTAACCGTTCTTTTAATTAAAATATTAAGGTACCTAACTCGATTTCAGCAAGAAATTCAAAGTTATATACAAGAAATTATTCAAATTGACGTAGGAACAAATACACATTAATATTCGAAAAATCACGAAAATTTGACATTTGATATTTTATTGTAACACCTGATGATGTCAACATAGGTTGACGAAACAGCTGTCGCGTAAAATAAAATACAATTGTTTTACAAAAAAACACAGTTTATTCATTAACAGTTAAAAATGTTAAGGTATCATAGTGTTTCGGCCAAAACAATAGACTATTTCATTTATTTTTGTCAGTAATTTAATTTATTTTATAAAATTAACAATATTAAATTATTTTATTATGCTTTAATTTGATTTGATCCAAATATTATATATGAAGCTATCGCCATATCTGTTGGACCCTGTTCCATAATGCGGTGATCATTATAACTTCTTACAGATTCATCTTAAATCATTCAAATAAAAAATATTTCTTTAATAGATAATCTAGTGCCTTATTGAAAGAATATTTTTCTTTTTAAAACTTCTATTTTTTTTATGAACAATTAACTGTTGCATTTTTCCTTGAAAATCCGTAAGTAAATTATCAGAGGCCGGCATTTTGTTTATTTAAAAATCAAAAGCTTCGATCAGGCACTAGATCAAATATTAACATATATAATTATTTATTTGAATGATTTTAGACGAACCTGTAAGAAGTAATAATTATCACCGCAAAGCACCAATTATGGAACAGGGTCCAACAAATATGAAGATAACTCCTTATACATATTATATATGTTTTTAAAATTTTGGTCAAATCATGTTAAAACATATTTAATAATTTAATAATGTTGGTTTAAAAAAAAATTAAATTACTGACAACAACAAAAAATATTGAAAAAACTTGTTTTTTCATACCTCTCACCTACCCTAACCCCTTAATAGACCGGAAGATGGCAGTTTACATAACATTTTTATTTTTTTTATTTTATTGAATATTTACATTATTACAGCGCAAGTCAAATCAATAAAAAGATCGTCTACATTACAATAAAATACTCAACATGATTGCTTCGGAGATCGACGTGTTGCATATAAGTGAAAGTACATTTAGAAACAAATTCTCTTGACTTTAGAGATTATCTTGTATCCCTAGAGTTGAACCATCTCTCATGCGTTCCTGGTATTTCACCTGTTCTCAAATAGACGCCGTAAACTGTTAACACATGTGTAAGAAAAATAAACTGATTTGATGATTGCTCAAGAAACAATGAATCAGCGGAATATTTTTTTTCATATCACTAATCTTCTTCTTTGTGTGTCATGTCTGGTCTTGCCGACGTTGACTATCATTTGAGAGTGCATGTTTTCGTCTTGCGCAGTTCTAATTTTTGTTTTCATTCATTCTTTTATTTATTTATAAAGATTCCAAACATTGCAGATGCGTCCAAATCGTCTGCAACCTCAAAAATACATAACAAGATATATTTTCAAAATAAGATTAAAAAAAAAAACATAATACATATATACTATGGCATCAGAGATAACAATCATAACATTGATATTGCATCCCTGAGGCAACTCACACTATCACGAAATATGTCGACCTCCGAGGCGATCCGATTAAGCAATGAGATTGCTCTACCCATAGGCATAACCATTGGAAGTTTGGTTCAGCGCGGCAATTAAAAAAATATGTTCTGTATTTGACGAAGGTAATTATCAGAGGTGTTATGAACAAAATAATGAAAGGATCATTAAGATGGTATGGACGTATGGAAAGAATGATAAAAAAATGATATGTTAACAATGTAAATGGAACCAGAAATAGAGGAAGACCGAGGAAAACGTGGCACGATTAAATAAATCAAATATTGAATGTCAGCCATGTGCGGAATCAGAGAAATCGACTTGCGTGCATGACTCGATGTATGAATGTTGAGAAAGCGAGAGAAATATGTCAGGAAAGAAAAGTGTGGCAGTTCATTATTTCTGCCTACCCCTTCGGGGAGACGGCGTGCTGATGGTTAGTTAGTTAATTATCAGAGATATATAGACCTTTATCAGTCGGGACATCCGAGTTATGTATATGGCCGCCAATCAGCTGAAAGACGTGAACTCCCAAGTGGATATTCCTTTCTCTCTCCAATGATTGGTAGCTTAGCATACCTAGCAGGAATTGGAAAGAGCGACGGGTAATAACCGCGCTCCCTTAGGTAAAGAAAGCGCAGATTTTTTTTCTGCATAAAATACTGCCTTGACTGTTCTGATACCAGTCCAGTCACGAATGTTCCGGAGCCAAGAGATCCGTCTTCCCTTCACACCTCGGTGACCCTCATGATTAATTGCAGTAGCTCGTACTTTTCTCCTCTAAGCACATGGCCCAGGTAGGACACCTTTCGGACCTTGATATAAGCCAGCAATTGTTATCTATTCTTGCTCTTGCATAACAATATTGCTAACCATATCGGTCCGTGAAATGCGTAGCATTTTACGATGTATCCACATCTCGAATGGCTTTAGCCTGTTCATAGTGCTGATTTTAAGGGTCCACGACTCCACTCCGTACAAAAGCGCTGACCAAACATTTCACTAATGTAATATAAAACACAATTTAATCTTCTTCGATGGCCCTACAGCCCATATCGAGCCTTAGCAAATATTCTTCGCCTCCAACTCCTCCTGTCCTCCGCTTCGACCTTCCAATCTAACACTCGTAACAATTTCGCCCCATCTCTCTAACTTCATCCTCCCATCGCAGCCTTGGTCGTCCAATTGGTCTTCTATCACCTGGGTGCCACTCCAGCAATCTTTTTGGGGTTCGCGATGACGGCATCCTCTGCACGTGACCGGCCCATCTCAGTCTATTCAGTCTGACCTGTGTGGAGAGACTGGGAGCTTTGTAAATATGGTACAGCTCGTCATTATGCCGCACTCTCCAGCCTTCACCGTCATTCACAGGTCCCAGAATTCTACGCAGCACATTTTAATCTATTTAATAAAATTGACGTTAACATAGTAATTTTACACACATTAATATAAAAATACTTTTTATTTGTTCTACTTTTGAATTTTATGCCGGGTATTATAATCTGCATGGGATGACCCGGTTATGTAAGCGAAAGAAACTCCTTTCGAATTTCGTCTGAATCCAACGGTTCCGAGTTGAATTGTTGTAAATCCAGTTATCGCAAGCGAATTTTCAGACTCGTGTGCCAATTCGAATTTCGGTGTTGTAAAAACATAGAGTACCTACTGACGACCTTCGTGGCCAAGTATAAATTCTTTAACTTCCACACCGAAGGTCCCGGGTTCGATTCCCAGCGAGGGCAGTGTGATTGTCATACTGTCTTTGGTCTGGTATAGTATTCACGTGACAATAAAATGGCGATAGATTAGCTACCTGTCACATGTCACGAGAATCGATATGATAGCTATGCCCTTTATATCGATTTGGCTCGCGCTGTAATGATGTAAGAGCGATTCAACAAAATAATTAAATTAAATTATATTAAAAAATTATTGTTAGACGAGTATCCAACTTTTCGGTTTCGCGTTGCTTTGTTCAACTGTAACTTAAAAAAACTAACTAAAAAAGTAATACGTCTTTCCCGAATGGTTAGGCAGAGATAAACGACCACAACACGGTTCTTTCCGATATCGCGTCATGCACGCAGCCGATTTCTCCGACTGCTCACGTGATCGAAATTTAATATATATTTTTTATTTGTTGGCATTGGTTTATATAGAATTTTATTATATTTTGCGGGTGTGACACGTTTCGTTTTGCTAAGACACAATTGAAGGAGTGCGAAACATGAAATGTAAAACGTATTCTAAACAACATTTTCATCAATTATCATCGTCATCATCATCAGCCTCTAGTCGTCCAGTGGTGAACATAGGCCTCCCTTCCTGACTTCCACAACTCTCTATTTCTCGCCGCTCTGTGCCATTGACCTCCTGCCACTCTCTTGATGTCATCAGATCATCTGGCTTGTGGTCTGCCAGGATTTCTATGGCCGGTTCTCGGTCGCCACTTCAGGGTGCGTCTTGTCCACCGATCATTTCATTTAATCAATAATAAAGATTAGATATTCAGTTTAACGTCATTATTTGTTTAAAAACAAACCAATTCGTCGTTTCCCCGGAATGGTAGACAGAGAAAATGGACCACTACATTACTCAATTCTGAAACAACTCGTGTTTTTCTTACTCCTGTAATCCATATTATATCTAAATAATTACCCTTGTTTCAAACAATGTGTGTGTATACAAGAAATAATTTTGTATAATTTGATTGTGAAGATTTTACACCGAAGAAGGATGCCAACCAAACACGTTGAACAGTGAATTACACCATTTTGATAAATGTATCAATTTATTATTTAATATAATAATAATACACTTGTAAAATCATAATCGCTCCCACCGGAGCTTCGTCAGGTTAACAGAATATACTGAGTTTAATATATACTGTTACCCTGAAGCTCCGGCGGGAGCGAAACCGGTTGGTGTCTATAACAAATAAAGTGGTTTATATACAAATTTTACAAGTGTATTATTATTAACTAACTAACTAATTATCACGCCGTCTCCCCGAAGGGGTAGACAGAAAGAATGGACTGTCACACTTTTCTTTCCTGAAATATTTCTCTAGCTTCCTCAACATTTATACATCGTGTCATGCACGTGCGTCAATTTATCTGATTCCTCACGTGGCCGACAATAAATATTTGATTTATTTGATCGTGGCCCATTTTCCTTGGTCTTCTTCTATTTTTAGTTCCATTTACATCGTTTACATATACTTTTTTTACCATTTTTTCTTCATTCATTCTTTTGATGTGTCCAAACCATCTTAATGATTCTTTCATTATTTTGTTCATAACACCATCATTCGCACCGCGTTCGCTTCTTATATTTTCATTCGACACTTTATCATACACAGATTATCCGCACATTCGTTCAAGAGATCTCATTTCTACTGCATTTATTCTACTTTAATCCTTCTTTTGCCAGTTCCATGCTTCGTTTCCATACATAAGGGGGTATTATTATTATATTCAATAATGTCACACCACAAATTAAGTGCTTCATACGAAAGTAAATATCTCCTGCTTACGAAAGTAAAGAACTTCTGCTTAATGCTTAATCCAATCTTAATAGATGGCGCTAGTGTTGATTGAACTAAAAAATGTAAAGTGTGGTGCAACATTGTAGCATATATACATCTTCCAAAAATTTATCAGACACGGTAGTCGTAACAAGGTCGGAATGGAAAATGTTGTATTACATAAAGCGTGCGTTAAACCCAACCAATGACAGGTCATAAGTCCTGTAAACGCCTCGACCACCATATTCTGTTTCCAATTTGCATCTTCGTCTCTATTGAGATACAATTAATCCTTAAAAATGATAACCCTCAATGGGCAAAATCCAGTATTCGTCTACAAGTATTTGTATACATTCAAAATGTTGATAGTAAATTTATTATTTATTAACATATTAATAAAAAATTCATAGTACATCAGAATATCTGATGAATTCTATTTTTAATTTATGTATTACATTAAGCATAGAAATTTCCGCTATTGTTAACTAGCGCAAACGTGTTTTATTGAAAAATATATTTTTTAAATCTAATATGGACATAGCGTATTCATGTTTTTATACGTGGTGATTTATGCCACATGTGATTGATTTCTCCGTGAGATTAATTATGTGATTATACGTGTAAACATAAATGCTGCATGTTCCATTTCAGAAAAAAAAAAACTAAAGTGTTATGAGTAATAGTAAAACCATGATTATGAAATAGTTTTGAACAAAAAATCTACTTTGTATGTCAAAACTCAAATTATACATTGTAAAAATGAGATTATATTACGATATACTAGTATCACATTGTCTAAACAAAGTGCTGAGAAACTACGAGTGACCCAAAGAGCCATGGAAAGAGGCATGGTTAGAATAAGCCTAAGAGACATAGTTAGAAACGATACAGTGAGAGAAAAAACAAAGGTCATTGACATCATCCACCGGGTGGCGACTCTAAAATGGCAATGGTCAGGTCACGTAGCCAGAAGCTCAGATGAAAAATGGATAAGAAGACTGCTGACTTGGAGACCGTGGGCGGTGGAAGGATAATCTGAACAGACACATCGTAATAACCTGGATGCAGTCTGCACAAGACATGGAAGCAAATGGAGGAGGCCTTTGTACAGGAGTATAGGCTGAGGAAGAAGACGACCTTCGTGGCAGAGTGGTAAGAGCTCAGACTTCCATACCGAAGGCCCCGGGTTCGATTCCCGGCGATGGCAGTGTGATTGTTACACTGTCTTTGGTCTGGTGTAGAATTCACGTGACAATAAAATGGCGATAGATTGGCTACCTATCACATGTCATGTGAATCATCAATATGATAGCTAAAAATAATGTGTATTCAGTAATTGGGTTCAATCAACCTGTTGTATACAAGAGAAAAAAAAATGAAGAAAATGAAGAAGTTAGTATTGAGAATTGTTCGAAAAGATATGGAAAGAGCAATATTGAGGATCAGTATAGTGGACAGGGTGAGACAATAAACTATTATAGCCAGAACAGGAGTGTCGGACATTATCGGAAGAGTGGTAGCGTTGAAATGGGGCTGAGGATTCCATGTCAAAATGCCTTCTTTGCTTGCTTCTGGAATTGTGACTTGAAACCTAGGACATCCCCAACATCGGTAGAGGGACGACATTGAAAAGACCGCTGGTATGACATGGATGCGTGTTGACCAGGATCGAAGCAGATGGTAGAGGCCTACATGCTATAGGCTAGGAGTGGACGGATACAGGCTGACGATATAATATTGTTATACAGTCGATTCCCAATTTTCCGAGATGGATGGTGAAAAAAAATCCCGTATAATCGATTTCCCGGTTAATCCGAAACATGAAAAAGTTATCTTCTTCTTCTTCTTTTTGTCCTGTCACACCTCCGTGGTGCATAGGCCCTCAAGGAACCTTCTCCATCCGACTCTATCGCATGCCTGATGCCTAACATCATCCCAAGTGAGGCCCGCTGCCTTAACCTCGTCCTGCAGGGCTCTTCTCCAGGTGTGGCTCTAGGTCTGCCTCGCTTTCTCTTTCCCCCCAAAGCGGACCAGTCTAGTGTGCCCTGCAGGCTGGGCTCCGTCTCAGAGTGTGACCGATCCACTGCTATTTGCGTCTAGTGACTTGTTCTCTAATTGGCTTTTCGCCTGCCATGGTCCAGAGAACTTAAAACAACCTTATATGCATTTACGTATACCTATTTACTTAGTAAGAAGCACGTGTTGACAGCGACACACTTTTTGACTGGTGGAAACGCCGGTCATAGTTTTTGGCGATGGCGTAAAATCAATTTTTTCTTTTTATAAATTATGTCCCGTATAGTTTGATCACCGACATTATATTGATTCAATAAATATTTAACGGGTGTACCATTTTCAAACTTTTGAATGATTTCGAGTTTTTGTTCAATTGAAAGTACGACTCGTTTGCGTTTATCCATTATTATAAGCACGTTTTCACAGTAAAATAAAATTAAAGACAATGTTTTATGAGTATGAACTACGCTGCAGGTGCTTTGTGCTTTATTGCAAACTCGAAACGACTATAGAGCCACAAACGTATGTTGGCGTTAGCGCGAATTTGAACATTGCCGGTACATCCCGTGTAGTGGGGGTAGGAACCTGGGAGTGGTATCGCATCTCATTGTATCGCATCTCTGCTGAAAGCTAGCTTTTTATTTGAAGCTGTCAAATCGCGAATACTTTTAAGACATGTAAGTTGTCCTGAATTACACTCTTCTTGACTCTCAAACCACTTCATGGCGACATCCAAACACTGAAAACCTTCAAAATGTGCATCTGGGGTTCTTTGATTTCCCAATGACGTACTTAAACATTGCTGATTTGTACGTCCGCTGTTTTTTGTTTATTTTGACCAATCCGGATAATCGAGGTTCTACTGTATGTGGCCCGAAGAAAAAAAGGTTGAGTATCATTGGGTTAGGCTCAAGTACAAAGGCGAAAACTATCAAAACTTATGGCGAATCGTGTCATTACAATAAAATATTACATTATAAATCATCTACAGATTATTCCTCTCTCGCTCTCTTGAATTCATGATATTATCATTTGGATTTTTGCCTATTTACCATATATTATGATTAATTGTACATTATTCAGGATGGCCCAAATAAAAACTCCACGTGCCTCCCATGTTATATCCGAACCGTTACTAAATTGACAATATTAACCGATGTCGTAACGTCTCTGTGATTGGAATTAGGTAAATCGCGCCTATATCCGTATTATGCAACACAACCGGTTTCAATTTAAAACATAGAAATATGTTCTTATCGGTTTTTCAAACATACATAAATTGTCTTGGTACAAGACATATGGCAGAGTTCACTAGTAGGGTTGTGCCATCGTTGGAGAGGTATCGATGCCTTTTATTGGTATCGAACAAAAATAACACCCCGATATATTTTTATGATAAATTTATTTATTTTTTCTTGAATTTATGTTAAATTCCTTTTTTTATTGGTTTCAAAATACATTATTATGATTACCATATCTCAAGGATATATACTCCTTATTAAATAATGAATACGAATGGAAACGTCCAGATTGTTTCCAGGAGTAATAATGGCCTAGCCTCACTACTGAGAGATATTTGCATGGAGGTAGATAAAATTGAGCAAGTCAGAGAGTTCACTTATCTCGGTACGGTCATGACGGAAGCCAACGATATGCACGCGGAGTTGGAACACAGAGTTCAAAACGCCTACGAGCTGCAACCTCCTTGCGAACGTTCCTAAAGTCCAAGCTTTTATCCAGAAACACCAAGCTGCGTATTAATAACACCATGTTGACATATGGTCGTGTACAATGACTCTAAAGAACAACAAAGAATCTACTGGTTTGAGAATAGAATACGTAGAATGATTCTGGGACCCAGACCCGGTGTTGCAGCGGGAACTTAGAGGCATATGACCAACCAAGAGATCCGTACGATGACCCAGCAGCCCCTTATAGTGAGAACCGTGATAGCCGGTCGCTTAGCATGGATTGGGGACGTACGCAGAGCCGAAGAGACCAGAGCAATCAAGACCCTGTACGCATCTATAATAGACCAACTGGAGTAAGACCTCTAGGAAGGCCTAGACTAGGTTGGGCAAATCGGACTGCTGGGAGCAAAAGGCGCAGGATCGAGGAGCTTGACGAAAAATCATCAAGGAGGCTTAAACTCTTCGTTTCGTCAACATTGGCTGACGAAACAGCTGTCGCGTAAAATAAAAATACAGTTGTGATGCATGAAACAATTTTTTTTAATTGAACAGTTTATAATGTTAAAGTATCATAGTGTTTCGGTCAAAACAATGGACTATTTAAAAAAATATATTATTTATTCTGGAAAGAGTACTGCCTCACTGACGTCGACATATTTGGGATCCTTCTGAGATACTTGTATGTTATCTCTTAGTTTCTTAGTTCTTATCGATATTGTATTCTTGTTTATCGTTTCGTGTCCAAATGAGTCGCATAAATGTAAATAAGAAACCAAATATTAAACTCGGTGGGAATAGAAAGCGTTGTATCGATGTTCGATACCTGCCAGCAATCCCTAGCACAGGTAAATAACAGGTTCCCGTGGTACGGTATTCCCAGACCTTTGTGATTTTCTTTTTATATTATTTTCACGACCTTAGTGAGGATGCTCATAACCTGAATTATAACCCATGCGAAACTGAACATTTGGATCGCTATCAAGTTTTAAATCCAAATTGCTTGTCCAAGATTATAAATCTCTTAAGTATTTAAATATCGTGTTTTGTATTCAGTTGTTACAAAAACATTTCAAATAAGTTATCTTTTCTTATAGAACGCTAAGGCATTAACACTGTCAAAATACATAGTAATAAACTTTTTGAAAGTAATAAAATATTTAAAAAAACGCGATATGTTTCGGAGGATATCTTCAGGTGTAAAAATATAACAAAAACTCAACAAAAAGACCAATATAAAACGCATTTAAAATTCGATACAATGATTCAAATTTAAAAATTAACCTGGGCTTTTTGTTAAAAGTAGGTACTAACAGTTATTTTTTAACAGTAAGAAATAATAAATAATAATAATACGAGTACATGATGATAATAAAATTTAGAAAAATATGTAATTTAGACATGTTTAAAAATTGAAACATGTCTAAATTTTTAAAAGTTTTTTTTAATTTCCAAAGTATATTACATATTAATATACTTAGAAAATTGGAAATAACCTTGTTTATTTCACAAAATATTAAAAAACACGACATGTTTCGGAGGATACCTCCATCTTAGGTGTAAAAATATAATAAAAACTATACAAATAAATACTAACAAACTAACTAACCAATCATCACGCCATTTCCACGGAGGGGTAGGCAGAGAGGATGGATCACCACAATGCTCTGTCCTGGCATACCTCTCGGGCTTCTTCTACATTCATACATCGCACCACGAACGCACGTCGATTATTCCGACTTCGAATGTGATCGCCTTTTAGTAATTGATTAATTTGATCATACCATGTTTTCCTCGGTCGTCCTCGGCTTCTTTTTCCACTCACGCTGCTTGTGTACAACTTTTTAACCATTCTACTCTCATTCATTCGTTCCATATGTCCAAACCATCTCAGGGATCCTTTTTTAATTTTATCATGATGCAGTCACCTGCCTTACATTTCTTTCTTATTTCATTCTTCATTCTTCTTAGTGTATAAAAATTATTGTATGGAACTTTAAATGCGTTTTTATATTAGTCTTTCTTTGTTTATTTATTATTATAATTTTTACACCTGAAGATGGAGGTATCCTCCGAAACATGTCTTGTTTTTTTTTTTAAATATTTTGTGGATTAAACATAGTTATTTTCAATTTTCCTGCAGATAATAGACCGCCACACTACTCTATAGCTTTAGACACTCTCTAGCTTCCTCCACATTCATAAAACGAGTCATACACACACGTCGATTCTTCCGACTTTTAACATGAACCAACTTTTAAAATTTGATAAATTTGGCCAGGCCACGTTTTCCAAGATCTGCCCCGACTCCGTACTCCATTTACATCATTAACTTATACCAACGCAGTGATCCTTTTATAATTTTGTTCATAATATCTTCTTCCGCTCTACATTTCTTATATCAGCATCTGAGATTTTGTCGTTTATAGTTCTATCACACATACGTCTTAGGAACCTCATTCCTACCGCATTCTGTTATAATCCTTCTTCTGCCAGTTCCATGCTTCGCTTTCACCTATAAGGTTTGGGACTAGAACTCCATTGTGAATGGCCGTTTTCGCTTTCATTGATACATTATTCTTTCCAATAACGATTTTTAAAGATCCATTCACTTTGTTACCCGCACCAACCATTCTTTCGAAGTCACTATCCGTTCGGCCGTCCGCTGTGAACATGCTACCTAAATACACGAATTCACTCACGATACGTTTAAAAAATCAAATCAGTTTATATTCTCAAAAGATATTACAAACAATTATAGTTTAATGCATCTATTAAGAACAGGTAAAACATAAAACAAATATAATACCAGGAACGCATGAGAGATGGTTCGACATTAGGAATACAAGATACTCTCCAAAGTCAAGAGTAGTTGTCTTCTGAAAGTACTTTCACGAATATGAAAGATATCGATCTCCGAAGCGATCATGTTCAGCAGTTTGATTGCTCTCCCCACCGGTATCACCAGAGGCAGGTTGGTTCTGCATGCTGGGAGATAAAACAGTCTGTGCTGACGCTGTCGAAGATAACCTTCTGGAAAATACGAATGAAAATATCTTTTTTTTTAGTTGCCTTATAGTTCATGCGAATGACATTGTTCGCCTCTCTAAGACATTTGATATTGCCTTAAAAAGGCGAAATATGTCATTCACACAAACTATCATAAAACTTCTAGAAAACGTTCTTTCTATCTTTTTAATTTTTTTTAATTATCTTTGATATATATTATTTTGTGCTAATACATACATTATTTTATTCTTTTTTAGTGTCATGTCTGGTCTACCCATCGTCACGTCTTCTTATTCATACCAGTGGTAAGTTATTTTTATATGCATCTTCTTCTTCTCCTTACCAATCTCTCCATTGCTGGATGTAGGCCTTTTCAAACAGACTTCATTTTGCTCTACCCTACATGACTCCCATCCATCTTCCTTATTACATGCATAGCGTAGCGTAAACCCGTAAGATGTTCTTATCTCTCTTATAACATTGTGGTAGAAGGTTTGACCGACTTTTCATCGCTTACAGGTGTGCCGGGTTTTATTGTTTTAGTAACACTACACGTGCACACACATTTCTTGCCTTCCTATATTTATATTTTACGATAGACGTTGTCCTGCCCACATGTTGGCTTGCCTGCTATTAGCTGGTTTAGCCGGCTTATTCTGTACCGTTGCCGCTACGTTATTTCAATATGTTTTGTCGTTAAATACACTCAATATGTACGCAATTGTGATATATGCCATACATATAATATAAAAAAACAGCGAACAGAATTTTAAATCTACACCACGCTACTACGCAAGTGATTTGCGCATGCTTAATCACAGAATTCGACATCAGTGCCATCTATGGTAAACAAGCATAACTATAAATTAATATCAGAAGGTAAATTATTCATGAACTTCCCCGAAGGTTTTAACGATCATTGTAAACTACCGTTTTCGCTTTCATTGATAAATTCTTGTTTCTAGGTCTTCCGAATTTTTTTATTCCATTTACATCGTTTCCATTGACTTTCTTAATCATTCTTTCTGTGTCCAACTAATGTATTGAAGCGAAGCATGGAACTGGCAGAAGAAGGATGAGAGCAGAATAAATGCGGTAGAGATATAGTGTGGTAGAACGATATACGACAGAATCTCAAATGCTGATATAATAAAGGAATGTAGAGCGGAAGAAGGTATTATGAACAAAATTATGAAAAGATCGCTGCGTTGGTTCGGATATAGGGAGCGCATGGATGGAGAAGGAATGCTTAAGAAGGTATTCTTTAATGATGTAAAAGGAGAACGGAATCGAGGCAGACCGAGAAAACATGGCCAAATTAATCAAATTTAAAGGTTGCTCTTGTAAGATATGACTCGTTGAATGAATGTGGAGGAAGCTAGAGAGGTGTGCCAGGATAGAGTAGTGTGGCCGTCCATTCTCTCTCCTACACCTGCGGGGAAACGGCGTGATGGTTTGTTTGGCTATTTTTGGAAGACTTAGAAAAAGTGGTATAATTAAATTAATCAAATATTAAATATCGCTCACGTGAGGAGTCGAAAAAATCGACGTGCGTGCATGACACGATGTATGATAGTTGAGGAATCGACAGAAGAAAGAAATGTCTGGCATTCCGTTATTTGTGCTTGCGTCGTAATGGTTTTTCTTTATGTTCGTCCTCGTTAGTCGGAGAGTGAAATTCAGTCGTCATGAGCTTGTAACAATTGACGTAAATGGCAAAAAAATTTGGACACTCTGTCAACAAACAACACTTTTTTAGGGGACTCGCGTGATCATAGCGCTTAGGAACTATAATAGAATAATCACATGTTTGCTCAACTTTGTGAAATCCCATGTCCCGTCACAAGTGGCGTAACCATTCGGAAAGCCACATTTTGGGGGTCGAAATATAGTTGTATGTGACGAAGATGCAAATTGGAAACAGAATATGGTGATCGAGGTGTTTACAGGACTTTTGACCTGTCATTGGTTGGATTAAGCGCACGCTTTATGTAATACAACATTCCCCATCCCACATTTCTTACGACCACCATGTCTGACAATTTTTTTTGGAAGTTGTATATATGTTAATCTGTAACACCAAACTTCACATGTTAGTTTCAAACAACACACTAGCGCCATCTATGAAGATTGGATTTTTAGCATTAAGCAGAAGATCTTTTTATTAACGCAATGTGAAAGGCTACCGCCATTAGCGCATTACTAGATAACGCCTGGAGATGTCACTCCAATTCATATGCTATAACTTGGACCGGTTTTTGTTTTTACAACATTTTGAATGTATACAAATACTTGTAGACGAATACTGGATTTTACCCGGAAATAATAGTATGTGCCGAAATCATCGTTTTGTCGCGCAGGACCAAACTGCCTTTGGTGACGTCAGTGGGAAGCGCAACTAGGACTTCGAATTCAATCGCCTTGGATTTTAACATTTTAAGTGTCATAGGGGTAGTGTTACACAAGATTAAATTAGGGAAAGAAAACTAGATAGCGGAAATATCGAGGCGAATAGGGTTAAGCTGGGCAGCTTTCGGCAAACTAAAACACGTCTTTGAAAACAAAGAAGCTCCAATATGTCTAAAGAGAAAAGTCTATGATTCATGCATACTGCCGGTGATGACTTATGGGATGGAGACTATGACCTTCACCAAGAGAAATGTAGAGAGATTAAGAGTCACGCAGCGTTCCATGGAAAGACATATGCTCGGCGTCAGTCTCCGAGATAAAATCAGAAATGAGGAGATTAGACGCCGAACAAAAATAACGGACATCATGGAACGACTAGCGAGACTGAAGCGGCAATGGGCGGGTCATGTGGCGGGACAGAGTGAGGATAGATGGACCCAGAAAATAATAAAGCGACCATGGGAAAATAGGAGAAGCGTCGGCAGGGCGCAAAAAAGGTGGGCCGACGACATTGCTGCCGTGAGGGGGAAAATGTGGCTGCAACTGGCAGAAAATAGAGATGAGTGGAAAGGAAGGGAAGAGGCCTATGTCCAGCAGTGGACCGATGAAGGCTGACGAAGAAGAAGACGAAGAAGGGGTAGTGTTATAAGCCACATTTTGGAAGCTGAAATATTATAGTAGTAGAGCAGAACCAAGCTGCCTTTGGTGACGCTAGTAGGAAGAGCAACTCGGACTTTGAAATCTATCGCCTTGGATTTTAACATTTCAAGGGTCATAGGGGTAGTATTATAAGCCACATTTTGGGGGCCGAAATATTATATTATATACGAAATATAGTAGGTGTCGAAATCATCGTTTTGTTGCACAGAATCAAACTGTCTTTGGTGACGCCAGTAGGAAGGGCAACTCGGGCTTTGAATTCAATAGCCTAGAATTTAAACATTTTTAGTGTCATTAGAGTAGTGTTCGCAAAAAAATATATTATCATCTGATAAGAAAAAGGCGTTTTCATTTATCGCTTCATGGTTTCTGGCAAAGTGTAACAATTTGAATTTTCTTGGAATGCCATTTGGACCTTCAACGTGGTAGTTTCCCGTTGCTTTCCATATTAGTATACAGTCGGTTATTTGAACGCAATAACTGTGTGACTTTTAACCTGATTCTCATGAAATATGATAGGTAGCCAATCTATCGCCATTTTATTGTCACGTGAATTCTACACTTGACCAAAGACAGTGTGACAATCACACTACCATTGCTGGGAATCAAACCCTGGACCATCGGTGTGGCAGTCATAGTTTTTGCCGTTTGTTACGAAGGTCGTCGTTAATTTTTCATTCATATAAATTATACATCATTTTCTCAGAAAAAAAAAACTAACAAACCATCGCGCCGTCTCCTAAAGGGGTAGCTAGAAATAATGGACTGCTACACTTTTATTTTCTGACATACTTACTGATTCCTCAACATTCATACATCGTGTTATGCAAGCACGTCAATTTCTCCGACTCCTCACGTAGCCGACATTCATTATTTGATTAATTTGATCATGTCTTCCTCTATTTTTATGTCCATTTACATCGTTAACACATACGTTTTACCATTATTTCTTCATTCATTCTTTTCATGTGTCCAAACCATCTTAATAAAATCAAATCAGTTTATTTCATCAACAGACATTACAATATTAATTTTTAAGGCATCTATTGCGAACAGGTAAAATAATAGATTTGTATATTATAGTATACTACCAGAAATGCATGAGAGATGGTTAAGCATTAGGAAGACAGGATACTCTCCAGAATTAAGAGTATTTGCGTTCGGAACGTATTTTCACTAATATGAAAGACGTTGATCTCCGAGGAGACCGCGTCATCATCATCATCATCATCTCATCACCATCATCATCATCAGCCGTCTGTCATCCACTGCTGAACGTAGGCCTCTCCCAAAGCACGCCACCGCCCCCTATCCATTGCCGCTCCCATCCATCCATGTCCAGCAATCCTCTTCAGATCGTCGGTCCAGCGGGAAGGGGGACGTCCAACTCTACGGAATCCTGTACGTGGTCTCCACTTCAGCACCTGTTTCCCCCATCAGCCCGCCTATCCGTAGAGCCACCTCAGTCACCCTGGTTTGTTGTCGAATAAATTCGTTTCTAAATCTGTCCCTCAAGATTGTCCAAGCATGGCTCTTTCCATGGCGATCTTGAATCTGTAGACTAGACCTTTTGTCAGTGTCCACGTCTCGGCTCCGTACGTCATGACTGGCAGGACGCACTGGTTGAAGACTTTAGTCTTGAGGCATTGTGGTATTTTGGAAGTGAGAACATGACGTAATTTCCCAAAGGCCGCCCAACCCAACTGAATTCTTCAGTCGGCTTCTTTCTCGAAATTGTTTCGTCCTAATTGTATGATTTGGCCAAGATATGTGTATTCTTGTACCACTTCGAGAGCCGACCCATCGACGGTTACTGATCCCGGGATAATATTTTCATTATACATGACTTTCGTCTTGTCCAAATTCATCCCGAGACCTATGATTCTTTTATTCGCTGAAATTTTGTTTTGTTTCAGGAACAATAAGTAATTGTAGGGGACATAAATACTTGACTAAGCCACTGTTTCTACCTGGGAAGAATAATCATTGACCTTTAAGATGGACGTTTCTTTGTATTATTTTTTGAGATTTAATTTATTCAAAACATAAACCGCTTTTTTGCATTTTATGGCGTGTGATCGGGCACATGTGACTCTGAGTCACGCTTGTTATTTCGATACTTATAAATATATATATTTAATATATTATGTTTGCAAACTCTTCAAGTGGATCCAGTCGACAAGATGCTGTCACTGATACCCGCATGGCGCAATCCCTTTGCAGATTGCAATCGGCAGACTTACAGATGGGCTATCGTCTCGTCTTCAATCGCTGCATTAAATAAAATAAGTTTTAGTACAATTCCTGATGCGTGGTATAATAAATGATGAGAGCAGAATAAATCCGGTAGAGATGAGATCCCAATATTTTTACAATTTTAAAATAGTGAAACACCTTTTTTAGACTTTTTTATTATGTTGGCAATTGCCTTGTAAAATGATTATTTTGACCTCTCATCCTATCGGATTGAGGTTGGTATGATTGGCTTGTTCTCAGAAAAGATTAATTTATTATCTATTTATATTTTAATTAAGCAAAATGTAAGGTTATTTATATCTCGATTCCTCAACAGCGCTTTAATCATAAGACTTTTAATTTACAGCTGTCTGCATGAGTAATAAAAATATATATTACTTACATGAACATTGTCTGTTTGGTGGACTTCACAAAAGCCTTGAAAGGGTACAATTAAAATATCTAATTAACATTCTGATTCAAAAGTCTGTTCCTCCAGAAATTATTAATACAATCAGAGATTTCAATATGAGAGGCAACACCAGAATTATATGCGATTATGAACTAAGTAAAACAATCCCAGTACTGACAGGTATACGACAAGGAGACAGACTAAGCCCTTTTCTGTTCAATCTGATAATGGACAAACTTATAGAGGAGACCCAATCGTTACAACTGGGATATAGGATGGGAGAGCAAATTGTCAATGTGGATGCTATAACAGTAGCTGAAAACAATAATGACTTAGAAAAAATTCTAGACAGACTACATCACGCCTGTAAGAAATATCTGATCTGCGGCAAGAAAAACAAGCCCAAGTAAACAAGGCAGCTGCAATCTTTGGTCCTCTAAAATCCACAATATGGTAAAATAAAGACATGGCCATTAATGGCCGCCACTTCAGCCCGCCTATCCGTAGAGCCACCTCAGTCACCTTGGTTTGTTGTCGAATAAATTCGTTTCTAAATCTGTCCCTCAAGGTTATACAAGCATGGCTCTTTCCAAGGCGCGCTGGGCGACCTTGAATCTGTAGACTAGACCTTTTGTCAGTGTCCACGTCTCGGCTCCTTAACTGGCAGGACGCACTGGTTGAAGACTTTAGTCTTGAGGCATTGTGGTATTTTGGAAGTGAGAACATGACGTAATTTCCCAAAGGCCGCCCAACCCAACTGAATTCTTCGGTCGGCTTCTTTCTCGAAATTGTTTCGTCCTAATTGTATGATTTGGCCAAGATATATGTATTCTTGTACCACTTCGAGAGCCGACCCATCGACGGTTACTGATCCCGGGATAATATGTTCATTATACATTTCGTCTTGTCCAAATTCATCCCGAGACCCGCTCGTCTGGATGCAGTGTTCAGTTCATCTAGCATGCCTTCTAGCTCCCCAACAGATTCCGCCAGAATAACAATGTCATCCGCAAAACGAAGGTGAGAAATGTATTCGCCATTTATGTTGAGGCCACGTTCAGACCAGTCCAAAGTTTTAAATATATCTTCCTTTTTAATATATCTTCCTTATTACTGGTTATTGATTTACCTTGCTTCAATCCAGCCCTCCGCATTTTCTCTCGCGCCTTCCTCATGTAACAACCAAAAAAGCGCTTTATCTTTGTGACACCTGTGAAATAGACCTACTTCTTTCGTCCTTATTTTGTCCATTACGCATTTACCATAAAAGCCGTGCCACACTGTTTTAAACAAGCTCTCCACATCGGTCTCCACCGGCGGCTTAAAACTGTGTAGACACTTGTTTGAAACAAATATTCGTTTGACCTTCAACAACCTTTGTGGACGGACGTGCATAGTAGCGTGTGGATCCCGCCGTTGTAAATACGCATTCCACAATGTGGGCGCTCCACATTCCACCAGCCAAGGTCAGTTGCATAGCGGCATCGCATCGGTGGAGTGCGGACGTATTGAACGAAAATGGTGCCTACTGTGGATGCCACACCAACTGTGGGCTACACAAAGGTGACCCCTGTGGAGAGCTTGTTTACAACATTATGTGGACGCTACACCAACCGCGGGCTCCACAGCTCTCCACCAAGGTCACCCCTGTGGAGAGCTTGTTTCAAACAGTTTGACACGGCCTTAAGTCTTCCCGAATAACTGCGAAAAATACCTTATGATTGATCATAAAATATAATGTATTAAATATTTTCATATACTCGCATCTTTACCACACTGAAGAAGATTCGCTTCTATCTGCATTTAGATATCATATTATTATTAGCGGGTAGGTACTTCTCTGTAGTACCTACGCAGTATATTTTTTTAATTCATTGATCCAATCTGTTTTATAATCTTAAATCCGGTTATAAAAATATGCTCTGGGGGTACGTTCTAAATATGAATGGTTCATAACAAAATTAAGAATTCTTTAGAAAATTTAAATATAAAAATTAATTGAATAAGTGGTATTGTGAAGGTCTAAGTAGGTGCTACCAAAAAGTTCGCGAATATTCCAATGAAAAAAGTTTTCTTATTTATCGTCCTTACAAGACGAGATTAGTTCTTAATCTTCTTCTGTCTGTGTCTTGTCAGGTCTCCCCGACGTTGACTATCACCCTCATAGTGATGACCTGGGAAAAAATATCCAGAGTGGTATCCCCTTGCCTTCTCTGGAGGATTTTCTGTCGGGGTTACCTTCCCTTAGCTGGGGGTATCCAGTTTTATGGCGCTGGAAGCTCGCCATTCGTCCTCTCTCTATCTGTTAAGTCATTTGTGCCACATAGCCATAGTTCTTAATGTCTAAATAAAATATTTTTCTTCTCTTTACATTGCTCACTAGTAATTATCGTCTCTTTTAACGGGTGCGATGGTATTGAGTTCATTTATTAATATATTAACAATTACCTTGCTAAAATCAATAATAATAATAATGCCAATTTGTGTAGCGCCGTTTTCGTGAATAACTCACATAAAGTGCGTTTTAACAATATATTTATCAACTTATTGAAAGCTAAGATAATAACACTGTGAAATTCCATAGTAACACACTTAGGGAATTGAAAATAACTTTGTTTTTTATCCACAAAACAATAAAAAACATGACACGGACATGTTTCGGAGGATACCTCCATCTTCAGGAGTAAAATATATATTAAAAACTATACAAAGAAAGACTTATATTATATATAAACGCATTTAAAAGTCGATACAATAATTTAAATTTCATAATTTACCTGGTGTAATTGTTATAATTACTGATAATTATTTTTTATCAGTAAGAACTAATAAATAATATTAAACAATATGAATACCTACATACATTGAAAAATAAATCATTTATTAATTTCTTTATGAATTATGTCTTTTCAAATGTATGTTTTCTAAATAACAATTTGATATTTTTATATTATCATTATGCATTATTCCGATCAACCTGAAACGAAAAGTCTATGAAGCCTGCGTTCTGCCAGTTGGTACTTATGGTCTTGAAACTGTTACATTGTCCAAACAAAGTGCGGAGAAACTACGAGTGACCCAAAGAGCCATGGAAAGAGCCATGTTAAGAATAAGCCTAAGAGAGAGAGAGTCAGAAACGATACGGTGAGAGAAAAAACAAAGGTCACTGACATCATCCAACGGGTGGCGACTCTAAAATGGCAATGGGCAGGTCACGTATCCAGAAGCTCATATGAAAAATGGACAAGAAGACTGCTGATTTGGAGACCGTGGACGGCAAAGAGAAGTGCAGGGCGACTGCAACTACGGTGGAAAGATGATTTGAACAGACATGTCGCAATAACCTGGATGCAGTTTGCACAAGACATAGTGACATGGAAGCAAATGGAGGAGGCCTTTGTCAAGGAGTGAACGGGAATAGGCTGAAGAAGAAGAAGAAGATTTGGTCCTTAGACTTCCTTTGATGAATTATACCTTCTACCTACCGGACAAATTACGAAGATCGGACTTTTACGGTGGCAGGTCCGTCTGCCTGGAATAAGCTCCCTGCACGTCCAGATGCATTGACAATCCACACCTATAAAAATACACCTTTTCAAAATATCACATAAAATAACTATTGCTGGTGTCAGACGCAGATCTCATGACTAAAAATACTGTCAAAGCGCCCTTGAGGTGAGTTATTCACGAAAACTGCGCTATACAAATTTGCCTAATTATTATTATTAAGAATTTCGCAATTTTTTGATAGCCCCTTAAGTTGAAGGAAATTTTCTATCAAAATACATAAAATAAAAAAAACGGTTACGGGTTTTACAATTCTGTTATTGCATGTTAAAGTGTATTTCGACTCGTTTGTCTTGAAATAATAACATTAAATATTATTATATAAACAACTTTAAAGATAGTCGATTTTTTGTCGTTGTTGTCTAGACGTGATTTATTTAGTTGCATTTCTATACAATATAACAACTTATATAATAGACAACATACGTATATAAATGTATATTGTTTTTCATACAAGTAAACATGTTTTCAAAACGTCAATTAATTTACCACTAAAACCCATGATGCATAACACTATTAATTCCAACTCACACTGTCATGAAATATGTCGACCTCCGAGGCGACTCGATTAACAATGAGATTGCTCTACCCACAGGCATAACCATTGGCAGGCTGGTTCTGCGGCGTGGTAAATAAAACAATCTGTGCTGTCTTTGACGAAGGTGATCTGGGACAAATAGACCTACATCACTCAGGACATCCGAGTTTTGTATACGGCCGCCAATCAGCTGAAAGAAGTGAACTCCTTCTTTCAGCTGATTAGCGGCAGTATATACTCGTATAACTCGGATGTCCTGAGTGATGTAGGTCTATTTGTCCCTGATCACCTTCGTCAATTACAGCATAGATTGTTTCATTTGCCGCGCTGCAGAACCAACCTGCCGATGGTTATGCCTGTGGGTAGGGCAATCTTATTTATAACGGCAATCTTTCGTGATAGTGTGAGTTGCCTCAGGGATGCAATATCAATGTTGTGATTGTTATCTCTGATGCCGTAGTATTTATGTATTTTGTTATTTTTTAAATGTTATTTTGAAAATATGTATATCTAATTATGTAATTTTGAGGTTGCAGACGACTTGGACGCATCTGTAATGTTTGTAATCTTTATAAATAAAAAAATGAAAATGAAAGAAGTGAACTCCCAAGTGGATATTCCTCCTTTCCACCAATGATTAGTAGCTTAGAACTCCTAGCAAGAATTTACTCGGAAAGAGACATGGGTAAAAACCGCGCTCACTGATGTAAAGTTTAAGTATAAAAATGCTACTATTTTTTAATAAAAATATGTACCAATATTGCCAGGTGAGTTTTTACATTATTGTGGCCAACATGGTGGCAACATAGCGGGCCAACATCTAATGGCAACATGGTGGGCCAACACCCAATGGCAACATGGTGGGCCAACATGGAAAAGGAGCTCCAACGCGAAAAGTTTGGCGTTTTCGTACGAGGAGGGCCGACCCCAGATGATGGGAAATGGCAAAGGGAAAGAAGAAGAAGAAGAGTTTTTACATTATTGCAACTCATATATTTTATTTAAAAATAAAAATATCACGAATTATTATCAAATTAAACACATTTTTATCGATCTGCTCATATAAATAAACAAAGAACATATTTATATTAAATTATTTTTCCCATATTTTATTTTGCATAGATAATCAAAGATATGTTTTTGCTTAAAAAAAACTTTAAATGATGGGTTAAATAACATTGAGTAAGGTATTAAATTTATGTCAACAGAGTTTTAAGTGCGTAAATATCTTCTGGACTAGAATGTATATTTAGTCATGGTAGTGTGATCTTTCAAAAAACACAAGTATAAAATATTCATTAAAGCACGACGTTCATAAACAACCACTTAATAATTGAAAATATAGTTTTAAATATTTTAAATATTTTAAATATGGGCTCCCTGTATTGGCGTATCTTATTTATGTCATTATAGATACGTAACAATGTAGCATGTGTAATCTAAAACAAGTGGACGAATTTGTATATTAAGAACGTATGTTAACCGCAGAGCTCGAGAGAAGAAATGGACTAAGCTGGACAGCTTTCGGAAAAATGGGTTACATCCTTAAAAAACAGAAAATACCGATCAACCTGAAACGAAATGTTTATTAAGTCAGTGTTCTGCCAGTTGGTACTTATGGTCTTGAAACTATAACATTGTTCAAACGAAGCGTCGAGAAACTACGAATGACCCAAAGAGCCATGTTATTAATAAGCCTAAGAGACAGAGTCAGAAACGATACGGTGAGAGAAAAAACAAAGGTCACTGACATCATCCGTCAGATAGCGACTCTAAAATGGCAATGGGCAGGTCACGTAGCTAGAAGTTCAGACGAAAATTGGACAAGAAGACTGCCGACTTGGAGACCGTGGATGGCAAAGAGAAGTGCAGGGCGACAGCTACTACGGTGGAAGATTGATCTGAACAGACGCGTCGGAATAACCTGGATGCAGTCTGCACAAGACAGAGTGACATGGAAGCGAATGGAGGAGGCCTTTGTCCAGGAGTGGACGGGAATAGGAAGGGAAGAAGAAGAAGAATAAGAAGATGTTTACATAGAATCGGGGAGTGCGGAGAAAAACTGAAAGATGGCCTGGGACAATCAAGAAAGTGAAAGTTGTGATCGCAAAAAAAAATCTAATTAATCGACATTGACAGACTATTGGATAATAAAATATATCATATTTAATTTAAGTTTTTTCGTGTATATAAAGAATTTTGACAGGTGTAAAAATAAAAATTTCATTTGTTCCAATGACAATTTGAATAATTTATCAATATTATTTTTAAGCTCTTGCTGGTGTTTGATTGCTTTAAGTACCTAATTGCAGCTCATTAAAAAAAAAACGGTGGATGCGAGTAACATAAATCTAATAATCACAAAAGTCCGGATCGTCCATGTCAACAAGTGCACCATCTAAAATAAATACTATGTGTTAATATATTTTATTTTGTTATTTTATTTTATTTTATATCATTGTATTTTATATGATTTGTTTTAGATTTATTTTGTGGATGTTGGACGATCGAAGTGTGCGTGGGAGATGTCTATTGGTGGCGATGAGGTTCGCAACCCATCACACCGCGTCTCCGGCGGAGCGAAAAGAGAAGGATGGAGTGCCACATCGGTTAAAATGTGACAGTCCATTCTTTCTGCCTACCCTTTCGGGGAGACGGCGTGATGGTTAGTTAGTTAGTTAGTAATTTAAATCGACATTGACAGACTGGTGAATGATAAATTGGATAATAATTAAAAAAAAATCCTTCTTACAATATATTGTATAAATATTGCTCATTCAGTACAAACATATTATAGTATATAATCTCATGGATAAACAACTTTGGAATCAAGATGATAAATGCTAACTTTCCTGTCTTGTCCTTCACGTCTTCTTAGGCCAATGGCTTCTTGCGTAACAACGGAAATAATGTGTTAACCCTTTGCTGCCAATGTCGAGTTACACTAGACATTTAATTTTTCTGCGAATTCTATGTCACGACATTTTAAATTGCATTTTTATCTTAACATTAAATGGGGCTTTAAACAATCATGTTTTAAGAATTAATTGTATCTCAATAGAGACGAAGATGCAAATTGGAAATAGAATATGGTTGATCAAGGCGTTTACAGGACTTATGACCTGTCATTGGTTGGGTTAAGCGCACACTTTATGTAATACAACATTCCCCATTCCACATTTTTTCTTATGACCACCATGTCTGACAAACTTTTTGGAAGTCATATATATGCTAATCTCTAAGACTACTCTTTACGTGGTAGTTTATACAATCTACATACTAACGCCATCTATGAAGATTTTGTGTTAATTAAGCATTAAGCAGAATATCTTTTTTAACACAATTTGAAAGGCTACCGCCATTAGCGCATTGTAAGAAGCCGCCTGGAGATGTCACTTTTATTTTATTGTTGTGACAGCTGTTTCGCCAATCAATGTTTGCATCATCAGGAAATATAATTAACTCACGAATCAAAGTTGATTGTAAACTGCGATAATGTCCAAATGGGTTGGCGTAAAAGCTGTTACGACAATTACATTAAAATTTAATAGATATATTCTGATGTAATTTGAAAAGTAAATACTCGTATAACTCGTGGTTGTCTAACCTCTGCTTACACCTTCGTGGCAATTTGTTAGTAATTGATAAGAATTCTTAAGAATTATTAGACGAGAGAATACTTGTATGAAATATACGTTAGCTTATTATACAACCTAGAGAAAATACTACACTTTTTAAACTTTTGACTATTTTACTTTTTCGACATGTTTGCAATGTTTAATACTTTTATTGTCGAGAGAATAATATGCTATTATAAATGAAAACGCCTGTTTTCTAGGAGTTTTATTAAATTTGATATGGAACGACATGTTTCGCCCTTCAAAGGCATTATCAAAATGCTTTATTACAAAATATTAAAACATTGTTTTATTATTTGATGACATTTCGATGGTGCCTTAGAAGGGCGAAACATGTCATTCCATATAACATTTAATAATACTCCTAGAAGACAGACGTTTTCATTTATATTAATTATTTAATATGGAGTTTTACATCATTGTTCAAGAAACAATAAATAAATTAATTGCTTATATCGTTTTTCGTTCGCCCGGTGATCAAGGTGAAATAAATTATGTTTTAAAACTAAAAAAATATATATTTATATGTACGATTATTTCATTGTTTTTTCCTCATTTTAGTGTTTTTCGACGTATTTCGAAGGTATAATACTTTTTATCATCGTGAGAACGACATACACTCCTTTAAAAAATCGTTCAATCGTCGATGACGGCATAATACTTTCTAAAAAACAACAATCCATCACGCCGTTTCTTCGAAAGGGTAGGCAGAGAAAATGTTCTATCCTGGCACACGTCTCTAGGTTCCTCCAAATTCATACAGCAAGTCATACACGCTCGTCGATTCTTCCGGCTTCTAACATGGGTGACCTTTAAAATTTGATTGATTTGGTCAAGCTATGTTTTCCTCGGTCTTCCTCGACTCCATACTCCATTCACATCTTTGACGTTTACTTTTTTAATGAAGAAGAAGAAAAAGTTAGTTTTTAAAATTGTTTATAATTAAAAAATAATAATACTACTATTAATGTAATCTATGTACTTCCTGTTATTGTTTATCGTTTTTAATTTATTATATTTCATTATTTTTGACTCTATACTATGAGTAATTGTTCCTTCCAATTACTGTTTTATTATTCTTATATTTTTCATCTTTAATATTATCTCCTATGAATAGTAACTAACCGTTCTTTTAATTAAAATGTTTTCGTACCTAACTCAATTTTAGCAAAAACTTCAAAATTATATCAAAGAAATTATTCAAATTAACTTAGGAACAAATACACATAAAGATTCGAAAAATCACGAAAACTTGACATTTGATATACTCGTATTATTGTAACACCTGATGATGTCAACGTAGGACGAACGCAACATCAGATGAGAGTAGTGATGTCAGGAGTTCCACTATTGAACACCAAGGAGTTTGTATACCTCGGGAGCAAAATAACTGCTGTCTAAGTGCGAGGTCGAGAGCCGTATACATCAGGCTAGGCTTGCATTTAATAAAAGGTCGAAAAAAATAGAGTCAAATAATATAGACCTAAAACTGAGAATACTCCTCATCAAGACCTATGTATGGAGTGTCTTGATGTACGGCTGCGAGACATGGTGCCTATCCGAAAGGGATAAGCGGAGACTAGAGGCTTTTGAGATGTGGTCCTATAGAAGACTATTTGGAATTTCCTGGAGAGACCACATCACGAATGAGGAAGTTCTTCAAGGAATCGTAGGAGGAAGGCACCTGCTCAGGACCTTGTCCGAAAGGCGTGCAAGATGGGTCGGCCATGTAATACGTCAAGAAGGTCTCTTGCATGCCATAATGGAGGGTATGACCGAGGAGACAAACTCTAGGGGACGCCCACGCCGAGAGTACCTGGAGGACCTGTTGGTGGACGTGCGCTGCTCATCATATGCAGATTTCAAAAGAGCCGCACAAGACAGGGAAGAATGGAAGAGAAGAATATAGGAAATTGCTTCAAACCAATCCCAGGATTGAAACCAGAGAAGGATGATGTCATCATAGGTTGATGAAACAGCTGTCGCGTAAAATAAAATAAAACAATTGGGATGCAAAAACAAAGTTATTTAATTTCACAGTTTTAATTAAACATAATTTATATATATTATTATACCACTACAGCTTGACTTTTATGGTTAAAGATAATTATTATAATTATTTGAAGCGTACTTGTTACGTATACGAGAACCACGCAGGGTTGGTTATTGCATAATGCAAGTGATGGGACCTATTTGGGCGTGGAATACGTTAGTGGAAACATCTCCGGCGTCCCTGTCTACCCCTCTGGGTATTGTCCGTGATGCTATGCATGCATGTATAAGTATACATCCACTACACAGGATCGGATTGGGATATTAACAATTCATTTCAAGGAAGGGAAGGTGACAATTTCACATTTCATGCTAATGAGATTTCATTAATGAAAATAATAATAACTGTTAAATAAAATAGCTTTGTTTTTTGTATCACAATTGTATTTTATTTTACGCGACAGCTGTTTCGTCTACTTCTGTTTTTCGTGATTTTTCGAACCTTTATGTGTATTTGTTCCTATGTCAATTTGAATAATTTTGAATAATAAAGGTTCGAAAAATCACGAAAATTTGACATTTGATGCATTATTGTTGACGAAACAGCTGTCGCGTAAAATAAAATACAATGCAAAAAAGTGATTTAATTTAACAGTTTAAAATGTCAAGGTATCATAGTGTTTGGGCCAAAAAAATGAACTAAAATAATAATAATAATAATAAATCATGATTAATATTTTATTTTATTCCACGTGATTTTTAGCTCAAACCGGTTTCGTCAGTTCACTGCCTTCTTCAGGTTTATGAAGAAGATTATAGCGAGCTGCTGAAACCGATCGAAGCTGAAAATGAAGTGGGATATATAAAAAATATATTTTATCATCGAAATATTTATAAAATTTTTGTTATATTTTCATTTGGTTCGCAGAGAGAATGGACTCCCACACTATTCTATCCTGACACATCCCTATAGTTATAAACGCACGTTTATTCTTTCGACAAGACCGATATTAAATTTTTTATTAATTTGGTCATTCCATGGATTTTAGCTGGGAAAGTCATCCAAATGTCCATCTTGTACTAGAGGGGATTTGTATTGAGAGGGTGAAACAGTTCAGGTACTTGGGAAGCATCATTACTGAGGAATTGGACCCTGACACTGAGGTAAAATGCAGAATAGAAGCGGCACGAACAGCTTTTAATAAAATGAAAAACCTTCTTTGTGACGACAATATAAACCCAAAGCTGAGACAAAGAATGATTAAATGTTACGTAAGGTCGGTCTTACTTTACGGTGCAGAGGCGTGGACCCTTAAAGTTAATATAATAAACTGCTTTGAAGCGTTCGAAATGTGGATCCACCGTAGAATGTTAAGAATATCTTGGACCGAAATGATAACAAACGCTGATGTATATCGTAGAGCCAGTGCAAATAGAGAACTGTTCACTACTGTTTAGCATTAAAATATCACATTTTGGCCATGTAATGGGAGGCCTTTCTGAACTTTTTTCCGAACCCTCTCCAGCATAACGGAATATCTCGCCTCGTGAGGACTCCATATCACAGAACCACTTTCGAGTCTGCTCAGAACCAATGCGTTGTATAGGACTCTGAGCACTCTTCCGGTCCGAATGATGAAGCCCAACAACCTCATTGCAATGTCACAAATCCTCTCGATATGTGCACAAAATGTCAGCCTACTCTCATAAATGATCCCGAGATCCTTCATCGTAGATTCATACGTGTGTTAGTTGCTGGTTGTTCATTGTGTATCTATGAAACACAGTTCTCAATGCTCTAGTAAAAGATAGCATAGCGCATTTAATTTTCGCGAAAACAGCGCTATAAAAGTTGTCCAAATTCATTATTATTATTAAGTACCTACCTAATTAAAGGTAATTTAAAAAAAAAACAGTGGATACGTGGAACATAAATTAAAAAGACAATAATATGCACCATCTAAAAACAACATTTTGTGTTAAATTATTTTTATTTTTTTATTTTATTTTATATTTTGTTTTAGATTTATTTTGTGGATGCCGAACTATCGAAGTGTGCCCGGGAGATGCCTTTTGGTGGCGATGATGTTCGCAACCCATCAAACCGTGTCTCCCGCGGGGCGAAAAGAGAAGGATGGAGTGCCGCATCAGTTAAAGTGTGACAGTCCATTCTTTCTGTCTACCCTTTCGAGGAGACGACGTGATGGTTAGTTAGTACCTACCTTTTTTTTCGGTGTCCCGGTTTGGGGGGAAAAAATAAATGGTCACATTAGTAATACCCCTAAAATCATATTGCTACCAACCGTGAAAATCTACGTAATCGCTGTTTGTTTCCCTAAATAAATACATATTGTAATATATTTTCTACCGCCGGCCCTGCCCACGAGATGGCGATTCGCCGGAGCCAGCCTCAGTTGAAGATCTGGTTTTATTTTGCGCAGATTTATTTTCTCCGCCGGCCGTTAATATCCCGGCCTGCCTTTCCATCCGATGGGTTATATTTAGAAGGCAGGTTTCTCGGAACTGGCCCTCAAACTGTGCGACGCGAGAACACAACAAACAACACAGTCTCGGGGAACAAAAAGTGGTGATCAAAAATGTTTATCATCGTGTTTACCTTTTTTATGGAGGTTCATAATGGATTTTCAAGAACTATCAAAGTTGAATGATTTATGAATGATATCAGCCTTGTTATGTTTATTTTGATTTTAAAGGAATGCCAATCGTTTTTATTTTGGGTATTTCCGAACAGTACTTATATAATGGAGCTCCACTGGCTGAAATGTCCAGAAAGGATACAATACAAGCTCTGCTGGACGGTCTATAAAGCGTTGCATGGAATGGCACCAGCTTATATATCTTATAAACTCTGCATCAACGAGAACCTGAATGCTAGACAGTCTACATTGCGATCAGCTAAGTCTTCTGCAATCGGTAGATTGACTGTGCCAAAACGCTGTCCAAGCACAAACTTTGGCGACCGAGCCTTCGCGGTAGCCGGCCCTTCAGCCTGGAACAGTCTTCCAGCAGAAATTAAGTGTATTGAGAATCAATCAGAGTTTAGATCGAGACTCAAAACGCACCTTTTCAAATTATCATTTCCTGACTAGAAGGGCTGATCGACTTCGTCAGGTGCAGCCCTCATACTAAATATGTTGATATTTTTTTATCATTATAATTATCTAGTTGATAAAACTGAGCATTTTCTACAGCGCCCTTGAGATGAGTAATTCATAAAAATGGCGCTCTATAAATTATCAAATTTTTTATTATTTTTATTATTATTATTATAATGTTGTTTCATAAAATTAATGGTGTTCTTTTACCGACCCTTATGTATGGAAGCGAAGCATGGAACTGGCAAAAGAAGGATGAAAGTAGAATAAATGCAGTAGAAATGAGATCTCTTAGACGAATGTGTAAATACTCTGTGTATGATAGAGTAGAATGGAAATATAAGAAGTGAATGCGGTGCGAATGATGGTGTCATGAACAAAATAATGAAAGGATCATTAAGATGGTTTGGACATATGGAAAGAATGAATGAAGAAAGAATGGTAAAAAAATTATATGTTAATGATGTAAATGGAACCAGAAATAGAGGAAGACCGAGGAAAACGTGGCACGATCAAATAAATCAAATATTGAATGTCGGCCATGTGAGGAGTCAGAGAAATCGACGCGCGTGCATGACACGATGTATGAATGTTGAGGAATCGAGAGAAATATGTCAGGAAAAAAAAGTGTGGCAGTCCATTCTTTCTGCCTACCCCTTCGGGGAGACGGCGTGATGGTTAGTTAGTTAGTCAGTCATAAAATTATTCACTTTAAAATTGATAACTCAGAATTTATTTGCAAATTGATATACAATACTCATTTGTATCGCACAAGATACACCGCTATACAAGTTTTCCACCTTCCTGTTTATCGCACTAACTACGCTCAGAGCGGCAATGTATCTGATTTGGAACAATAAGCAATTAGGAGACATTGATCTTGACATCTGAACCAGCGAAATTTCAGAAAAATCATCGGAGCAACCTTTCGGCGTGGATGAGTCCATAATGTTACATTCCTTTTTTACAAGGTTTCGGCAGCTCGCTGCCATCTTCTTAGCTGCCGAAGTCGGCCGAAGCCATAAAACCGAGTGGAATTTAACTAAATACCTATATATAATCAAATCAAATCAAATCAGTTTATTTTCTCAAAAGATATTACAAGCAACAACTATAGTTTAAGGCATTTAAGAATAGGTAAAACATAATATAATACCAGGAACGCATGAGAGATGGTTTGTCATTAGGAATACAAGATACTCTCTAAAATCAAGAGTATTTGTCTTCTGAACGTACTTTCACAAATATGAAAGACGTCAGAAGCGATCATGTTCAACAGTTTAATTACTCTCCCCACCGGCATCACCAGATGCAGGTTGGTTCTGCATGCTGGAAGATAAAACAGTCTGTGCTGACGCTGTCGAAGATAACCATCTGGAACATAAAGATGAGACAAGATAACGGAGTTCTCAAAGAATCCCCTGATAAGTCTGAAGAAATGGGTAAGTGTGCAAGCAGTAAATGCATTATAAAATATGATTTATGAATGTAGAGGAAGCGAGAGAAGTATGTCAATACAGAACAATGTGGCGGTCCATTCTTTCTGCTAGTTAGTTTTTTTATATTTTCCAGGAAAAGTATAATGTACACGAATTAAATAAAAAAAAATTTCAAACAATAATTGTCGCATGCAATAAAACTTTTAATGATTTTTTAAAAATAATATATTCAATGCGTGTGGCTAATGAGTCAATTTTCTTTGGATTTTAGTTTATTATATTTACGTTTTAACAGTTCGTTTTCATTTGTTGCGTAACAAAGCTCAGTTTCCATATTATTTGCACGTTCTATCGTCACGAAATATGATAAATTATTTTCTTTGTAAAGTCAATTAGTCCACTGATCTTCATAACAAGTCAGAATGAGCAGGTAAACTGGTATGATAATCAAAGCATTCATTAATTAATTGATTTAAAACATTCGTGAGTTGTTATTGCGGTAGAAATTAGAACCCTACCCTACATTGTAGGCAGAAGTCTTAGAGATCAAATCAGAAATGAGACGTGAATTTAAACCATCAAGGTTTTGCTGATAATATTGTAGTCGTGAGCAACACTCCGGAGGAACTAGCAGAAATGCTTAAATAACTAAACGATGTATCCAAATCTGTTGGTTTGAATATGAACCTGGTAAATTCAAAGGTGATGGGCACGGAAAGGCTTCAAATCAACGTATATGGCAACAGAATCGAGAATGTCCAAGAATATGTATACCTGGGACACAATATTCGATTGGGCCGAGATAACCAAACCACAAAGCTCAAGAGAAGAATTGGACTAAGCTGGACAGTTTTCGGAAAAATGTGTTACATCTTTGAAAACCGGAAACTTCCGATCAACCTGAATCGAATAGTCTATGAAGCCTGCATTCGGCCAGTTGGTACTTATGGTCTTGAAACTGTAACATTGTCCAAACAATGTGCCGAGAAATTACGAGTGACTCAAATAGCTATGGAAAGAGCCATGTTAGGAATAAGCCTAATAGACAGAGTCAGAAACGATACGAGGAGAAAAAAAACAATGGTCACTGACATCATCCACCGGGTGGCGACTCTAAAATGGCAATGCGCAGGTCACGTAGCCAGAAGCTCAGACGAATAATGGATAAGAAGACTGCTGACTTGGAGACCGTGGACAGCAAAGAGAAGTGTAGGGCGACCGCAACTACGGTGGAAGGATGATCTGAACCGAGTCGGAATAAGCCGGATGCAGTCTGCACAAGACAGAGTGACATGGAAATGAATAGAAGAGGCCTTTGTCCAGGAGTAGACAGGAATAGGCCGAGGAAGAAGTAGAAGAAGAAGAGAATAAGAACAATTATGTAAAACTTCATATTAAATGATTAATACGAATGAAAACGTAAGTTTCTTAGAAGTTTTATTATATTTTATGTGCATGACATGTTTCGCCTGTCTAAGGCATTTGATTTGACGACCTTCGTGGCCGATTGGTAAGTGCTTTGACTGCCAAACCGCAGGGAAGGAAAGGTTTCTCAAAATCCTTTTATAGATTAATTTGGGGATATTTCGAGAACTGGGCCTTGCTGGAGGGTGATGGTTATTTTGTTCCTGATTGATAACTCCGACAGCACCATCGTATAATTTTTTTTACCAAAGGCCACCAGAATCTATCTATCTAATATAACTACTAAACTCCCTCATGTATCTTGAGAGATTGATTTCATTTACAACATATTACATCTTAAGCTAGATCCCTTGATCCAGATGTACAGAAAAAATGCAGAATTGAAGCAGCAAGGGCTACATTTAATATAATGAAATCACTCTTCTGCAATGATAACATAAATTATAAACTCCGCCAGAGAATGATAAAATGCTATATGTGGTCTATTTTATTGTATGGCTGTGAAACGTGGACCTACAAATTCAACTCAATGAACAGACTGGAAGCATTTGAAATGTGTCTCTATCGCCGAATGCTCAGAATTCCCTGGACTGACATGGTTACCAATACCGAAGTCCTGAGGCGAGCTAGAGTTGACGAGTTGTTGTCAACTATCAATGTTCGGAAGATTTCACATCTGGGTCATGTACTGCGTGCGGAAAAATACCACCGTCTCCAACTGATATTGAAGGGGAAAATTGAGGGACGCCGATGTCCTGGCTGCGAAACGCGAGGGAGTGGACCGGCATCCGAAGTGTGGAAGGGCTGTTTTGAGCGGCGCAGGATAGAGACAGGTTCGCCGAGGGGATTGCCAACATTGGGGGGACCCTAGAGGGCCTTAAGCTAGATATATATTTTAAATTTATCTTTTTTATGACTAACAGCAATAATGTAATTGGGTTTAGGAAGAAACTGGATATATTTATGAAACGTGTTTATAAAAAATGATTCGTGTTTTTTACCGCTATTTCCGAGAACATTACGTACGTCATAATTTTGATTATAAAAACTAATGTTTTTCCCTGTTTTTCAACGATGCGATTACCTGTCTTTAATTGTTTGTTTTTTTTTCGAATAAAAACAAAACATATTCTCATCTCTAACCCAGGATTATTCTGTATGACATTTAACACGGTAAATATTTTTTTTGCAAACGACATGTCTTTTGAACTCAATTATTGCATATAATTTGTTTTTCAGCTATTACATTAATATGCTATAGGTAGCTAATCTATTGCCATTTTATTGTCAGTTGAATTCTACACCAGATCAAAGACAGTGTGAGAAACACACTGCTATCGCCGGGATTCGAACCTGGGACGTTCGGTGTGGTAGTCATAGCTGTTACCACTATGCCATTAAGGTCTTCATTTAATATCACTTGGAGCGTATTTATTATTTGAATAAATATAATTATACTTTATATAACAACACTTTTTATTTTCACTGAACTCAGACATGTTTCGGTTACAAGTAACCTTTATCAATGTATACAATTTTAACAATCAAATAAACCAAAGCGGTCACTTATATACTAAATGGAGATCGAGTTATATATAAAAGTGGAAGGGGGATAATTAGGAATGAGGAGAGGGGTGATGTAACGGGAACATATCGAGTGGAAGGGGTATAATGAGGATTGAGGAGAGAGGAGATGTAACGGGAACATTTCGAGCATGGGAATTGAATTTATATTGAATTGGTTATTTATTATATTAGATGGCTTTTTTTTAAATTAAACAGTGATATTAGACTCAAGACTCTATATTACATCTTGATTACATTGGAGTTCTGGTTTTTATCCTTTTGTATAGAAGTCGAGATAAGGGCATAAAAAAATCGGTGGAAATGAGGTAACTTAATCTAATGTTAGGTAGAACGATGTATGACATAAATCATATGAATTAAAAATACTTTTTTATAGAAGTTCTATTATATTTTATATCACGTATCCGCTTGCTCGCGTAGCTGACATTTAATATTTGATTGATTTGATCTTGCCTCATTTTCCCCGGTCTTCCTCTATTTCTAGTTCGCTTTACGTCATTTACAATTCTTCGTTCATTATTTCCATATATCCAACTGATTCTCTCATTGTTAGGTTCATAACACTTTCATTCCAACTGCATTTACTTCTTATATTCGCTTTCTTTTAATGAAAATTAAATGTTATTTTTGTGTGTGATGGCCTTCGCGGCATGGTAGCAAGAGCCAGCCATGACTGTCACACTGAAGGTCCCGGGTTCGATTACAGGCGATGGTAGTGTGATTGTCACACTGTGTTTAGTCTGGTGTAGAATTCATGTGACAATAAAATGGCGATATATTAGTTACCTATCACATGTCATGAGAATCAATAGCTAAAATTTGGTTTTAAATAACATGCTGTATACGAGTATAAATACACAATGAAATTAGAAAGGTCTCATATTTGGGTCATGTGCTAAGGGGAGAAAAATATCACCTCCTTCGACTGATATTAATGGGTAAAGTGGAGGGACGTCGGAGAGTTGATAGAAGGCAGCTGTCCTGGTTGCGGAACATAAAGAGTGGACAGGGATAACAAGAGTTCAGGACCTGTTCCAAGTGGCGCAGGATAAAGATGCCTTTGCTGTAGTGATCGCCAACGTTGGAGGGACCTGACACGGCACCGAAAGAAGAAGATACAAATATGGAAAGCAAAGGGAAACTACCACATTAAAAAAGCCCAACTGTTATCCCGAGATAAAACCAATCCCTAAGATTGAAACTAACAGATACGTATTTTTTATATTTTGTACCATATGGTGTTAATGGAACTCTTCAATGATCTTATGTGTTTGTGATCAGTATATAGGCTTTTAATGTTGGTACTGAGAATGTTTAACCCATTGCGCCACTAATAAAGATGATATAATTTGTTCATACAATACACTATTTAATTTTGTCAATTTTTTTATTATTGTACAAAAACATTAAAACTAAATTACACAAAAATAAAAATGGTAAAACATAAAAGAATACTTTTTTTTCGTTAGCTAGATCATTATGGCTCATCCCCAGGTAGTTTTGGAAGAGTGTGATAAGCTTTAAAGCTTTCTGGCATGTGGAGAGCCACCAATTTAGAATCACTAGAATATTCATCAACTTCATTCTCACTGCCACTTTCCAAAAGGATTCGCTGTATTTCATCCTCATTTGATGAAATATTACAAGCGCGACGAGTTTGTTTACGAGTGCGTTCGGCCATTTTATAGGTATTGACAGATGTTAAAATATCGTAATATCATGTAATAAATAATGTGAAATAAATTGTGATTACACTTTATAATGAAATCAGTAACCGAAATATTATTATTTTATTTATTTATGTCACTTTCATGAATAAAGTTATTGTCCAGAATTGTCCATTATTCTGGTCAACTATTTGGCAATTAGAATGGAATAATACTCCTGGCGACTTCTAAAACAATGCGTTTATAGGCTACAGCCTTCGGATTGTGTTAATAAGGTAGTTGGCTTAATGCTGAAAATCATTCTCCATAGATGGCGTTAGTGGGTCGGTTGTATAAGTTAATCTTGAATGTATTCACAAGTGCAACCAAATCTACATAGATGGATAATTGAACCTGACACGTGAAGATAGGTATGGATTTTGAAGTATATACTCGTATACATCTTCCAAAAATTTGTCATGCATGATCATAATACCAAAGGTGGAATGGGGAATGTTGTAATTACATAAAGCGTGCGCTTAACCCAACCAATGACAGGTCATAAGTCCTGTAAACACCTTGATCATCCATATTCAGTTTGCGTCTTCGTCTCTATTGAGATACAATTAAATTTAAAGTTATTGTCATTCAGTTTTACTGTAAAAAAAATCACTTCAAAGACAAACCGGCGAATAGCCGGCTTTGTGAGTCAGTGACAAATTGACCTTGGCGGGCGATTCGCCGGGTTTGTGTAGCAATGGGTTAAATTCTTAGAAAAGAGTGATCAACAAGTGCTATGAATATCCTACCGGTAGACAGTTCAGCGGTCAAGACCCGGTTTGCTAGAGAAAACAGGCTTCATGTGCAGCCAACTGCAGTTATGTTGACTATTGCAGTGTTTATCCTCAGCTAGTGAGATTCTTCGATGCCACAATGTATACCTTTAGTAAATAAGTAGGTGTGTAGAACATTTACTAGTAATTATGATATGTTCATCATTCTATTTTTAAAAATGTTTTAAACTGTACTATGTTTCTTTTTTTAATATATACTTAGTATACAAAGCTCACATTTATTAGAAAAATAAAATAAAATATTAAACATGTTTCGGACTAACCAGCCCTTCACCAGTGATATTATATAAATATTTAAAATATTATCAAATTGTTTACAAATATAGTCAGTTTTGACAGATGATGATTATAACATCTGTCAATACTGGCCATATTTGTAAACAATTTATAATATTTTAATATTTATATAATATCACTGATGAAGGGCTGGTTTGTCCGAAACTTGTTTGATATTGAATTTTTGTTTTTCTAATAAATGTGAGTGTTGTATACAAAGTACATAAAAAAGGTACATTAAACTTCTACAACACAAAGTTATGGCGAACATAGAAGAGAAACTCTACTAATTTATTGTTTATTGAATAATGATATAAAATTCTATATTAAATAATGTATAAGAATAAAAACACCTGTTTTCAATAAGTGTTTTTATATTTTTTGGGAAGGATCTGTTTCGCCTAGCAAATGAGACATATTATTCCATTAAAATATATTAAAACATCTAAAAAACAGACATTTTCAAAGTTTTATATGAAGCACTCACTTTGTGGTTAGACACTTTAAACTTATAAACTTACTAGGTATAAAAATACTATAACGCAGTTTGTATTTAACAACGGTATGTCCGGGTTTTAGGCTGTTTATTTTGTGAGATCATCAAATGATGTTACTGAAATTATTATTTTGTGATACGAATGAAATCCAAGCGATACTAGTAGGCATCAATTATAAAAGTCATCATCATCATCATCATCATCGGAATGTCCCTCGTGTCCGAGGAAGACTGTCCGTCACGGTTTCGGGTCTGCATGTGACCGAAGAGCCCGATCCTGAACCCACATATTCTGGGGTATCTGGGGCAGGGGAAGGCGCTTGTAATGGAGCCGTCACTGTCTCCCAGTGGTCTATCCTTTCTACTCCTCCTCTCTGCGACGTCGTCTCTGCGCTGTGCTTCAAAGTCTTGTGTGCCTTTATGTACTGCTGTTCTCCACCTAGGTCTGTCCTCTGCAGTCTTTTCCCAGCAATCACAGTCGATGCCAGTCTTCTGTAGGTTTAAACACAATGAGTTAATAACCATACCGTGATTAAACACAATGAGTTGTTTTATTTTATGGTTAATCTATAAGCTTAAAATGTCTAACCTCAAAGTGAGTACCATAAATCTCGTTTCCTGGGGTGCCGGGTGTGTATATAATTTTAGTAACACCACACTGGAGGCACCCCATTTTTATATGATTACAACAACAAGAACAACAAACCATCACACCGTTTCCCCGTAGTGGTAGGCAAAAAAAAGAATGGACCGCCACACTACTTTATCCTGGCACACCTCTCTAGCTTCCTCCACATTCATACAGCGAGTCATACACACACGTCGATTCTTCCGACTTTTTATGATTACATAAATGATTTAAAAAAATTAAACGTTTTTGTATAAATAATACGTTTTAAGTATAGGTACATTTTAAATCGGTCGTTAAAAATGCATTCTTCTAAATTGTCTACCTTTGTTTATCTCGGAGTAATCATCTGTCTAGTCATCTGTCATAATGACAGCTGATTTTGGCGAGCGTCTTTTGTTATATTCCTGACGACAATTTGCTTATCAGTAAATTGGATCCTTGGTACTTTAGACGGAACTAATGAAGACGTTGAATGCATTTAAAAGTACGCAGGTACCCAACTGACGGTGACATTAATGGTATGCTGTATCTGAATGGTGTTTTTTCTAAGTTAATTGACTCAATTTTGCAAATTTCAGGGTTCTTTAATAACTCTATCGAAGATTTTTGCAACGTCATTGCTTTATATAATATATATTTATGGGTTTGCATAAGAAATAAAACAAAATCTTAGCTGCCAGGAAGTATTATGCAACTATTATTCGAATTACGAAGTTTGGGTCCAAGCGAAACTAGTTGGCATCAATTGTAATAACCATACCGTGGTTAAATACAAAGTGTTTTATTATTTTATATCTACAGGGTTATTGGTTATTGAATACATTCCGTCTAGGAGGTTGTAGGGGAAGTTATTTCCGATGAATTACAGTAGCGAGCCTAGAAATCTTTTCACACTGAAAATATCGGTTTTTTGTAATTATAATATACATTTTTTTTTGTGATTCCTTGATAGCTTTTCACTCCAAATTATTAAGGGTCCAACAGGTAGAGCGAAAACCTCATATGTAATAATTTTTTTCAAATTTGGCTCTAATCAAGTTAAAACATCAAATAATAATTTTATGTTTTTTGTTTTATAAAATTAATTAAATAACTGTAATTTTTATTTATTTTAAATAATAATTTTTATCATACCTATGAAGGGCCCTAACCCCTTAAGGGGAAACACGTTACTCTTAAAATGACATGTTTTCCTTAATATTTAATAAGTCGTAAAATATTACGTTGGCAAGTCAAGCAATTTAAGTAATTTAGATGACTTCCGTTAGCGAACGTCATGTATTGTATATGAAATAATACACAATAAGATTTTATTATAGTTTATTAAAAAAAATTTTTTTTATCCATATCAGTAACTAGAGTTGTATAAAACTAAATAAAAAACTGTTATTTAACAAACTAACTAACCATCACGTCGTTTTCCCGGAGAGGTAGGCCGAGAGGATGGACCGCCATACTGCTCTGTCCTTACATACCCCTTGAGGATCTCCTACATACATACATCGTTACAATCACGCTCTTCAATGTTTCAGACTTCGAATTTTGCTTTTTATAATTAATTAATTTGGTTTGCTTATTCCATGTTTTCCTCTGTGTTTTAAATTTTAACAATAATAATGTTGAAATATTATAGTGTTTCAGCCAAAACAATGGACTATTTAAAAAAAATCAAAATGTTAATTAATTTTTTTCATTTTATAAATATTTAATTAAATATTATGTCTTCTTATTCATCGCACCGAATACGCTCAAAGCACGGCAATGTACCGGATGTGTGACAGCTACAATAAGTGGTTAAGTAGAACTTTAACACCGATGTTTTCCATATGAATTAATCTATTTAAAAAAAAAAATTGTTGGAACAACCTCTTGACGTGAATGAAACTATACTGTCGTGCTTTTTTATTTTTATTTTATTTTATTAACTCTTTAAAATATTACTTTTTTTTGTTTGAATTTAGTTTAGATTTCGATTCATTCGTCTGTACTGTTAACGCTTCTAATCATGTATATTTGTGGTGGCATTTAATTGGCATTATTTTTTCATTTACCACGTGTGGTTATATATGTATTACAGTCAATCATCTTCTTCTTTTTATTCCTCAGGCTATTCCCGTCCACTCCTGGACAAAGGCCTCCTCCATTCGCTCCCATATCTCTGTTTTGTGCAGACTGCATCCAGGTTATTCCGACGTGTCTGTTTAGATCATCCTTCCACCGTAGTTGCGGTCGCCCTGCACTTTTCTTTGCCGTCCACGGTCTCCAAGTCAGCAGACTTCTTGTCCATTTTTCATCTGAGCTTCTGGCTATGTTACTGTAAGAAGTAAAAAGAAGCAAGTAATAAAAAATAAATTTACCGTAAAGTCTGACTACTATTACAGTCAATGGTAACCCTAGATAAATAAAATAAATAAAATATGTTTAAAAAATTTCACAAACTGAATGCGATTCCGTTTGCTTTTGAATGTCCATTTCAATGTCAAGGTATAATTTAGTAAATAATTTTGATACCATTACGACACACTGAATACAGGCAAAAGCTTTCAACAGTTTTGATCGTTGAATTATTCACGTAACGTGAGAATAATATGACAGGAGTTTCCTCCTAGTAAAAAATCTGCAGCATATACTTAATGATGGACATACACGCCTTAAAATAAAATTATATAGGGTGTTTTTTTTAGAGGTTTGGTTTTTAATCTGGCAACATTGCTCTACAAACTGTCGAGTTGACAGTTGACAGTTGATTTGTAGTCAGAACGTTTTGCCATTTCACCCAGTTGCTCGATAAAGTTGTCGAAAATTGGACTTCACGATTGCGCTTCATTCGAGCTAATCGTGGCGCTCATATGCCCGAAATCATATTTAAACAATAATGGTATTAAATTATCTATTAAATAAAACCAATATTATATACATTTACATTATTTTGAATGTGTTTTTATTTATTTTGAACCTCTAAAAAAACACCCTAATACACATTGTTTTATAAAGTGTGAGTGTTTTTTTAGAGGTATACAAATTCAAAATAAATAAAAACACATTCAAAATAATGTAAATGTATATAATATTGGTTTTATTTAATAGATAATTTATACCATTATTGTTTAAATATGATTTCGGGCATACGAGCGCCACGGCTAGCTCGAATGAAGCGCAATCGTGAAGTCCAATATTCGACCCATTTTTTGAGCAACTGGATGAAATGGCAAAACGTACTGACTACAAATCAACTGTCAACTGTCAAATTGACAGTCTGTAGAAACAATGTTGCCAGTTTAAAAAACAAACACCTAAAACAAATACCCTGTATATATAGAATTCGTCATTTCAAAATGCGATGTCTTTAAGAAATAATCGTCATTGAATATGTTTTTAATTTAAAATTTTGCTTCTAATCCCAAATGTTGTGTTTGGAAGTAAAGCTTGTACCTGTAAAAGATAGATGTACTCGTACATAAGTAGGACCGATGTCGTAGAAATTATTTCAATAAGAAGAATATGTGGAAATTCAATGTATGAAATAATATTATTTAAGAAAAATATATTCGAAAGGAAAGTATGGCAGATGAATTCATCCTAAATAAATATGACACGCTGTCAGGCCAAAACAGCCATGTCGGAATAACTTGGATGCAGTCTGTACAAGACAGAGTGGCGTAGAAGCGAATTGAGAAGAACTTTGTCCAAGAATGGACGAGAATAGACTGAAGAAGAAGAATAATAATTAAATAAAACGATGTTTTTTTAACTACTTCCACTTTTGTCTTTATTTAGACAGCGACCGGTTTCGCCTGGCTCGCTGGCATCGACAGACTGGTGACACTATTGTAAACGTAGTCCTTTATATACGTATAGATCAGGGGTGGTAAACATGATTCTATACAAAAATAATCTTCAAATATTTATGTAAAATTTTCTGAATTTAAATAATGGTATTACAATTCTTGGAGGTTCGTATTTAATAAAATGGATTTTAAATTTTATTATCGCTTACATATTCATATATAATGTTTGACTTATTTAGGGTTTATTACCATTTTTTCAAACATTATATATGAATATGTAAGCGATAATAAAATTTAAAAATCCATTGTATTAAATACGAATCTCCAAGAATACCTGTAATACCAATATTTAAATTCAGAATATTTTACATAAATATTTGAAGATTATTTTTGTATAGAATCATGTTTATCCCCCCTGATCTGTATGTATTATATATAAAATACTAAGTTTACAATAGTGTCACCAGTCTGTCGATGCCAGCGAGCCTGGCGAAACCGGTCGCTGTCTAAATAAAGACAAAAGTGGAAGTAGTTAAAAAACATCGTTTTTTTTATTATTATTTAAAATGAACTTCCATCAAGAGATTTCAGTAAAATTATTTGATTATCTGAAGAAGAAGAATTTATTTGATGTCAAAAGAACACTTATACTAATAATATATTTTACTGTATTATGTAATATATAAATAATATTGTGTCCTCTGAATTCCAGTATGATAATTTATGAAGGAGTGGCCGCAATTGAGATCGTAATTTAAATATCGCATATTTACACTACTTTGCAAGAAGAAAACGTCGATATGGTTATTAAATTAAGTCGCTAAATGATTCAATATTACTCCAGCAGCTGGAGCGAGAGCTACGATAGACAAAGTGATATAAAACTACAATAAATAAGATATTTGATTATTCTATTTGAATTTTTTTGAACAGTTCTTACAACTTCTAGGAAAAAAAATATTACGTACTTCTAAAAACTTCTCTATAATCATACATCGTGATACGAACGCTCCTCAAATTTCCAACTTTTAACAAAGCTGCATTTTAGTAATTGATTAATTTTGTTAAGTTTCTGTTTATATTTTCATTCACACTACACGCTTAATCAATTTTTCCTCGTAAATTCATTCCATTAGTCCAAATCATCTTCTGAAAAAATCGTCAGACGTGTTGGTCGTAAGAAGGGCGGAATGAGGAATGTTGTTAAAACATAAAGCGATCGTTTAACCCAACCAATGACAAGGTCATAAGTCCTGTAAGCGCCTCGACCACCATATTCTGTTCCCAGAAAACAATTTACATTTTCGTCTCTATTATGATACAATTAATCCTTATAAAAATATCTTCTTATATGTTTTAGCTGTCTTCTTCTTCTTCGATGGCTCTACAGCCCATATCGAGCCTTAGCCTCCAGTATTCTTCGCCTCCAACTCCTCCTGTCCTCCGTTTCGACCCTACAATCTAACACTCTTAACAATCTTGTCCCATCTCTCCCAACTTCATCCTCCCATCGCAGCCTTGGTCGTCCAATTGGTCTTCTTCCACCTGGGTGCCACTCCAGCAATCTTTTTGAGGTTCGCGATGACGGCATCCTCTGCACGTGACCGGCCCATCTCAGTCTATTCAGTCTGACCTGAGTGGAGAGACTGGGAGCTTTGTAAATATGGTACAGCTCGTCATTATGCCGCACTAGCTGTCTTAAATCAATATCAGATTAATATCATATAAATGATATCGCTAATAATAATGAGCCGAAAAGCAATGTATGATAGAGGCTTAGTGAAATCAAATAAAAACTTGTGAAAGAATTATAAGAAAAGTTCATTGTGTAATGAAATAATTTATTCAAATGACCTGACATTGCAAATACTCAATTCTAAAGACGTCACTTTGGCACTACACAACAGACCAGGAGCACAAGAACTACGGGCGATGTTAAGAAGGCAAAAAACTCCTTAGAATCAACAACATTTGCATCTTGAATATTAAAAAGTTTCGTTTTGTTGTTAAAATTTCTCGTTAGAAATTCAATTGTTTTAAAACTTTTATTTTCAATTGTTAAGCTCACATACAATTAGCTGTGGTATTTGAAAAGTAAAATTGTATTACAGTTTATGACATAAGTACTAGCAGCAAAAAAATTGCTGAATTTTTCTATCTGGGAAGTATGTTTACAGTTGACGAAAAAATGGGGTAATACGTCGAAATAGGGGGAACCAAATAAATGGTGCATTCAAAATCATTATTGGCAATAGAAATATATCGACTTAAGTAAATACGGCAGTGCATAATGTGCCAATCCTTATGATTGTTAGTGAAGCTTGGAGTTGACGGATGAAAGTAGGGTAAATACCGTAGAAATTAGATCGCCATGAAGAATGTGCTAAACTAACTAACCATCACGCCGTCTCCCCGAAGGGGTAGGCAGAAAGAATGGACTGCTACACATTGATCGATGCTGCACTCCATCCTTCTGTTTTCCCCCCGCGGGAGACGCGGTGTGATGGGTTGCGAACCTCAATACCACCAATAGGCTTATCCCGCGCATATTTTGATCGTCCAACATCCACAAAATAAATAAAACAAATTATGTAAAATACAATAATGTAAAATAAAATAACAATATAAAAATAACATAAAACATAATGTTTTTTAATATAGTGTACATGTCAGCTGGACGATCCGGACTTTTGTGTTATCGTGTTTGTTTAATTTAAATTCCACGTAACACCGTTTTTTAATTAACTGTAATTAGGCACTTAAAACCATCCAACTCCTGCAAGAACTTCAAAATGTTATCAATGAAATTATTCAAATTGACATTGGAACAAATGCACATAAAGATTTGAAAAAATTACGAAAATTATTATATTAATACCGAATGATGAAGTAAGAAAGAATTGTAAGGCAGCTGAATGTGTCCTAGATAAAATTGAGAAAGGGTCACCAAGATGGATTGGACATATGGAAAAAATGGATGAGGGAAGAATGGAATAAAAGGTATATACAAGTAGTATACACGGAAAAAATAGTGATGTGGAAAGTTGAGGAAGGCATCGATTAATCAATTACTTATAGGCGGGCATATTGTAAGTCGAAAAAATTGACGAGTGTGTTTGTGGGTTATTGAATATTGAATAAGCACTGTAATTGTCAGGATAGAACAGTGTGGTGGTCTATATTCTCTGCCTACTCTTTCAGTGAAATGGCGTGATGGTTAGCTAGTTAGAATTATTTAGTAGTAATTGTTTGTCTATATCGGTACAACTTGACGCTGGTCACATGCCAACCTACTTTCCTGTTTACTCCCTTGTTGGTTTAGCGGAGGTAAGGGGGACAAATATATTTGTGAGCGCTAGGCTAACAATGCCGTCTCCAATGTTTGTTCGTAATCGATCTTAAAGGAACTTATAGCTTGATAAATTCTAGTGTTTTTCTTCGTTGGAGTATTTTGTATTCTTCTTCTTAAAGTGCCTTGTCAGGTCCCCCCGACGTTGGCGATCACTCTGATAAACTCTTCCCTATCCTGCGCTGTCCGGAATAGCTCCTCCACGTTTCCGATTCCCGTCCATTCCCTCACATTGCGCAGCCAAGAGATTGCCTTCTCCATGCCCCCCTGCGGCCCTCTATTTTCCCCTTCAAAATTAGATGCAGCAGGCGATATTTTTCTCCTCGTAGATCGTGACCCAGATATGAAATCTTGCGAACTTTGATCAATGTCAGCAGCTCTCCATTTACTCCTGCACGATTCAGGACTTCTGTGTTCGTCACTCTGTCTGTCCAAGGAATCCTGAACATTCTTCGGTGAAGCCACATTTCAAATGCCTCTAACCGGTTCATTATATTTACTTTTAGTCTGGTGTAGAATTCACGTGACAATAAAATGGCGATAGATTGGCTAACTATCACATGTCACGAGAATCAATATAATAGCTAAAAAATAAAAATTGTACACAGTAATTGGGTCCAAACGACCTGTTGTGTACACAAAAAAAAAAAAAAGTCATTGTGTTTTATATTATATTAAAATAATGACAAGCCTAAAATTAAGTGCTTCATACGAAAGTACAAAATGATTTGATTTAAAAACTTGAAGTTGTATTCTTTGAACGTAAATCAGTCGCGAGTAGTTTAGGTTTTGAAATTCTTTCCAAAAACTCGTTTTATTAGAACGACCGGAATCTCATTTCGTAATACGGCCCTTGTAAGGTCGCAGACTCCGAACAAATAATGCCGAAGACCCACCCAGCAAGGTCAGCTAATGCAAACACTTCGTAACCTGTACATTGTTAGTTTTTAAACACGTACCTACTATGAGTCTTGGTAGACACTGATTTTTAAAGTCGCCGCTGTTAATTGTACTTCTTCTCCTTCACCCTATTCCCGTTCATTTTTGGACAAAGTCCTCCTCCATTTATTTATTTATTATTTTTATTTAATTTATTAAAAATACCATTTGGTTATATGGATACATTTTAAGTTCTTACTATTAATTATGTATTGTTTCAGAAATATTTTATATTGAGTTGTAATGAGACTGCTTGTGTCTTTTGGTAGTTCATTGTAAAGTTTCAGTCCATTGTTCAATATCTTTGATTGTCCTGTCTTAGTTCGTGCATTCGGTAAGTGATATCTGTCACAGTTCCTGGTCCAGTGTCTGTGTATGTCTGAAGTTTTAGTTAATTTGTAGCTGCTGTCTGTTGTCTTTTCCGTGGTCACTCTGTGTACAATTTTCAAGGTCTCAAATTTGGTCAGGTCTGATATGTCACTTTGTTTTTCTTTCAAGCCATTCTGTTTCTTGCATTTTATTTATTTATTTTAAATAAATATATCTCAAGCATTACAGATTTTTTTTCCAATACACTAAAGATGCAAGTTAGAGATACACAATAATAAGTAATACATAATAAAATGTGTGGATACAATGTGTATGATAGAGTGTCGAATGAAAATATAAGAAGTGAATGCGGTGCGAATGATGGTGTTATGAACAAAATAATGAAAGGATCATTAAGACGGTTTGGACATATGGAAAGAATGAATGAAGAAAGAATGGTAAAAAAATTATATGTTAACGATGTAAATGGAACCAGAAATAGAGGAATACCGAGGAAAACGTGGCACGATCAAATAAATCAAATATTGAATGTCGGCCATGTGAGGAGTCAGAGAAATCGACGCGCGTGCATGACACGATGTATGAATGTTAAGGAAGTGAGAGAAATATGTCAGGAAAGAAAAGTGTGGCAGTCCATTCTTTCTGCCTACCCCTTCGGGGAGACGGCGTGATGGTTAGTTAGCTAGTTTTTTAATAAAATAATAAAAAGCGCGAGAAACATAAGATGCATGACAAATTAATAAAATAAATATACCATACAATCATAATAAAGATAGTACATCCCTCAGATGATCCAGCTATTACAAAATACGTCAAACTCCGAGGTGATACGATTAAGCAAAGATATTGCTCTACCTACCGGCATAACCATTGGCAGGTTGGTTCTGCATCGTGGGAGATAAAACAATCTATGTCCCCTTTGTCGAAGATAATTATCAGGGGCGAACAGACCTTCATCACTCAGGATTTCTGAGTTGTGTATACAACCGCCTATCAGTCGAAAGAAATGAACACCCAAGTGGATGTCTCGTCTCTTCTCGAGTGACTGGTAGCCTAGCATCCCTAGCAAGAAATCAGTTGGAAAGAGCCACGGGTAATATCCATACTCCCTAAGATAGAGGTATCGCAGAATTTTTTTCTGCACCCTCTCCACCATCGCCCGTCGCCCTGCACTCCACTTCTCTTTGCGATCCATGGTCTCCAAGTCAGCAGTCTTTTTGTCCATTTTTCGTCAGAAACTTTGGCTGCGTGACCAGTCCATTGCCAGTTTAGAGTCGCTACGCGATGGAAGATGTCAGTGACCATTGTTTCGGGTTTTTGACTCTGTCTCTAAGGCATATTCATAACATGGCTCTTTTTATGACTATTAGGGTCAATCTTAGTTTTTATGCACTTTATTTGGATAATGTAACAGTTTCGAGGCCATAAGTTACAACTGGTAGCCACACGCTTCAGTTTCATTAGTTTCATCTTCAAGTTTGTTTATCGTATTAAAATGAAATGATAACATCAGTAAACTAACTAACTAACTAACCATCACGCCGTCTCCCCGAAGGGGTAGGCAGAAAGAATGGACTGCCATACTTTTCTTTCCTGACATATTTCTCTCGCTTCCTCAAAATTCATACATCGTGTCATGCACGCGCGTCGATTTCTCTGACTCCTCACATGGCCGACATTCAATATTTGATTAATTTGATCGTGCCACGTTTTCCTCGGTCTTCCTCTATTTCTGGTTCCATTTACATCATTAACATATAATTTTTTACCATTATTTCTTCATTCATTCTTTCCATATGTCCAAACCATCTTAATGATTCTTTCATTATTTTGTTCATAACACCATCATTCGCACCGCATTCACTTCTTATATTTTCATTCGACACTCTTTCATACACAGATTATCCGCACATTCGTTCAAGAGATCTAATTTCTACTGCATTTATTCTACTTTAATCCTTCTTTTGCCAGTTTCATGCTTCGCTTCTGTACATAAGGGGGTATTATTATTATATTTAATAATGTCACACCACAAATTAAGTGCTTCATACGGCAGTAAATATCCTCTGCTTACGAAAGTAAAGATCTTCTGCTTAATGCTTAATCCAATCGTAATAGATGGCGCTAGTGTAGATTGAACTAAAAAATGTGAAGTGTGGTGCAATATTGTAGCACACATTCGTCTAAGAGATCTCATTTCTACTGTATTTTTATTTGTTTTTAATTTTTATTATTTTTTTATGTTTAACGTTATAAAAATACAGCAATTCTTCTTTATTAACTTGGTTATTACTTGTCGTAAAAACAACATAGTTATATAAATAAATTGTCATTTACCAGTATTACGGCTGTACACTTCATACAATTGTTAATTGAAGTCTTTATTGTTTAAATTAATTCAAATCAATGGCGAGTCGTAAAGACTCTGGTTATTTGAAATGTTATGGAGTTGAAAAACCGTAAGAAGATGATTCAGAAATTGAAATTGAGCAAAAAGAAAATTTGCAGCCTTGATGAAAGATAATATGATGAAAGACGACCTTTGTTTTAAGTGCTACGTTTGCCACATCGAAGGTCCCGGGTTCGATTCCCGGCGATGGTGGTGTAATTGTCACAAAGTCTTTGGTCTGGTGTAGAATTTACTTGAAAATAAAATGGCGATAGATTAGCTACGTATCACATGTCATGTGAATCAATATGATAGCTATACCCTTTACATCGATATTTAGAAGAAGAAGAAGAAGAAGAAGAAGAAAGGAAGAATAATAAATAATAAGTGTTTATGAGCTTCTGGCTACGTGACCTGCCCATTGCCATTTTAGAGTCGCCCGGTGGATGATGTCAGTGACCTTTGTTCTTTCTCTCATGGTATAGTTTCTGACTCTGTCTCTGTGGCTTTTTCCTAACATGGCTCTTTGGGTCACTCAAAATTTCTCGTTACTATGTTTGGACATTGTTACAGTTTCAAGACCATAAGTACCAACTGACAGAACGCAGGGTTCATAGACTTTTCGTTTCAGCTTGATCGGTATTTTCCGGTTTTTAAGGATGTAACCCATGTTTCCGAAAGCTGCCCAGATTTGTCCAATTTAGGGTAATGTCAGGTCATTAAGGTCACGTATCCAGAAGCTTAGAAGAAAAGTGGACAAGAAGATTGCTGACATAGAGACCGTGGACGCCAAAGAGAAATGCAGGGCGACCGCAACTACGGTGGAAGGATGATCCGAACAGACACGTCGGAATAACCTGGATGCAGTCTGCACAGGACAGAGTGACATGGAAGCGAATGGAGGAGACCTTTGTCCAGGAGTGGACGGGAATAGGCTGAGGAAGTTTATTAGTGTTTATGATTTTTACATATTTATTCAGCTGACCATACAGGGAACTTCCTGGAACCAATAATAATTGCGAGTATATTTGTCTAACTCGGAGTTTTCTCACTAACGACTTTAGTGTTGACTTATTTGACTAACAAATTTACACAAGTACCTTCTAACATCGGAAACCTACGATGGGCAGGTTATGTAACTAAAAGTTGATTGGTAAACGGTTTACTATTTGTTAGATCCAGAGGTGCAACCGGCGACCAAGCGCCCCCTAGGTTAAGAGCCTATGGTAGCCCTTTAAGCAATTATTCGAATTAGAGATGTGTCGGGAAACGTTTTCGATTAATGAAGTACTTAACACATTATATGTCGGCACTTTAAGATGCTATCGTGCTGAATATCTTGACAAAGTGCGGTTTTTGCCCATTTATAATGAGATACGAATGAAAACGCCCGTTTAATAGAAGTTTAATTATATTTTTTGTAAATGACATATTTCGTCTGGCATTATCAAATGTCATTCAAATTCAAGTCATTCCCAAATTCCCAAAAAAATATAATAAAACTTCTAGAAAACAGACGTTTCCATTCGTATTAATTATTGAATATGGAGTTTTACCTCATTGTTCAAGAAATAATAAATCTATACTATAATTTTCATATGAAGCACTCACTTTGTGGTTAGATATTAAACTTATAGATATACCGTAAAATAATTAAACACTTTGTATTTAACCACGGTATGGTTATTATAATTAATGCCAACTAGTTTCGCTTGGACCGAAGCTTCATCAGGGCAACTAAATAGTTTTAGTTATTTATCAAATCAAATCAGTTTATTTCATCAAAATACATAACAAAATTAAGGTTTAAGGCATCTATTGAGAACAGGTAAAATAATATATTGTATATAGTGTACTACCAGAAACGCATGAGAGATGGTTTGACATTAGGAAGACAAGATACTCTCCAAAATCAAGAGTATTTGCCTCAGTAATGTTTTAGCTATTATATTGCCCTGATGAAGCTTGGTATGAAACGAAACTAGTTGGCATCAATTATAATAAACGTACTGTCAACTTAAAACTAAAACAGAGGATGTTAAGGGTCTGTTCTGTTATATGGGTGTGAGACACGGACCTTAAAAGTAAATACAGTGAACCGGTTAAAGGCATTTGAAATGTGGCTTCACCAAAGAATGTTCAGGATCCCATGGACAGACAGAGTGACGAACACAGAAGTCCTGAATAGTGCAGGAGTAAATATAGAGCTGCTGACATTGATCAATGTCCCCAAGATTTTATATCTGGGTCACGTTCTACGAGGAGATTGAAGGGAAACAACTGCATCTAATTTTGAAGGGAAAAATAGAGGGCCGCAGGGGGCAGGGAGAAGGCAGATCTCTTGGCTGCGCAATGTGAGGGAATGGACGAGAATCGGAACTGTGGAGGAGCTATTCTGGACAGCGCAGGATAGGGAAGAGTTTACCAGAGTGATCGCCAACGTCGGGGGGACCTGACAAGACACTTTAAGAAGAAGTACTGTGGTTAAATTCAAAGTGTTTTCTTTTTTTATCTATAAGTTTAATTTGTACGTATTTTTTTTAGCCAAAACGAGAATAAGCACCGCTGTGTTTTAAGACTTTTAGATGTTGTGCTTCCCTAATGAATTAATACATCTATGGCTACGCCTCTGGGTAATAGAGTACATGTCTATTTTATCGTATCTCAATGACATTGAAATGTCATCTTGACCTTGACTCTTGACAGTTTGTTATGTATACGTGTCGTTGCAGTTATGTGAACTCGGCTTTATGAATATTGTCGCATTGAGGCGACACTAGCTTCATATTAATATTGGATTTTTTATTTAAATCACAACCCATATAGATGTTAATAATCAATGAAATCTATTAAATAAATTGGTGTAACTGTAAACGTGATTGTGAAAATGTGATTTAATGAATTAAAACATTGTTTTTATTTCTTCCTTCTTATTCTTCCTCAGCCTATTCCCGTCCACTCCTGGACAAAGGTCTCCTCCATTTGCTTCCATGTCATTGCATCCAGGTTATTCCGACGTGTCTGTTTAGATCATCCTCCCACCGTAGTTGCGGTCGCCCTGCACTTCTTTTCGCCGTCCACGGTCTCCAAGTCAGCAGTCTTCTTGTCCACTTTTCATCTGGGCTTTTGGCTACGTGACCCGCCCATTGTCATTTTAGAGTCGCCACCCGGTGGATGATGTCAGTGACCTTTGTTTTTTTCTCTCACCGTATCGTTTCTGACTCTGTCTCTTAGGCTTATTCCTAACATGGCTCTTTCCACGGCTCTCTGGGTCAGTATATATAACATTTAATCATTCTTTGTCGGAGTTTCAAGTTAAGATTATCGTTGCAAAATAACGTTCTCATTTTATTAAATGCAGCTCGTGCAACTTTAAAAAGTTGTTTATACTAAGTTAAAAATGTAAAATTTTATTAGGTGTATAACTTTGCTTCCGCCGTTTTTTTCTCCGAAATTCGAGGCTTTATCGTAAAAAACTGGTTATACATTTATGATTCAAAGTATTGTCCATCGCTGGCCATTACTTTCTCCCATCTTTCGGGCAGCATACGAATCCCGCGTTGAAAAAACTGGTCATCTTTTGAAGCGATCCACGAATCGATCAAATTTTTTACTTCTTCATAAGACCGAAGTGCTGGTCAGCTAGGCCGTGTGCCATTGATCGAAACAAGTGATAGTCCGAGGGAGCAACGTCTGGAGAATACGGCGGGTGGGGTAGGACTTCCCATTTCAAAGTTTCCAAGTATGTCTTGACCACTTTCGCAACATGGGGTCGAGCATTGTCATGCTGTAAAATCACTTTATCATGTCTCTCGTTGTATTGCGGCCGTTTGTCTTTCAATGCTCGGCTCAAACGCATTAATTGCGTTCGATAACGATCGCCTGTGATTGTTTCAGTCGGTTTTAACAACTCATAATACACTACGCCGAGCTGGTCCCACCAAATACTGAGCATAACCTTGGAACCGTGAATATTCGGTTTGGCCGTCGACGTGGAAGCATGGCCGGGATATCCCCATGATTTTCTGCGCTTGGGATTATCGTAATGAACCCATTTCTCGTCCCCAGTCACAATGCGATGCAGAAATCCCTTCCGTCTTTGCCTTGCAAGCAGCTGTTCACAAACACACAAACGCCGTTCAACATCTCTCGGCTTCAACTCGTACGGCACCCAATTTCCTTGTTTCTGAATCATTCGTCGTTGCGTCACTCCCAATGATCCTGCCAATTCTTGTTGCGTTTGACACGAGTCTTGATCAAGTAATGCCTCCAATTCTGCATCTTCGAAAACCTTCTCTCTTCCACCGCCATGCTGGTCTTCGACGTTAAAATCACCGTTCTTGAAGCGTTGAAACCACTCTCGGCACGTTCTTTCACTAATAGCGGTCTCACCATAGGTATTTGAGAGCATTTGATGAGCCTCAGCCGCAGATTTCTTTATATTAAAGCATAAAATTAAAACCTCCCGCAAATGACGAGAATTTGGCTCGTAAGCTGACATGTTTAATCGGGAATAACTTTATGATGCAGACACAAATCGACTAATTTTATATTTTAAATTAATTTTGGTTTATAATTATAATTTTTTACTCTGTATACTCTTATAGATATCTGCGCGTAATGGAATTGTTTCGTTATTGTGAAATATCCCATTTGATATCTATCCAAAAATCACATAATTATTGTAGAAATCGTTCGAATGTTTACCAAAGTGTTGTTGTCATTTGTATAAATAGTGTAACCTTCCTAAATAAATTTCACCGTGACTCATTTCAAATGAATGTATCTGGGCTACCTTCTATGAAATTATTTAAATGAAGTGAATAAAATATTATTAAAATATATCGATATTTGTGATCGTGGAGTTAATAATATAAGTTTTGGCCGAAACACTATGATACCTTAACATTTTAAACGGTTAAATAAAATAACTTTATTTTATGTATCACAATTGTCTTTTATTTTTCGCGACAGCTGTTTCGTTAACCGATGATGTCAACATAGGTTGACGAAACAGCTGTCGCGTAAAAAAAAAATACAATTGTGATACATAAAATAAAGTTATTTAATTTAACAGTTTAAAGCAAGTAGTTTTATATAAAACAATTTCTAAACGACTCTAAAGAATCTAGTGACTCTAAAATGGCAATGGGCAGGTCACGTAGCCAGAAGCTCAGATGAAAAATGAACAAGAAGACTGCTGACTTGGAGACCGTGGATGGCAAAGTGAAGTGCAGGACGACCGCAACTACGGTGGAAGGATGATCTGAACAGACACGTTGGAATAATCTGGATGTAGTCTGCACAAAACAGAGTGACATGGAAGCGAATGGAGAAGGCCTTTTCCCAGTCTGGCCGTGGTATTGACCAGACTGGTGGTGTTGACTGTGGACCAGTCTATCGATGCCAGCGAGCCTGGCGAAACCGGTCGCTGTCGAAATAAATACAAAAGTGAAAGTAGTTAAAAAAACATCGTTTTATTTAATTATTATTTAAAATGAACTTCCATCAAGAGATTTCAGTAAAATCATTTGATTATCTTTCTTTTGGAGGTTCGATTTTGTAAGTTCTGTTAAATAAACTACACTTTCACGCGCATTTTTTTGAACTTGGGCATAATACTCTATTTCATTAAATTTCTCCCAGTACTCTTAGGAGAACCGATTAGCTCGCTTTGGGAACCTATAATTTATACTTAGGTTAGATGCCATTAAATAGATGATAATTGGCATGAACATGTATGTATTATACATCTTCTTCTTCTTCAAGTGCCCTGTCGGATCCCCCCAATGTAGGCGATCACCTCGGCGAACCTGTCCCTGTCCTGCGCCGCTCGGAACAGCTCCTCCGCACTTCGGATGCCGGTCCACTCCCTCACGTTTCTCAGCCAGGACATTTGTCTCCTACCGGGCCCTCGGTGTCTCTCAATTTTCCCCTCCAATATCAGTTGGAAAAGGTGGTACTTTTCCCCACGCAGTATATTACCCAGATGTGAGATCGTTCGAACCTTGATAGTTGATAACAGTTCCCTGTCAACTCTAGCTCGCCTCAGGACTTCGGCATTGGTAACCATGTCTTCACACTTCGCCACATTTCAAATGCTTCCAGTCTTTTCATTGAGTTAACTTTTAAGGTCCACGTTTCACATCCGTACAATAAAACAGACCACACATAGCATTTGATCATTCTCTGGTGGAGTTTCAAGTTTATGTTATCATAGCAGAAGAGTGATTTCAATTTATTAAACGTAGCTCTTATATATTATATAATATTTCTCTTTCCACCAGGCTATCAAGGAGCATGACTCATAATGCAAATGATCCCACTTTAACTTGATGTTTCTTTGAACTTCTAATTCATATAAAAAGTGGTAGCTATTATTCCAGTACAAGTTAATCACGTGTTTTGTTAGTTTCGTATAAATTGATTATCTGAAAGTTTGCTCAGAGACCAGGGACTGCCAAAAAAAACATTTTATTTTAAGCTTAAAAAATATATTGTTTACTATATTATTATTATTTGGTTTCATATGAAGTACTCACTTTGTGGTTAGACGTTTTAAACCTATAGATATAAAATAATAAAACACTTTGTTTTTAGTTGTATCTCAATAGAGACGAAGACGCAAACTGGAAACTGAACATGGATGATCAAGGTGTTTACAGGACTTATGACCTGTCATTGGTTGGGTTAAGCGCACGCTTTATGTAATTACAAAATTCCCCATTCCACCTTTGGTATTATGATCATGCATGACAAATTTTTGGAAGATGTATATATACTTCAAAATCCATATCTATCTTCACGTGTCAGTTTCAGTCAGCCATCTATTTAGATTTGGTTGCACTTGTGAATTTTTCAAGATTAACCTGTACAACCGACCCACTAACGCCATCTATGGAGAATGATTTTCGGCATTTAGCAAACTACCTTATTAACACAATGCAGTATATATACATGAAGTATATATACATCTTCCAAAAATTTGTCATGCATGATCATAATACCAAAGTTGGAATGGGGAATGTTGTAATTACATAAAGCGTGCGCTTAACCCAACCAATGACAGGTCATAAGTCCTGTAAACACCTTGATCATCCATGTTCAGTTTCCAGTTTGCGTCTTCGTCTCTATTGAGACACAACTAAAAATTTGAATTAACCACCCTTTGGTGTAAATCCAGGATTTCGTATACAGGTATAAGTATACACTCACAAATATTTGTTGTTAAAACACTTTGTATTTAACCACGGCATCTTCTTCTTCTTCCTTATTGTAGACATATGAGCTCTGTTCTCCAGAGTGTTGCTCCTCCTGTGAGGTAGATTCCCAGCTGTCCTTCCATATTTTAGGAGGTCTTCCACGATAACGAGTCCCATGAGACTGAATATGCAATGCAATATAGGGGAGTCTGGTGGTGTCCATTCTTCGAACATGCCCGTACCAGACCCCTTTTCGCTGTCTGCTCCATCTTATAATATCCCCAACATCACATATCTCTCTTATTCTGGTGTTCCTCACGCGATCTCTCAGTGTCTTGCCTGCTAATGTCCTCGGTGTCTTCATTTCGAAAGTCCTTAAAACTTGTTTGGTCCTTACTGTGTCTGCCCTTGCTTCGACGCCATATGTTATTATTGGTCTTACGCATGTGTTATAGATTCTCATCTTACTTTTACCACGGTATGATTATTATAATTGACGCCAACTAGTTTCGCTTGGACCGTAGCTCCATCAGAGCAGTCTTCTTCTTCTTCCTCTTAGTTTAGGTCGTATGACCTGTTTGTGACGGTGGGCTGTCATGGAATGATGATATCCAGCCATCTTTCCATCTCTGTGGCGCCCTTCCTGGTAATCTCTTGTTGCTTGGGTTTTCATCTTTAACAATTTTTGCAATTCTTGTATTCTTGTATATAGAAGAAATTTCACATATTTGTTCAAGAAACAATGAATAATTTATAGTTTATTTTTAAGCGCTCCTAATTTTAAATTGTGTTATTACAAGTTTGTTTTTCTTTTATACAACAGGTCGTTTGAACCTGATTACTGTATACAATTTATTTTTAGCTATTTTATTGTTCTCATGACATGTGATAGCTAGCTAATCTATCGCCATTTTATTGTCACGTGAAATCTACACCAGACCAAAGACAGTGTGACAATCATACTGCCATAGCCGGGAATCGAACCAGGGACCTTCAGTATGGAAGTCAGAGCTCTTACCACTCTGCCACGAAGGTCGACAAGTTGTCATGTTAAAGATAAAGTAAGATTAACAACAAGTTTTACTCTCTCTCTCTCTCCAGTTTCAATCTAGCGATTGGTCTGCAGCAAGGCGACGTATCTCCTCTTCCACTCCGCTCGATCCTCGGCAACTCTCTTCAACTGCGCATAAGAGGTGCAGCCCATATCTCGGTAAATCTGGTCTAGGTACTCTTAGCGAGGTCGTCCTCTGCCAATCGATCCCTCGACCATTCCCTTCAACACATCATGCAGGAAACATTCGTGTCGCAACACATGACCAATCCATCTTTCGCGCCTCTCCGCTATGGTGTTCAACACGTGCCTATTCTCTTCAACTTTGCTGATAACTTCTTCATTTGTAATGTGGTCCCTCCATGAAACATGGGCAACTCGTCGGTAGGTCCACTAAGTTAATAAGAATGTTAATAAGGGTATAACTCCCTCGAACTGAGGAGGGAAGGATTACTGTCAACACATTTTTTCAAACTGTTTCGGGGCTCTATTGAGAACCCCTATGTTTTAGAGCAAATATGTCTGCGACAGCGCCGACATCAATTGTTCTTTGCTCCGTCACGCAGAACCAACCTGCCTTTGGTGATGCCAGTAGGAAGAGCAATTCGGACGCTGAATCTAATCATCTCGGATTTGGACATTTTCAGTGTCAGTGAGGCAGTATTCATAAAAAAAATATTACAAATTCTGGAAAGAGTACTGTCTCACTGACGTCGACATATTTGGTTCCTTCTGATATGTAGGATTTTTTGGTCTCATGTTGTTTTATCTTATCTTTGTAACACCGTTTTGTGTCCAAATGAGTCGCCTAAATGTTTTTCGTTTGTAATGTCTCATTTGTGTATCATGTATAAATAAATAAATAAATAAGGTCCCTTATGTATGGAAGCGAAGCATGAAACTGGCAAAAGAAGGATGAAAGTAAAATAAATGCAGTAGAAATGAGATCTCTTAGACGAATGTGTGAATTCTCTGTATATGATAGAGTGTCGAATGAAAATATAAGAAGTGAATGCGGTGCGAATGATGGTGTCATGAACAAAATAATGAAAGGATCATTAAGATGGTTTGGACATATGGAAAGAATGAATGAAGAAAGAATGGTTAAAAAATATATATATTAATGATGTAAATGGAACCAGTAATAGAGAAAGACCGAGAAAAACGTGGCACGATCAAATAAATCAAATATTGAATGTCGGCCATGTGAGGAGTCAGAGAAAACGACGCGCGTGCATGACACGATGTATGAATGTTGAGGAAGCGAATAGAGAAATATGTCAGGAAAGAAAAGTGTGGCAGTCCATTCTTTCTGCCTACCCCTTCGGGGAGACGGCGTGATGGTTAGTTAGTTAATAAAGTCCACTAATAATAATACTAATTAAGTTTTACTAGGATCAATAATTCAGCATTCTGTTTGTATTACAAATACCGGTATTTCGGTAGTGGTATACCTTGCTACCGGTTTCGGGATACCGGTATCTATACCCCTATTATCTGTGTCCAAACTGCTAATGCCTGGCAGTGCCATCGACCATCAGTATACACTGGGCGTCCCTAGCGATCGGGTGTGGACAACCGGTTACTGCTTTGTGTATGTTAATAGTTAGTGAAACCATTCTATAACTACCGAGTCGACTTACTAACAACGTGATACGAAATTTGAATATCGAATACTGTGGAAAATAGTGATATTATAACTTAATACATTATATTAAAAAAAGTCTTTATAACATTTTTTATTAAATTATTATTATTTTTATAATAAAGTGATTATATTTCTGAGGTGAGTTTATTTATTTTTATAATATATTTCATAACGAAATCGGTTTTTAGGCAAAATTTTAATTTCATTTAAAATTTTAGGTAGATCATTGTAAATTATTACATTAAAAAAAATCTTTTATAATATTAAAATTATTATCTTATATTTCATTTTCTTTTTTGTAACAACATTTTTATTACATTCAAATATAATAAATTTAAATTACACATGTATATGACATGTTTCGGGACACAGAAGCCCTTCTTTAGTGTAGTTAAATTATTTACAATATAAACGTTTAATTTTTTTTATCGTGAATGTGGTCAGTTTTGACAGATGTTATTTTTTTTTTTCTCAACCATTTTTGTATTTGTTGTCAAAAATATTTGTAACAACAAATGCATAAAAAGTTAACATAAAGTAATGGGGAATATACGAGTATTATAAAAGAAATTATTTATTGTTTCTTGAACAATGATGTAAAACTCCATATTAAATAATTAAAACGAATGAAAACGTCAGTTTTCTAGAAGTTTTATTATATTTTATGGAAATGTTCGCCTGTCATTCCCATAAAACATAATAAAACTTCTAGAAAACTGGCGTTTTTATTCGTATTTATTATAGAAGAAATTATCTTTATGGACATATTTCGAAGGTTTTATACCTTCATCACCGAGAGAACGATTAAGTCTAAGATTTTAGTTGGACCTGGACTTGGATCTTCTGGCTTACAGAGGTTCAGCTCTAATGGCTATTCCTCTTACGTCTGTAAGAAACATTTTTGGAAATGTGATTTGGGAGTTGTTTTATGCGAGGGCTAGATGTGTGGCCCGGAGTGCTCCTCCGAAGAAAACAGCAGTGGTCCATTATTCCATATCGAAGGTCCCGGGTTCGATTCCCGGCGATGGCAGTGTGATTGTCACACTATCTTTAGTCTGGTGTAGAATTCTCGTGACAATAAAATGGCGATAGATTGGCTACCTATCACATGTCATAAGAATCAATATAATAGCTTAAATAAATTGTATACAGTTATTGGCTTCGAACGATCTGTTGTATACAAGGAAAAAAATACATTAATACAACAACAAACCATCACGCATTTCATCCGCATGAGTAGGCAGAGAATATGGATTGCCACACTTCTTTTTTCAGACACATCCTCTTCCAGATTCAAATAGCGACTAATACATGCACGTCGATTCTTCCGACTATAAATAAAATAAATAAATACACGTATTACTTTACCATTGCATTGTTTGTATATATATTTTCTTAGTTTGTGGGATATTCAGAGATCATAAATCTACACATTTCTTTATCCCGACGCATCTCTCTCCATTTCGCAATGTTTATCTTGCATACACGTAGATTTTTACTACACCAAACATGGCAGACTTTGAAGATATAGATTTGATCGTGTCATATTTTCCTCGATCGGTCTCTACTTTTAAACCGTACATCCTCTATGCCTGCTTATATTACATTTGATGAAACAATTTTTTAATTTGTTCATTATTTAATTACGAACGATTTCACGTGTCTTAAATTTATCCTGAAAATTTTAAACACATACGAGTATCCACATTTAAAATTTTTTATTGCCAGCTTTTCCATGCTTTTATACATTTGTACATCTATTACAATAAAGACGCTTGTCTTTATATTTTATAGTCCTATGTCTTTAGTTTCAAAAGTTACGACTGTTATTATAGCATCTGATTATACATTTCTTCTTCTTCATCTTCTTTTGGTGCCGTGTCAGTTCCTTCCAACGTTAGCGATCACTGCAGCAAAGGCATCTCTGTCCTGCGCCATTTGGAACAGGTTATCATCTCTGCTCCATCCTGTCCATTCTCTTATATTGCCAGGACAACTGACATTATTATCAGCTGAAAGAGGTGGTATTTTTCTCCCCTTAGCACACGACCCAAATATGAGACCTTTCTAATTTTACCATTCATTGTACAGTTCTAAATCAAAATATTTCTTTCTCTAAGTCGAAAATTGAAAAATATTTTTGGTCAAATTTTGTTTTAATTCCATTTACACACTTTATTATCACGCTAGTAGAACTATAGTAGACCTAAAACTGAGAATACTCCTCATCAAGACCTATGTATGGAGTATCTTGATGTACGGCTGCGAGACATGGTGCGTATCCGAAAGAGATAAACGGAGACTAGAGACTTTTGAGATGTGGTCCTATAGAAGACTATTAGGAATTTCTTGGAGAGACCACATTACAAATTAAGAGGTTCTCCAAAGAATCGAAGGAGGAAGGCATCTGCTCAGGACCTTGTCCGAAAGGCGTGCAAGATGGATCGGCCATGTAATACGACAAGAAGGCCTTTTGCATGCCATAATGGAGGGTATGACCGAGGGGACAAACTCTAGGGGACGCCCACGCCGAGAGTACCTGGAGGACCTGTTGGTGGACGTGCGCTGCTCATCATATGCAGATTTCAAAAGAGCCGCACAAGACAGGGAATAATGGAAGAGAAGAATAGAGGAAATTGCTGCAAACCAATCCCAGGATTGAAACCAGAGAGAGAGAGAGTAGAACTCTGGAATATATTCGATAAGAAAAAACGCAAATATTCTGTTTTATTCACTTTTTCGTTTGAATGTTCAATGTATACAAACGCTTAGATGTGCGTAGGTACACTAGGATCATAATATTGACCCTAAGGTTAGAAAACAAATAATTAATATCTTTATCTTATATTTTATAGTTTTTCTGATCTTGTGGTATTAATATAGTCACAATTAAAATGGTTTATATTGTGTTCCGGATGGTGGTCTTGGGAGATGACGCTCGGTTCCAGATGCAATGGACGTGATTCTGAACAATACCTTGGTATTCTTCATAAAAAATATATATCATTTCAGCTTATAGGGAGATGTTCTAGAATTAAAAATAATTATACATAAATAATAATTCAATAAAAGGCTATTTTTTTTACTACTGGCATCGACAGACTGGTGAGCGAACCTGGCAAAACCGGTCGCCGTCGAAATATAGACAAAATTGGAAGTAGTTCACTACATCATTTTATTTCATTTGAGAGATTTCAGTAAAATCATTTGATTATGTTTTAAACATGACAATGCTGTTTTTTTTACAACAACAACAAACCATCACGCCGTTTCTCCGAAAGGGTAGGCAGAGAGAATAGACCGCCACACTACTTGATACACCTCTCTCTAGATTCCTCCACATTCACACAGCGATTCATACACTTTTTCATACGATTTGATTGATTTGGTCATGCCATGTTTTCCTCAGTCTTTCTCGACTCCGTACTTCATTCACACCGTAAACTTATACTTTGTTAACCATTATTTTTTCATCCATGCAATGCGTGTGACCAAACCAACGCAGTTATACAATAGAATTTAGTTTTTTCTTTTAACTAGTAATTCATCTAATTTATCAAAACTAGTCAAGGTGATCGAAGTTTATAAATGACAATATTATTATTTTTAATTTTATTTATAACTTGTATGACTCTTCTTTATTTATTCATATTAGCGTATTAATTTAAATACTTGAATTAAATTGCCTACATCAGGGGTGGCCAAGTCGATCGCGTTCGGCCGATAGATTACGAAGCCAATTTTGGTCGATCGCTCGCGATGTCTTAGAAGCCGATTAGACTACAATTACAGTATACATTTTATTTTTAGCTATTATTTTGATTATTGTAACATGTGAAAAGTAGCTTTATCTCCGCCATATTATTGTCACGTGAATTTTTCACCAGACAATCACACTGCCATCGCCGGGAATCGAACTCGGGACCTTCGGTGTTGCCTGCAAACTCACGAAGGACGCCTTTGACCAGGACTGTTATAATGTCTGAGACCGAACATATCCCATGGCACCCAATTCTTTAAAATTTCTAAACAAAATTTTAATATAAAAAGTTTTCTCTTTTTATACAAAAAAGTTGACCACCCCTGGTGTACTCTATTACACTGAAATCTCGGAATCTGTATATTTTTAAATGACAGTATATACATCTAATCCGGAAGAGAAAATACGAGTATTTTGATGTGTAGAAAAATAAAAATTTACATAAACGTGATATTTTATTAATATTCATTTGAATAGTAAACAAGTAAATTTAGGCTTATATTTTTACATTATGGTGAATGCAAATTAGAAAAAAAAAATATCCGATTTCCGGTCCATAATATATAAATAAAAAGACAACATTTTTATATAGCGGAGGGCTAATGATGCGGATCAGCGGGCGCGTATTTGTAACGTCGAAATAACCGGACTTCCAGAGCGCAACAACGAGTGCCTTGTTGACATGGTCATCAAAATAGCTATACAACTGGAGGTCAGCCTCGAGGTACGGGACATTGGCCATGTCACAAGAGTCGCCCTGAAGTCTCCGGTATCTGGTCGACCAAGGCCGATAATAGTCCAGTTTCACAACAGGATGGTGAAGGATTCCCTGATTGCTGCTATTAGAAGGAAGCGTGGTCTATCCACTGGCGATTTGGGGATTTCTGGCTCTCCTGTGCCTCTCTTCGTCAACGAGCACCTCTCTATCCTTAACAAGCAAATATTCCATGCTGCACGTTTGAGATGTAAGGAAAAGGGATTTCGCTATACCTGGACGAGGGGCGGCACAGTATTTGTTCGAAAGAGCGACGGTTCCCCGGCGATTGCAATCAAGAGTATCCAGTCCCTCGAGAGAAGCATCATTTAAATTTAATTTTAATTTTAATTTTAACAGTTTTATCTTGATTTGTTTTTGCTCATTCCAATTAATATTTATATTACTACTTATATCTTTTTATAGCACCTCTTTTGCTCCATACATGTCCGGCATTCGTCGTCTCTGTGCGGTGGTTCCTGTAACAGCATCACCTTTCCGCAGTGTACTTGTGTCTTTATTACATTCAATGCATACTTTATTCAATTTCATTTTCAAACTTCGGACTAGGCGAGGCCCTTAATATTTACCTGCAGAATACCAGGGGTTTGCGTACTAAAACTGATGTCTTTTCTCACAATTCCTCAATTGGCGACTATTCCATTTTGGCTATATCTGAAACATGGCTTGGTCCTGACATCGCTTCTGGTGAACTCCTCGACTCCAGGTACAGTGTTTGGCGATGTGATCGCGGCTCGCGTGGTGGGGGTGTACTGCTAGCATGCTTGTCCCACCTTAATCCCGTTGCTCGACCAGAGTGGACTTGTGACGCCGAATCCATTTGGATATCACTAACACGTGGTGCGAGCGGCCTCCCTAGAAATAATCTAAACATCGCTTGTGTGTACATACCCAAGGGATCTAACTATGCTAATTGTGTTGACAGCTTCCTAAATTTACTCTCCAGGCTAGTTACTGACCGGCCTGAAGACGACTTTCTTATTCTAGGTGACCTTAATATGTCAGACATTGACTGGTCTTGTAACACAATCGACCAATCATTGCTTCCCTCCAATTTTTCCTCTACCTGCTCTACTTTACTTGTGGACTATATGTCTCTTCTCGGTCTTCACCAGTATAATTCAATTAAAAACTCACTTAATCGTACCTTGGATCTTATACTTAGTACTTCCCATTTTGTCTCCGGAGTGTCTCGATCTGCTTTTCCACTTGTACCCGAGGATTCCCATCACCCAGCTATTGAATTAACTCTATCATTTGAACCTTCTCAGCTACTACGTGAACCCCAACGAGCCGTTCATCTTTTTAAACATGGAGACTATGAATCAATTAATATTTTTTTATCTGAGGTTAATTGGTCAAATATTCTATCCACATATCCCCTCAACGCTGCGGTAGATGCCTTTTATATCGTGTTGAATAACTCCATTGAGCAATTTATACCCCTCCGACATTTTAAGAGTAACTCCAATTTTCCAGTTTGGTACAATAGTTCCCTCATAAAACTTACCAAAGAAAAGATCAAATATCACAAGCGGTTTACCAAATATAAAAATTCCCTTGATTATCACACCTTTTCTTTGCTGAGAACTCGCCAAAAGCGTATGGCCAGGAAATGTTTTTCTGAGTATATTCACTCTACCGAAATGAATATTACTAATAATCCAAACTCCTTTTGGCGATTCGTCAAGAGCAAGTACAAGAATAACTCCCTTCCAAAGATAATGTCTATTGATGATAATAAATCAATAAGTGGTGGCAGAAATATCAGCCATGCGTTCTCCACTTATTTTCATTCTGTCTTTGATTGTGACACTACCCCCAGTACTATAAACTCCTACGAGCCCTCAAACACCACTAACATCGGAAGCTGTCTTACAGATAGGAACACACTCGCCAGATATTTATCAGGTGTCGACACCAGCAAAGGTGCTGGAAGTGATGGAATACCGCCATTATACTTATTTAACTGTGCAAAAACCCTCGCTGAACCTCTTTCTATCCTTTTTACCCGTTCTCTATCCGAAGGTTGCTTTCCAGATAAATGGAAAGAAGCCTTTATTATTCCAATTCACAAATCAGGACCCAAAAGCTTCATCAAGAACTATCGTCTAATCTCCATTTTATCTGCCATTAGTAAGATTTTCGAGCGTATTGTATATGACCAATTATATCCCTCTCTTAAATGTGTTCTGAGTGATCAACAACATGGTTTCCTCCGTAACAAATCTGTTTTATCCAATCTGATACCGTTCACTGACTATATTATTTCGAACATGCACCGCGGACTCCAAACTGATGCCATATACACTGACTACGCCAAAGCTTTTGATAAGGTAAACCACAGCGTACTCCTAGATAAACTTGGCAGACTTGGAATCCACGGTGACCTTCTAAGATGGATAAATTCATATATCAAAAATCGAAGACAGGCTGTGGTGATTGGTGGCTTCAAGTCAGACTTCGTGGGAATTCCATCCGGAGTTCCTCAAGGCTCCCATCTGGGACCCCTCTTCTTTATTCTTTATATTCATGATATTGGCAACTGTTTCCTCTACTCCAAACACCTCCTTTTTGCTGATGACATGAAGGTCTTTTTGAATATTTCTGACATATCCGATTGCCATAAACTTCAGTCTGATCTCGACAGACTCTCTGATTATTGTAAGATAAATAAACTGACCCTCAATGCTGACAAATGTCTCAAAGTTTCGTTTTCTCGTAAAATCAATCCGCACAATCATGACTATTTTATTAATAACACAAGATTATCTAACTCAGATCGCGTGCGAGATCTCGGAGTCACAATGGACTCGAAACTCACTTTCGTAAGTCACATTGATGGCATTTTAGACAAATCCTACAGGACATTAGGATTCATATTGCGTACATGCAAACCCTTTCAGAACATCACAGCCCTCAAAGTTCTTTATACAACCATGGTTCGCTCACTACTCGAATACGTATCTCCCGTTTGGTCTCCTTACTATGCAGCGCATATTCAACGCATCGAAAGAGTCCAAAAAATTTTCATTAAACACATTAATTTCAAAATGTGCAGGTCATTTGCGAATTATAATTCTGCCCTTAAATTTTATTCCTTGGACTCTCTCGAAAATAGGCGAACAATTAATGATATGATGTTGCTTCACAAAATCATTCACTTCAAAATAGACAACTCCGAACTTCTTAGTAAATTATTACTGAATACCCCTATGCTTCGCACAAGACACACTGCGAACCAAATATTCCACCTTCCTGCTTATCGGACTAACTACGCTCAGAGTGCGGCGGTGTACCGGACGTGCAACACGTACAATAAGTGCTTTAGTAACATCGATGTGTTCCATCTTAATGAAAGTGATTTTAAAAAAATGGTTGGAGCAACCCTTCGGGGCGAATGAAATTAGTTACTCTATTTATTTTTTTTCTTTTCTTGTCTTTTTCTTTTTTCTTTTACATTTTAAAATTGTATTTTATTTTTAATTCATTATTACTAATAGTTTTCTCTTTATCTTATAAAAGTGTTACTTTATTACTCTTATATATTTAACCTTATGTCAGTTGTTATATAATATTTGTGGTAGCATGTAATTGGCCTTGTTTTGTTGTCTCTATGTGTTTATACTCATATACTGTAATTGCTGTTTGTTACCCTCGATAATAAAAAAATAAAAAAAAATAAAAAAAAATATATTAATAATACTCGTATATATATAAACTTTTGCTTATAAATTGATATTATTTAACAAAATCTCATCCATTTAACTCTCATAGTGCGGCAGGCTTTAATTTTTAAATGCTTCCGTATGGTTATTTAGATCATAACTCTGTAGCTGCCGGACGTTTTTTAAAATAGCTCCCGATTTAAATAAAATTTTGAGGGTCTGAGTACTCCATTTGCGTCTATTTAACATCTATTATCACCTTTTAATGAATCAAACAAATCTGTGTATCCAAAATTAATAATTTACGTATAGTTTCAGTGAAAAGAACAAATTAAGTTGAAATACGTGAAAGTTTTAAATATAAAGTGCATCGTGTAAACGTCTCTAAACGGCTATTTCCGAGTCGAGACCTCAAAGATGGTTGCCACATGTGTGTCCGAGTGTCCAGCGAATTGTGTGAAGTGCAACAGAATGATTTATGAGGGAACGCCCAAATTCTTGGAAATAATTTGTGAACTTTTACTATGTGCCAAAACATTAAGATTGATAAAACGGAGCATCTTCTACAGCGCCCTTGAGATGAGCAATTCATAAAAATGGCGCTTTATAAATTATCCAATTTATTATTATTATTATAACATAAATTACGTCTCCTTTGCTTTCTTTTAGGTTTAGTGTATTCAGTTTTCCCGGTAAAAAAATACCCGAGCAAAGCAAAATTTCATATGAATAGTTTCTTGTTTTCGATTAAAAACTCAGTTTTTGATGAAAATTGTTTCATGATTAAAAATAGTAAGTGGCGAACTTTTTTCGCAGTCAGAGAAAGGGTACATAGATTATATTTTTCAATAGATATTATTATTAAATATAATGTTAAACAATGTGTTTACATATGCATTTGTTTTATCGGGTTCAATGTTATATTGTTTTATGTAATTGGATCGCCAACTTCCATAGATAACGGCGTTCGCATGTGTTGTTATTTTTTGGAATTCGAATTGTTTTATTTTGTATCTAGGTAGGTACCCCACACGTTTAATTGGTGTACTGAGGCCAAGGTGACACGATAATACTTTGAATGGGCAATTAAACCTTAATTAAGTCCAAATCGTACTTTGTATCAATAATAGCACAACTAAAATGCTAATGAATTAATTTTTTTCTTCTAATATGTTAGATTATGTAATAAAACTGGGTAATTCTAAATGTTTGTTTAACCCTTTCCATTCCAATGTCGAGTGTGACTGGACATAGCATTTCTTACACCAGCTCCTATGTCGACTTAGATTCGACATTTTACGACGCAAAAATTAATAATAATTATAACACACTATAAATCTTCCTGATTGGCATTTTATAGAGACTCATTTTTTTTGTCATTTTTATATAAATTAATTAAGGAAATAATGACAATAAAAAAATGTATTTTTAATAATGTCAGTTTAGTTTTAAAAAAAAAGACTAATACCAAGGATTTAAATCAATGATATTAGAATTTATTTTATAATACAATCTTCAATGTGAGCAGAAAATAGCTCATTATTATGAAGAAGGAATCTGGTCGTGTCCAGGCTTGAACCCATGTCCCCTGGATCGGGAGCCAAGCGTTCTATCCCCTAGACCACCACCCGATTGGTTAAAATCCAAAGCGAAGCATGGAACTGGCAGAAGAAAGATCAGAGCAGAATAAACGCGGTAGAGATGAGATCCCTAAGACGTTTGTGTAGTAGAACGATGTACGACAGAATCTCAAATGCTGATATTTGAAAGGAATGTAGAGCGAAAGAAGGTATTATGAACAAAATTATGAAAGGATCACTGCGTTGGTTCGGACATATGAAGCGCATGGGTGAATAAAGAATGGTTAAAAAAGTATACGTTAACGATGTAAATGGAGTACGGAGTCGAGACAGACCGAGGAAAACGTGGCATGACCAAATTAATCAAATTTTAAATGTTGGTCATGTTAGAAGCCGCAAGAATCAACGTGCGTGTATGACTCGCTGTATGAATGTGGAGGAAGCTAGAAAGGTATGTCAGGATAGAGTAGTGTGGTGAACGGCGCGATGGTTTGTTTATTTAGTTAAAATCCACTAAAGTCTTCGGCCAGTTTCGGCAGCTCGCTGCCATCTTCTGGTCAGTACCACAAAAAAAAGGTTTTTCATTTTTACAATGAACTTCTACCATGAAATTTAAAATAACAAAATTAATTAATTAAGCAGTTGGATAAAGCAGCTCGTAAAGCAATAATGATCGAGGAGTGCAAATGGTTAAATGTTTTATGGCATAATTAAATAATATATGAGTCATTTGTAGATACATTTTAACTAACTAACTTACTAACCATCACGCCGTCTCCCCGGAGGGGTAGGCAGAAAGAATAGAACGCCACACTGTTCTGTCCTGACATACTTCTCTCGGTTCCTCTACATTCATACATATTTTAATAGACGCACGTCGATTTCTCCGACTCTTCACGTGACCGACATTTAATATATTGATTTGATCGTGTCACGTTTTCCTCGGCCTTCCTCTATTTCTAGATCCGCTTTCTTTACCATTCTGTCTTCACTCATTCTTTCCACGTGTCCAAACCATCTTAATGACCCTTTCATTATTTTGTTCATAACACTTTCATTCGCACCACATTCACTTCTTATACTTGCATTTGACACTATCATATGCATATTTGGCACACATTCGTCTTAGAGATCTCATTTTTACTGCATTTATTCTACTTTCATCCTTCTTTTGCCAGTTACATGCTTCACTTCCATGCATAAAAGTCGGCACAAGAACACCATTATGCATTGCCATCTTCATTTTTTTAGATAGGCTTTTGTTTGCGATGAGAACTTTAAGTGCACCATTTACTCTGTTGCCTGCCCCAACCCTTCTTTCAATATCTTTCTCCACCCTCTCATCCTTTGTAAAAATACTTCCCAATTAAACAAATGTATCCACTTGTTCCAGATTTTCACAGTTGACAATAACTGTTTTTTTAAGATTAAATTTTTTCCAGACGCTTCGTTTTCCATTAATTTTATCTTCGATAATCAATTACAACATTTTGTATTATATTTATTGTTTTTTTTATAAAGTGCTTTGCGCTTTATTGTCACAATAGTAGAATCATTAATTGTCATTAATTGTAAGGGTTTAACAATTTGGATTGCTCAGTTAGTTTAAATTTAAATATCGAATTGGAACACGCTGACGTCGGTGTATTAGTCAAACTGAAAGTGATAATTTGAAACTCGGTACGAATAGATATTGGTATCACTATCTAGTAATAACTCGTCGGAGAAAATAATAGGTGTTTAACTACATCGTTAGCGAGAGATTGTTTCTAGAGAACTAGGCAACGCGGCATGCGGAGATTCAATACAGCCTCAACGAGAACACTTCAACCACTTGTGATAAAAGTTAATATTTTAATGCATCTCCAGTAAGAGACTGTGAAATTTTCATGATTTTATTATAACGCTCGTAGAATTATGACATTGTGGATATTTGGTTTAAGAAATCACGTGCTTTAATTGTTTTTAAATTAATAACAGGTACCTACCTTGTTATTGGTTAATGACGGTTTGCAAACAGTAAATAAATTAGTTTATTATTATTTACAAAAACTAACAAACTAACGAGAGGTACGCAGAGAAGATGGACAGCCACACTGTTCTATCCTGATATAACTCTCGCGCCTCTTCTACATTCACCGTGATGCATGTTCGTCGATTGTCTCTACTTCGAACATGGCCGCCTTTCAGTGATTGATTAATTTGGTTATGCCATGTCTTCCTTGGCCTTCCTAGACTTATTTTTCCATTCACACTACTTGTTTTCATTTATTTTTCATTTTCATTTATTTATTTTAAACATATCTAAAGCATTACAGAATTATTTTTTCCAATACACTAAAGATACAAGTTAGAGATACACAATAATATACATAATATATACAATACATAATAGATTAATAAAAAGAGCGAGAAACATAAGATGCATGACAAATTAATAAAATAAATATACCATACAATTATAATAAAGATAGTACTTCCTTCAGATGAGCCAAACTATCACAAAATATGTCAAACTCCGAGGTGATACGATTAAGCAAAGACTGTATCGGCGATGGGGTGATTGTCACACTGTCTTTGATTAGCTACCAATCACATGTCATGAGAATCAATATAATAGCTAAAAAAATTGTATTGGGTTCAAACGACCTGTTGTATACAAGGATTTTTTTTTTAAATAATTTGGTTCAAATAACTGTTGAATCCAAAAATGTGGCAAGCAACGAGAAACTAGTACATTAAAGTGGCATCCCAAGCTATAAACTAAATCCTAGGATTGAAAAATTAAAAAAAAGGATATTGTAAACAAAAAAGTGATTAGTTTGAAATTTAATTTCTCTTGTTTCCGCAAACATAAATAAAATATATAGTAAACAAAAAAGCGATCAGTTATTGAAACTCTCTTGTATCCTTAAACATAAAAACATAAAAAGAACATTTAAAAAATAAATGATAAACAGAAAAGCGATTAGTTATTGAAACTCTCTTGTTTCTATTTATATTTTTAACCATTCTTCTGAAATTGTCTGCTTAACCTTTTCCACTCCGACCATTTTTGACCAACTTCACTTTTCCCGGGATAGTATAGATTCACAATTGGACCCGGTAGGTGACCAACCCTCTAGGAAGTTCACGAATAATTGACCTTCTGAGAATAATTCATAGTTATGTTTGTTTACCATAGATGGCGCTGATGTCGAATTCTGTGTTTAATCATGCGCAAATCACTTGCGTTGTAGCGTGGCGTAGATTAAAAATAATCTGTTCATTGTGATTCGATATTCCATGTTTGACATGTATCACAGTTGCTTGCGTATTGAGTATATTATTCATCGACAAAACATATTCAAATATTGCTTTAAATTACCAATTACAGCAAATTTTAAATATCGGTTACCGCCAAAACGATTTTCCTAGCCATTGTTGCCTGTGACATCATAATGTTCCATTTTGACACTCGCCGTCTGTCATACTTTTGTTTTGACATAAATAAATCGAACCTAATGAAGTCGTTTACGATTTGAGTTTTTTTCAATTTAAAATTATGCCTACATGTTAATATGAAAAATCTACAATAAAAAAATGACGTTTTATTAATGCTAATAAACGTATATTCCTCTACATATTTAATAATTTTTATTACCAAAAGTAACTCTTTCGCAATCCTAGTAGTTGGTTTAAAATACCACTACTGCCATCTATGAGAATATAATGTAATCACAAATTGATAATTCTACCATAGATTCTCCAAAACTTTGTGCTGTTTCGAAGGCATAAAGACACATGCCTTCGAAACGTGTTTATATCATCTCGAAGGCATAAAGAAATGTTCATAAACCGTTTATATCGTTCTTCCGATGATGAAGGTGAAAGATTTCGAAACATGTCGAGAAAAATAAACTCAAAAGTGGAAAAATCAGTGTTTTAATTCATAAAAATTCGTCAAAATAATGACCATTAAGTTGGTTTGAAGAAATTATATGAATGGAACCAGAAATAGAGGAAGACCGAGGAAAATTGGCACGATCAAATAAATCAAATATTGAATGTCGGCCATGTGAGAAGTCAGAGAAATCGACGCGCGTGCATGACACGATGTATACAAAGTATAATTATATTTATTCGAACACTATTTTGTTTATAACGCTTTCATTCGCACTGCATTCACTTCTTATATCTGCATTTGTCACTCTATCGTATAGAGATTTACACACATGAGAAAATTCATGTTTTTGAAAAATAAGTTCTTCTAAGGAGCCAACACTGTGAAATTTCAAAATTAATTCGAAAAAAATACATAATACGTAGTATGTTTAGGAAGTGAGAGAAGTATGTCAGAAAAGAAAAGTGTGGCAGTCCATTATTTCTGACCAACCCTTCGGGGAGACGGCGTGATGGTTAGTTAGTAAGTTATGATGATTTTAGGGTTGCATATTTACATGGAGACTCAAACCGCGGCTGCACCTCTGATGACCCTAACAATGAGATTTTTAACAATGGATAATTTTTTTATTTAAAAAATACATTACAATGTTTGATTTGACCATTTTTCGGGGAAGCCAAGCGTGAACTAATTTATTTGTCGTTAAATCTGCCCCATGGGAAGTGTGCAAAAAACTTTCGGGACACATGTAATGTCATGATTACATTTGTGAACTATTTGTTCATTTTTAAATCGACAATTAAAATTAAAATATGTGTATATTGTTATGTGCAAGCAAATACATAATAATAAAATCATCATAATATATACTATTATGTGCATATATTATTTTATGCCCCAAATTGCCGTACAGAGGCCCTTCGAAGTTCTCCTGTATTGAAAGCGAATCGTCTTTTAAATGAGGTTGCAAAAGAGATAGATCTCTTTGGATGCAATTATGGCGAATTCGTGAATACCCTCATGATAAAGGCAGCAAGAAAATAACTGGCATATTCCTATTCATAAGGTTCTATGAACTCGTATATTTCATTTGATATTCTTTTTTTTCACCCTTTACATCGATTTGGCTCGCGCTGTAATGATGTAAGGAGTTTTTTCAACAAAAAAATAATAATAATAATAACAATTATAATATCTTTCTCCTTCTTCTTCTGCTTCTTTTTTTAGACCTTTGGTCTGTTCCTGTAATCAGGCTGGTCTCTCTTGGGATGTCTTCTCCCAGCTATCCCCCCATCGACGGTAGCCGGCAGGAATCTGATGCGCAACAGCGTGTGGAGTTCTTGAGGGATCCATCCTCTCTACCTGCGTATTCCAGTACCTTCTGCGTTGTCTGCCCCATCCCTCGATATTCACCACCTTGCAGGTTTCGCGGATAGCCGTGTTCCTCACCCTATCTCAAAGAATCTTTGCTGCTATCAGCCTCAAGGCCTTACGCAAAAAAAACATCCTAAATTTCCAAAACGATTAATTTTTATTTTCATACAAAAAACGCCCTCCAAAACAGACATGAAAATCGGCTTAAGTTACCAGACTTACTACCTTAAGGCAATATCTAATGTCTATGATTTTGCTATAAACACAATCCAAATCTTGAACCCAATAAAACCCAAGTTTATTAGATAAAGGGGAAAAAATGTACTTTGCTTTGAATTGTTTTATATTTTTTGGTATTGGTTTTGTTTTTAATTTGAGTTTTTATTTTGTTTCAGATGTCAATTTGAAGACCCGCACACGCACAATATAATTATTTATAAACAACTTAAAATTATGACGTAACGCGTATTTCAAAATAATATGTACGTAGTGAAATAATGTTATAATCAATAATTAATTTTTGGTACAAGTGCAAAGTGATATAATTTAATTAAAGTGCAATTTAATAATAAATAATTCAAGATGGCGATGGCACACAGTTCTTTGATCGTGGACTATATCGTGTTTATAATCTTCATTGTTGGAAGTACTTTGTGGCCTCTTTGGAGTAAAGTGAAGACACCACAGACAAAAGAGAATTATGTGTTTGCAACGGGAGGGGGGATATCTATGGCTGCCATGATGCTGTCTATTGCTAGGGGAACACTTGGAGTCAGATCCTTTCTTGGTAAGTAATACATTTTGACTTATTTCACTTTTATGTTTGTATGTTTACAAAATGTTGTATGTATTATATGTTTGTATGAAAGAGCTGAAAGAGTTGGATGCAGGTGCCAAAATGAGCGGAGTGTCAGTAAGCTGTCTCTTGTATGCGAATGACGCTGTCCTACTTGCAGACAACGACCATGAACTACAAGTCCTGGTGAATAGTATAATATGTATGAGGTATGCATGCGAAATGATCTGATGATGAATGTGAATAAGTCCACGGTAATGATTATTGAAAAATAAGAAATCACGACAGTCTGCAACATTAGCGTGAATGGTGAAAATTTGGAGCAAGTAGATGAGTTCGTGTATTTGGGTAGTATGTTTACAAAATATGGGTGAGTGGAGAGGGATATTGAAAGAAGGGTTGGGGCAGGCAACAAAGTGAATGGTGCACTTAAAGTTGTCATCGCAAACAAAAACCTATCCAAAAAAGCTAAAATTGCAGTGCACAATGTTGTTCTTGTACCGACCTTTATGTATAGAACCGAAGCATGGAAATGGCAAATGAAGGATGAAAATATAATAAATGCAGAAGAAATGAGATCTCTTAAACGAATGTGTGGAAAATCTGTGTATGATTGCCGTTCTTGACGTCCTTTTTATATTACAGTCAATCATTTATTTTATGTAACAATAAAAAATATTATCAAATTTACCATTATTGCAATTTTGATACTATCTTCATATACTCGTATATAATTCTTCTGTACGGGCGTATGTAGTTGAAGTGGGAAGAGCAATTAATCTGCTGAACGCGGTCTCCTCGGAGATCGACGTCTTTCATATTAGTGAAAGTACGTTCAGAAGGCAAATACTTTTAATTCTGGAGAGTATCCTGTCATCCTAATGTTGAACCATCTCTCATGCGTTTCTGGTAGTATACTATACTCAATATATTATTTTACCTGTTCTCAATGAATGCCTTAAAAATTAGTTTTGTAATGTCTATTGATGAAATAAACTGATTTGATTGGATAATCATTATCATCTTCTTCTACTTCTTCCTCAGCCTATTATCGTCCACTCCTGGACAAAGGCCTCCTCCATTCGTTTCCACGTCTCTCTGTCCTGTGCAGACTGCATCCAGGTTATTCCGACGTGTCTGTTCAGGTCATCCTTCCACCCAGTGGCGGTACTCCCATAGAAGCCCAGAAGCCCGGCTTGCGTAAGAAATTTTGAATCAAAACCCCCAAATCTAAGTTATCATGCCCCCGTATAAACCAGCAACCCACCAAATTACCTTCCAACAATATTCCCATCAGACGTAAGAGGAATAGCCACAAGAGCTGAACCTCTGTAAGCCAGAAGAGGTTTTGATTCAAAATTTCTTACGCAAGCCGGGCCTCTGGGCTTCTATGGGAGTACCGCCACAGCGCTTTCACCGTAGTTGCGGTCGCCCTGCACTTCTCTTTGCCGTCCACGGTCTCCAAGTCAGCAGTCTTCTTTCCACTTTTCGTGGCCCGCCCATTGCCATTTTAGAGTCGCCACCCGGTGGATGATGTCAGTGACCCTTGTTCATTCTCTCATCGTATCGTTTCTGACACTGTCTCTTAGGCTTATTCCTTACATGGCTCTTTCCATGGCTCTTTGGGTTTTTCGGCACTTTGTTTGGACAATGTTACAGTTTCAAGACCATAAGTACCAATTGGCAGAACGCAGGCTTCATAGACTTTTCGTTTTAGGTTGATCGGTATTCTTTTTAAGGATGTAACTCATGATACCGAAAGCTGCCCAGGTTAGTCCAATTCTTTTTTTAGCTCTGCAGTCTGGTTATCATTATCATCAGAGAAGGAGAATCCTGTAGTTACAGACTAAATCTAAGTTGAAGAAGAATGAGTATATTAATACGACATCAGATCCAGCTATAAATAGTATCGTGTTTCACAAGAGGATTTGACGAATTTCGTGCTGGTTCAAAGCCGTTATGATTGGTGCTAATTCTTCTTTTCAGTTAAGTGTTTACATCTCGACTTCTGGCCGTTTTTAAATTACTATGGAATGGTTTTTTTGTGGAGATTTATGTATCAATTTAATTATTTCGAATTTTATACACACAGAACCATTCTCGTGCCAATCAAAATGTTTACCCGGGGTTATTCCAAATTCTGCGTAAGTGCAGGATGACAGTTATAATTACGATTTTTAAATAAATTAAAGCACCGTTTTTTTCCACTTTTGAGTTAATTTTTCTCGACATGTTTAAAAGGCTTTCTTTTATTTTTTCTTAAAAAAAGGTGTATAGCCTTTGAAACATGTCGAGAAAAATAAACTCGAAGGTAGGAAAAACAGTGTTTTAATTCATAAAATAAAATGTCATTGCAGTATTCCACAGTGTTAACGCCTTTGGTTTATCTACAGTTATAATATTTAAAACCTGAAATGGAACAGGTTATTTTTGTTACCAATTAGTTATATCTTATGGGAATGACATATTTCGCCTTGCTAAAGCAGTATCAAATGGTTTTGTAATGTAATCATCTGTTTCCTAGAAGCTTTCTTATAAAGGGTGTTTTTTTAGAGGTAAACGATTTATATTCAAAATGAAAAAAAAACCACATTAAAATAATGTTAATGTCAATGATATTGACTTTATTTAATAGATAATTTTATGCAATTATTGTTTAAATATGATTTCGGGCATATGAGCGCCACGACTAGCTCGAATGAAGCGCAATCGTGAAGTCCAATTTTCGACAATTGTCGTCATTGTGGATGCGTATTATCCACTAGAGTGTACGTGGTGCGCAAACGATTCATGGTCTTCCGAATAACTTGCTCGAATGGACGATTGTGTCGACCGTAAAATGGACGTAGTGCACGATAAGTTTGGCGAACCGAACCATGATTTTCTAAATAAATTTGCACACTTCGCAAGCGCTGCTCTGACGTCAGTCTATTCATGGTAAAATGGCAAAACGTACTGACTACAAATCAACTGTCAACTGTCAAATTGACAGTCTGTAGAAACAATTTTGCCAGTTTAAAAACCAAACCTATAAATTAAACACCCTATATTTTATGGGAATGACATATTTCGCTTTGCTAAGGGATTATCAAATGTTTTTGTGATGTAATTGTTTGTTTTCTAGAAGTTTTGTTATATTTAATGGTCATGAAATATTTCATTATAATTTTTTTTTGTATTGTAATCGTCTGTTCTCTAGAAGTTTTATTATATTTTATGGGAATGACATGTTTCGCATTGCTAAGGGACTATCAATGTAATTATTCCCTAAAAATTATGAATTGTCTAAGGCATTCACAGGCAAGGACAGGAAGTCAGAGCTTTTACCACTCTGCCACGAAGGTCGTCAACTTGTCATTTGTCATCAACAATGTCATTTGATTTATTTGATCGTGCCACGTTTTCCTCGGTCCCTTTTTTTAAATAACCAAAGTTGAAAAATGTTTATTTTTTCTTCTTTTTCAAGCTCTATATTTCTTTTTCTCTTGTGGTGGAAATGTTTGGCCGGGTGTTATATTTTTAGTTAAACCATACACGAAGGCACTTTCTTTGTCCCCTATAACAAGTAGGTACTACAAAACCATACTAGAAGTTATGACAAATAAATATGTCTCCCAAGATAAATATTTTATCCGCAGAGTGACTAATGTTTGACTTACAATTTTAGCACTAGTATGCCAGATTCTATAACTAGTGTGAAATTGATATAATCAATATTAAACTCGTACTAATATAATGTGAGAACATAATGTCGCGTTTTCAAAGAGTTTTAACCCATTCGGACGGAATAACGAGTCTGACTCGTAGTGTTTTTTTACGATGACAGTGTGAAATATAAAATCTCACACTTTCTTTGGTCTGGTAGTATTCACGTATTCCAAGATTCCGTAGATTACGAGGAGATCATGTTTAGGAGACTGATTGCTTTTCCAACCAGTGTCATCAATCTAATCGTCTCGGATTTGGACATTTTCAATGTCAGTGAGGCAGTTTTCATAAAAAATATTACAAATTCTGGAAAGAGTACTGCCTTGCTGACGTCGACATAATTGGGTTCCTTCTGATATGTATGATTTTTTGGTTTCATCTTGTTGTCTTATCTTTGTAACTCCGTTTTGTGTCCAAATGAGTCGCCTAAATGTTTTTCGTTTGTGTATTATGCATAAATAAATAAATAAAGAAAATCAAAGGCAGATTGGTTCTTGCAGAAAGTAGTTAAAACAATCTATGCTGGTGTTATCGGAAATATCTACCAAGAACAAAAAAAACACACCCTCAAGCACCGCTGAGTTCTCGAAATATCTCCTGATTAATCTATTGAAATCAGTTCTATTGTAAATTATTTAATATCAATTTTTATTTAAATTATTGAATATGAATGAACCACAGAAATGAAGACTCTCCGATTCGTTGCGGGACACTCCGAGACAAAATAAGAAATTCTGAAGTAAGAAAGATCTGCAATGTAGAAGATGTCATGCGATGAGGAAGACTGAGAAGACGCTACTGGAGAGATCATGTGGAAAGAGCAAGTTCTGAAAGAGTGATAAAGAGCCGCAAATAAAGTACAAACAGGAAATCGACCTGCAGGAAGACCACATAAAAAAGATGGCGAGACAGTTGGACATCAGCATCCCAGGAACAGGCTCCGAGAAATAACAGGACACAGTCCTAAATAAAGCAGAAGAAGTAGATATTATTATCCCTTAGAGCAAAGGAGTAGAACTGAGTAATAGAGCTTTTACATCAACCCCCATTTATGTTGTAAGAGATGTAATTTGTATTTTTATTTATTTCTAAAAAAATACTAACATCAAGGATTTACATCAATGATATTAGAATTTATTTTACAATCTTCAATGTGAGCAGAAAATAGCTCATTATTATGAAGAAGGAATCTGGTCGTGTCCAGGCTTGAACCCATGCCCCTTGGATCAGGAGCCAAGCGTTCTATCCCCTAGACCACCACCCGATTTACTTTTGTATACGTATCGTTATTAAATTCCACAGAGAAGTTAGATTGATTAATTATGAGATGTTTTTTCTGCCTTTCTCGAAACATTCCTCTCTTTTTTATGGTTTTAATTTTATTTGTTTCTTCTTCTTCAATATCCTTCTTCCCTCCATTGTTGGATATACGAGTACTGTTTTGTCCCTTCCGCATCTAGGTCGTCCCAGCTATTCGGAAATATCATCAGTCTCTCTTTTAGTTACTCTTCAGACACTCCTGTTCCTTGTTCATGGCCTCCATTGGAGTATTTTTGTACCCGTTTGATATAGCCCTGTCTGGCTATAGGTAGCTATTCGTGGCTTTATCCTGTATTATTCTTGGGCATGCTGGGGACCAATAGTTTACAGATAAGGAGGGATGGGTGCACACTTACCCATTTCTTCAGACTTATCAGGGGATTCTTTAAGAATTCCGTCATCTTGGAGGGCATCCATCTTTATGTTTCGGATGGTTATCTTCGACTACGTCAGTTGCCGGGAGAGCAAACAAACTGCTGAACATGATCGCTTCGGAGATCGACGTCTTTCATATTCGTGAAAGTACGTTCAGAAGACAATTATTCTTGTTTTATTGTTTCTTGAACAATGATGTAAAACTCCATATTAAATAATTATGACGAATGAAAACGTCAGTTTTCTAGAAGTTTTATTACATTTTATGGGAATTACATGTTTCGCCTTTCTAAGGCATTATCAAATGTCATTTTTGTCACATTTGATAATGTCATAGAAGGGCGAAACATGTCATTCCCATAAAATGTAATAAAACTTCTAGAAAACTGACGTTTTCATTCGTATTAATTGAATACTCTTGACTTTGGAGAGTATCTTGTATTCCTAATATCGAACCATTTATCATGCGTTCCTGGTATTATATTACACATTTATTTTATTTAACCTGTTCTCAATAGATGCCTTAAACTATAATTGTTGTTTGTAATATATTTTGAGAAAATAAACTGATTTGATGTGATTTTTTGTCCAGCTAATTTACAAAAGTGAAATTAATTTCATATACTATGCTTATATCATTCATGTTGATCGGATAATTTTATGTAACATCGTACATATAATTCCAGAAGGCCTCTAACAATGCCGTTTCGAAATCACTGTTTACCAGGCCGCAATGTTGAATATGTATATTGTGGGGCCGATCTGATCTGACAGCTGTCAAATGTCAAAAATATCGCGACTTTTTCGAAACAGTTAAAAAACAAACATTTTTGACAATGATATTTGATTAATATTGTTGGTACTTTACAAATGGGGTAGATATTATATAGATTTAGTGTTTAGAGCACCGGGGTTCCAACCTTTATACTACTACGCCTCCTTGAAAAAATGTATTTTTCCACGCCTGTTTATCTTTTATTTTTTAAATATTTAAAATAATATAGACACGTTTTAAATAATAAAAACTTTATTACAACAAAAAAGCTGTAAATTGCAAAAAACGTAATAAAAACAAGGTTGTTCTATAAGGTTTCCGGTTTCGATTTGATGTTTGTTTTTGTTTGTTTATAGTTATGGTATGACCATTATTTTTTTATAAAACTTTTTTGGCGCCTCCCTGGATTAGGGGTAAGGCAGCCAAATTGATATAATATAAGGACTACGGAAACACAAATATATTATATTAAAATGTTCGTAACACGTTTATGAGGAGTAATAATACAAAACTATTTTTCATTTCACATTTATAATCGAAATAAAATGAGATCACGGCACGAGACACATAGTAACTTCACGGATTTAAATACGGATATGGCGGTACATACGGCCCCATAAATCTCCATGTTGGAAATATTATTTATTCAAGAATTAATTGTATCTCAATAGAGACGAAGATGCAAATTAGAAACAGAATATGGTTGATCGAGGTGTTTACAGGAATTATGATCGGTCATTGGTTGGGTTAAGCGCACGCTTTATGCAATAAAGCATTCCCCATTCCACATTTTTTTCTTATGACCATCATTTCTTACAATTTTTTTGGAAGTTGTATACATGTTAATCTGTAACACCACCCTTTACATGGTAGTTTTTCAATCTACACACTAACGCCATCTATGAAGATTGTATTTTAAGAATTAAGCAGAAGATCTTTTTAACGCAATGTGAAAGGCTACCGCCATTAGCGCATTGCTAGAAACCGCCTGGAGATGTCACTCCAAATTATATGCTATAATTTGGCCAGTTTTTTTTATTTTTACAACATTTTGAATGTATACAAATACTTGTAGACGAATACTGGATTTTACCCATTGCGGGTTATCAATTCAAGAATTAATTGTATCTCAATAGAGACGAAGATGCAAATTGGAAACAGAATTATATTATTTATGGTGCTTACGTCCTGGTAAATACTTACGAGATGCCATGATTTAATATTTTAGTATAACCATTCGATTTTTTAAACATTTTTTATCATTTTTGTAGGTTTTCCATCGGAGTTGTTCTACCGTGGAAGTGCCATGTGGGAAACGCTCTACGGGATGATCTGCGCGTATCCCATCGTGTCGCTCGTGTTCGTTCCCATCTACTACTCCTTGGGGATCACCTCCGTCTATCAATACCTGGACCTTCGCTTCAAGTCCAGAGCTGTGAGGTGTCTCGCATCGGCCACGTACATCTGGAGACAGGTCTTGAATCTGGGGGTGACGATCTTCACCCCGTGCGTTGCCTTGAATACGGTCATTGGACTACCCTACTGGGCGTCTATCCTGGGTATTACAGCCATCAGTATCCTGTTTACAATATTTGTAAGTATTACTCACTTTTTGCTTATTATCAGGTACAGTTTTCAGGTTCCATTTTGGTTCTTGGGTGTACCCTTATGTCATAATTTCTTCCACCATCTAAAAAATTCAGAAGAGTTTCAAAATGAAAAAGTCTGAAGGAATTATTGGAAAAAAAATCATTTTTTTATTAACTAAATCTTGGAAATATGGAACGAATGGGCGAGATTTACATTATTGTTAGAAGTTGGAAGAATCGACGAGCGTGTATGACTAGTTGTATGAATGTGAAGGAAGTTAGAGAGGTGTATCAGTATATAGTAGTGTGGCGGTCCATTTACTCTGCCTACCGCTGCGTGGGAACGGCGTGATGTTTTTGTTCTTGTTGTTGTAACATTAGTTTTATGAAAGACGATTTGTGTTCTGTTTACGTTGTTTATACTCGTATATACTTTCTCTATCATTATTTTTTTTCCACCATCTTAATGATTCTTGTATTACCAAACCATCTGAATAATTCTTGTATTATTTTGTTCGTAACACTTTTATTCGCACTGCTTTCACTTCTATTTGATATTCTTCTATTCTTATATTTGACACTCTATCATATACAGATTTACCACATTCGTCTAAGAGATTTTATTTATACCGCGTTTATTCTACGATCATTCTTCAATGCATAATTAACATAACATAATTATTTTATAAAGATTTTATCATTAAAACAATCTGAGTTAGATATTTCGATTCCAACAAGATATTGTTTTAATTAACTAACTAACTAACTAACCATCACGCCGTCTCTCCGAAGGGGTAGTTAGAAATAATAGACTGCCACATTTTAACCAATGCAGCACTCCATCCTTCTCTGTTTGCCCGCGGGAGACGCGGTTTGATTATTATTATTATTATTATTAGTGTTTTGTTGAATCGCTCTTTACATCATTACAGCGCGAGCCAAATCGATGTAAATGGTATAGCTATCAAATTGATTCTCGTGACATTTGATAGGTAGCTAATCTATCGCCATTTTATTGTCACCTGAATTCTCACCAGACCTAAGACAGTGTGACAATCACACTGCCATCGCCGGGAATCGAACCTTAGACCTTCGGGGTGGCAGTCAAAGCACTTACCACTCGACCACGAAGGTCGTGATGGGTTGATTGTTTTAAGATAAACAATTATAATATTTGAAAGCCATTATTACAACATGGTGTCAATTGTTATTTAGTTGGTTTAAATGATAAATGTAAATTCATTATTTCTCACGTAACCAAAGCAAACTATGTTAATTGTTGTATTTAAACTGTTGAAATGTATTTGCATCTATTACAGTCGGGTGTGAGAATGACATTTACAATTACGTGACATTTAATCATGCATTTTAGTGCTATGCACATATACGCAAGGTGTCATTGGCATAAATATAAGTGCAATCATTTGTAGAATTTGATATTGACAGGTTGTCGGAAGTGATATTTACAACAGTATTTAAAATGATCTTATCTTCTAAATGAAATGTTTTAAACAAAGTTATTTCAAATACATTTGTCTAACCTTACTAACAAGGGGAGGGCACGACATAGAAAATTGATTGAGGGATTGGATTTCACAGGATTGTACTACCTCCTAAGAGACGTTCATAGACAAATTTATTGTAAGGTAGACTGGTCGTCATATAAGGGTGCCAACGCTGAAAACTAAGCTAAAAATTTGATTTTAAATTACGATTTGCAATCAAATAACGTTTAAACAAAATAATTCGATTTATTCCTTTAAGAGGATACCAGGTCACGTGACCAAACCGCTTCTCCATACAATCGTATTATTCGATGTTCTCCCTGGAATTTAACATTAGAACAATGATTTTTTCACACGTTTTAGATATCGACCAGATGCATGCTTGTATCGTCTTATTTTTTGATATTTTATGAGGAGATATATAAAGGAGATAAATAAGTTTTTTTTTAAATAAGACGATACGACAAGCATATGGATTCCATCCTCTTCGAATGATGAAAAAAAATCCTGTGTAAATAGAGAAAACAGTCATGGAAACTAGGTACAGGAACACAGGGAACCGAACATTTTAATGTGTATAAAATAAAATAAAATTGTCATAGTCAAAGTAAGTAAGTGCAATAGCCAGTCAATTTCTAGAAAAAAGCCTTCATAGTTTCCACCGTTTCTTATATATTATATTAGAAATTTCGCCACTGGCTTCAACATTTAAGTATAGCTAGTATAAGGCTGAGTGGATAGCTTACCTTCCTTTTCTATTCATCTGACCAACTGCGTCACCGTTCAAATCCCGCGTTACGCTCTTTTTTACAATAAAAAAAAACTCCATATTAAATAATTAATGTGAATGAAAACGTCTGTATTCTAGGAGTTTTATTATATTTTAGATGGAATGACATGTTTCGCCCCTCTAAGGCATTGATCAAATGAACATTTGACAATGAATTAGAGGGGCGAAACATGTCATTCCATCTAATATATAATAAAACTCCTAGAAGTCAGACGTTTTCATTCATATGAATAATTTTCGTTCCTATAAACCATTTGATACTCGCAAATTAATATTGACTTTTGCAAGTCAAAACATGTTATTCTCGTAAAATATAATGGAACTCTAGAAAACAGACGTTTTCATTCATACTTATTATTTTCATTCCTAATAACCATTTGATACTCGCAAATTTAATATTGACTTTGCATGGCAAAATATGTTATTCTCGTAAAATATAATAGAACTTCTAGAAAACAGACGTTTTCATTCTTATTTATTATTTTCATTTCTAATAACCATTACTCGCAAATTTAATATTGTTTTTACAAGGCAAAACATTTCGTTCTCATAAAATATAATGGAACTTCTATAAAACATACGTTTTCATTCATAATAATTATCTGTCTAAATGTTTATTGTGACTAAAACCAAGATTATTGTATTGTTATTTTTGTGTGTGTATTAAACAATATGTAACATTTTAGGGTGGTCTCAAGGCAGCTATCAAAGCCGACGTCATCCAGGGAGTGACAATGATCCTGATTAGTCTGGCCATCATAGTGCAGTGCTGTATCGAAGTTGGAGGTGTGGATCCTATCTTTACGATCCCTGCCGAAGAGGGACGCTTGAAGTTCTTTAAGTAAGTAGAATTAATCTATTACAAAAGTCACCAAACTGATCTCGATCCCCAGGGGTCGGATCCGACCCGCAAGGGGTCCATGTCAATGAAAAAAAAAATTACGTTTAGGCCTACCGTCACCAAAATTTTGGCTTCACGCAAATATGACAATCCACCTCACAGATAGTACCTATGCAGGTACGTACGTAATACTTTTTTTAAAAATATGCATTAATAATTCAGTGATTCCCAATTAGTTTTTCCTGCATACCACTGCATGAAAGACCTCAAACTCGTTTACCCCTTATTGCGGGAATGATAAATAAAAAATCTTCTTCTTCTTCCTTGTTGTAGACCTATGTGGTCTGTTCTCCAGAGTGTTGCTCCTCCTGTGAGGTGTCTACCCAGTCTTCCTAGCTGTCCTTCCGTATTTTAGGAGGTCTTCCACGAGGCTGATTATGCAACGCAATATAGGGGAGTCTGGTGGTGTCCATTCTTTGAACATGCCTTTTTTCGCTGTCTGCTCCATCTTATAATATCCTCAACCTCACATATCTCTCTTATTCTGCTGTTCCTCGCGCGATCTCTCAGCGTCTTGCCTGAAATGAAATCAGTATTTTTTTTTACATTTATTACCATCAAAATACAGTTCTAATGACGATGAAAATTAGTTTAATGTGACAAATGTGCACGTTTTTCTTTGCACAACTCTGAAAAATCTGATCGCTTTTTGATTACTTTCAGTCTCAAGTCGTCTTCGAGTTGAAGTATGTGACGATGTTTAGTTTTTAAGTTTGTCATGGCCGAAAATCTGCAAAGGTACGTCGTGCAAAATGGGAGTACATATATTATTGCAGCTTCGCTGACATGATAAATGTCTTAGACGGCATTGTGAAAATTCAGCAATTATTGTTTGGGTATATGTTTTTTTACTGATGAAATTATCTTAGTCAAAAGATTGCCGCGCGTACCTTGGTGCACCTCTGCATCGCGTACCTCTTAGGGTACGCTTACCACTAATTGGGAAACACTGCCCTAATTCCAATACATGTATATTTCATAAAATTGTCTCTTCCAAAAAAATAATTATCTAAAAATGTTGGATTTGAGTTTTGTTTTGTTTTAATTATTAAATTTATTTTACTGTTAAATGTGACGTATATTTTATTTTAAAGATTTATTTTCTACAGTAAACACTATCAAAGTGAGTAGCTCTGTGTCAGTTTCAAAAACAAATTTATAGTTGATACATTTGTAAAAAAAAATCGATATAAGGAAAGCAGGGGGTCTACATAAAAAAAAAAACAAGTAAAATCGGCACGTGGTCTACGGGACAAAAAAGTTTGGTTACCTCTGGTCTATTATGGCCACACATTCACACATTTCGTTTATCATTTCCGTTTGATTTAATCCATTTATTTCAATTACATATTTTCCCTGCTTTGCCGCAATCTTGGTTAAATATATTGTAAGCCAATGTATTCAAATCAAATCAAATCAGTTCATTAACTCAAAAGACATTACAAACAGCAAAATGTTTAAGGCATCTATTGAGTACAGGTAAAATATTATAAAAATACAACATAATACTAGGAACACATTAGAGGTTCGACATTAGGATGACAAGATACTTTCTAGAGTCAAGAGTATTGTCCCCTGAACGTACCTTCACTAATTTGAAAGACGTCGATCTCCGAGGAGACCGCGTTCCTCGTTATTGTACGAGTATATTGTAGGCTAATAAATTGTAAAGCGCAGTCTTTTATTTGATAATTTAAAGAATATACTACTAATTATTATTATTTGAATGTAAAGATATTTGTGTATCCTTAATACAAAGTTTATATTAATACTGATTACATTGATTTAATTTGCGTCACATTAAAATATTTTAAGAGAGCTAGTTTAAAATTTCTTTAAGTTTAAAATTGACTTTACTGCCATCTATTGATTTTAGTGTAAAGTTTAGTGATAAAAATGAATGGAAATAACTGCTACTTCCATGGATATAAATTTCGATGTTGTTTAGATTATTTAGAGTGCGTATGAAATATAATTATTTTGTTTATTATGGACTAAGCAATAATCTTTACATTACATATTTGGTTTGTATTTTCAGTTTCCAGTGGGACTTGACAGTACGCGTGGACACCATGTCAGCATGGCTAGGCCAGATGTTTATGTCACTCTCTCTGTATGGCTGCCAGCAGAACTTCGTGCAGAGATACTGCAGCATGAAGTCACAGAAGAGAGTTAGAAAGTAAGTGACATTACATCCTTCTTTTCGTAAAGCGAAAATATAATTAACTATACTAACTAACTAAACCTTTTATACTTTTTTTAAGGATTTTTAATTTTTTCATCATTTATTGCTACTCAAAGCTAAAACAAAATTCAAATGTCAATTTGATTGTTAGTTTTTCTGATGTCTCATGGTGAACACTTTTCTTGAATTAAATTTATCATAATGGACCGAAGGAAAATATTTCCCAAATGATATTTTCCATGTTCATATAGACAAATATTAATATTACCCATACAATATTGCATAAAAAGAGTAAACATATTTATAAATGGAATTAATCAAATGATAATTTTGGATGTTTACAGTGTTTCAAATTTAAAACAATTATGTAAAAGGATCACAGTGTTTCAGCCAAAATAATGAATTATCTAAATAAATTGTGATATATTATAACAGTGCTACAAATTAAAGTAAGTTTGTTTTTTTTCTACAAATTAAACAGTTGAACTTGAACAAACAAATTAAACAAAGCTAGTTGTTGTTGTTGCTACAAATTAAACAGTATATTATAATCTTGAAGTATCATTAACCCTTTGCAATCCTCAATCTTTATTGTTTTACGTGCCACCAACTGCTTAATTAATTTACAAAAAAATTCACACAGAAGGAGTCTCCATATAAAACCATAGTAGAAAGGTGTATAGTATTTTATAATTATATATAATAATTTTAAAAATGAGTCATATAATGTCGAGTCGTTGGTGTAAGAAATACAATGTCTAGTCACACTCGATATTGGAGTGGTAAAAGTATATGGTATCACATTTTTCATTATTTTTTTATTTTTCGAGACAGTTGTTTCGTCAACCTACATTGACATCATTGTAACGCCTGATGATGTCAACATAGGTTGACGAAACAGCTGTACGAAAAATAAAAAAAATAGTAAAAAATTGTGATACCATAAACAAGGTTTTATATTTTAACAGTGTATATTTTTGTTGAAAACGTAATCAGTTTCCTTGGGCCAATTTAGGGTTAAAACAAATGATTTGTTTGTGTCAGGATAGTGTAGTTATGGCATAGGATAGTGGCGGTCCATTCTTTCCGCCTACTCTTCGGGTGAAATGGAATGATGGTTTGTTGTTAAAAATATTCTTTCAACACACTCTTAATTTTTTTTATAAGGATTAATTGTATCTCATTAGAGACGAAGATGTAAATTGTTTTCTGGGAACAGAATGGTGGTCGAGGCGCTTACGGGACTTAGACCTTGTCATTGGTTGGGTTAAGCGATCACTTTATGTTTAACAACATTCCCCATTCCTCCCTTCTTACAACCACCACGTCTGACAAATTTTTGGAAGATGTAAATATGCTAGAATGTTACGTTGCTCTTCACATTTTTTAGTTCAATCTACATTAGCGCCATCTATTAAGATTAGGAATCATTAAGCAGAAAATCTTTATTAATGCACTGTGAAAGGTTTTGCAATTATCATACAGTACTAGATTACGCCTGGAGATGTCTCTCCAATTTTTATGCTTTTAACTTGGACCAGTTATTTTATAGTTTATTATGTTTAATAGATATTTAAGAAAAGGATATTATTTTTAGAATAATTTATGTTTTTGATTATTTTTAAATTTTGTATATTTTTTTTCCATCCAGTACCCTGATTACTATCATACCCGTCATAACAGTGCTGTTCAGCTTGTCATGGGTCTGTGGAATGGGAATATTTGCCACGTACGCAGACTGCGATCCCTTGAGCACCGGATACATCAAGAAGATGGATGAGATAATGCCCTTCTTTGTTGAAGACAAGTTCGCCTACCTTCCTGGTCTCATGGGTCTCTTCTTGGGCAGCTTGTTCAATGGCGCATTGAGGTATGCATACATTTTCTCGCATTTAAATGAATAATCTTTTTGATTGCTAAGTTATCTTACATTCGTTTAAATGTATAAATTTATATAGTTTTATTTTGCTTTGAAAGAACAATAGAAGTACCAATAGCAAATTTGTGTGAGTTAACCAATCTTATTATGGATATAGCAAAGATTTTAAATCATTAAAATATAAGGTGCTTTCAAATGAAATAAAGATTTTCATTTATGTAACCCTTCGGTTGCTTCGATCTTTTTCAAAGTAAAGGCGAGAAATGCATCATTGATTGGGATAAAAAAAAAATCACACACACTCTATCTTGCTTGTTAATATTTATCTCTACGTAGAACTGAATGATGAAATTTTAATTTCCAATATAATTAATAAATTAATTCCTTACCTTTAAATTCATTAACCCTCCCTTCCCTATGATGGGTATCTTCTACACGTTGCTTCTAATAACCATCAATATCTCTATAAATATAATAAATACAAGGTTAAGATTTTAGATATTCCTCTATAATATATTTACGCATTGATTTAAAAAATAATATGAATAATAAACAGATTTTATCAGGTACATCGAAGGTATTTTGTGAACATCGGAAACAAATTCACGTATAAACAGCGCTGCGAGTGCGCGCCACTATATTCGCATCTCACTCTTGGAGCTAATGTTCTCACTGCCGCCAGCAGTAGCTCTCTGGCTTGCAACCAGAGTGGACCTATGCCCGTTCCGTGAGCGTTGCCAGATGGTTTTTTTAATGTTTTCAGCAAATAAATCTCAACTATTATAATTTTTGACTTCAATTATAATTAATTAAGGGGATTAGCTATGAATGTTCTTATTTTTCCGATTTAAAATCGCTAATTTTTGATCGCGTACTAACTACCCAACACCGGAACGCGCGTTTTTATTTTATTACAGTAAGGGAAAGGTTAATCAATAATTTTATATTGAAACAGCAACACATTTAAATGGCTATATATTTGATAAAAATGAATGAAATCTATTCTTTTGAATTACAGTGACTAGTAATATATGTATTATTTTTCAGTCTCTCCGTGTCCAATCTTAATTCTCTGGCTACTGTCACATACGAGGATTTCCTCTCCCAGTCCCCCGCCTTCAGCAATCTAAAGGATCGTCACCAGTTAGTGATGATAAAGATAGTGGGTGCCATCTATGGAGTCATCATCATGGGCGTTAGCTTCGGAGTTGGTCTGCTGTCGGGAGTCATCGAGAGTAGCATGCTCATGACATCTGCCACCTCGGGCCCTCTTCTGGGAGTATTCATATTGGCTATGCTGGTCCCGTGTGCTAATAAAAAGGTAATTAAATGATTAAAATACTAATTCATACTTTTTTAAACCTAAATACAAGAAATGAAGCAGTCAAAATGCTTTGACTGCCACAAAGAAGGCTCCGGGTTCGATTCTCGGTGATGGCAGTGTGATTGTCACGCTGTCTTTGGTCTGGTGTAAAATTCACATGACAATAAAATGGTGAGCTACCTATCACATGTCATGAAAATCAATATGATAGCTATAATCTCTACATAGATTTGGCTCGTGCTGTAATGATATAAAGAACAATAATAAAATAATAATAATATTTTAAATGTCACTAAAATAAAATTTTCAGAACTTACAATTATAAAAAAAAACAAACAAAAACCATCACGCCGTTTCCCCGCAGGGGTAGGCAGAGAGAATGGACCGCCACACTACTCTATCCTGGCACACCTCTCTAGCTTCCTCCACATTCATACATCGAGTCATACACGCACGTCGATTCTTCCGGCTTCTGACATGACCAACTTTTAATATTTGATTAATTTGGTCATGCCATGTTTTCCTCGGTCTTTTAGTTTAACTAACTTTTAACTAACTTACAATTATAATATAATATAATACATTATTTTAGCAGAAACACTAAGATACTTCAACATTATTTACTATTTCATTTGGAAAACTGTTACATTATCAAAAATTATTTATTTAAAATGTTTAAAAAAATGTTGTATTGTTTGTATCACCTGATGATGCCTACTTTGGTTAGCGAAACAGCTGTCGCGCCGATCAATTACTAAATAAATAAATATTAATATTACAACAGTGTTCCAAGTTAAATAGTTAATACACTATATTCAAAACATATATTTGTGTGCATAAAACATATATCCATACTAAGATTCTGAATCTATGAATTTCTGGAAACTTCCATAGCCAGAAAAAAGGAATAAACACATTTGTTATTTAGCAAAAAGATTTTGTAAAAAAGGTTTGAGTCTAGGATATTTGCCTGTTAAACTTCAATAGTTAATTTTATCAACCATAGATGACAGTTTAGTACATTTTAAATTGAAATTTGTTAGTATAATTATTCTTGAGAATCAAATAAATTAGTTATATAGATGAATACAGTCTATCAGATGATACTTGAGGGCGTATGGTTTATATCTCCGGCGCCACAAAACTGAGACCCTCCAGCTAAGGGATGGTAAACTTCTACAGAAAATTCCTGGAGAAGGAAACATGAAACCACTCCAGTATCACTTCACAGGAAATCACTGTGGCTAGAAGCATTCGCTGCAGTGATCGCCAATGTCAGGAGGACCTGACACGGCACTATAAGATGAAGTCTACTTTCTATATCTCTTTATCTTATCAGATGATAATTCAATGTAAGCTCCATAAACACTCAGCAGCTATGAAGTCAATTAAAATACACTCACCCAAATCAAAAGTGATTGAAGTCAGAAAATCCAAAATCAAGTCCAAGTTTAAGCACCATTCCAGGAAAATAACTTTTCATTGACAGCTACCATAGCCACTACTTGCATTGCTATTAGTCTGCTTTAGTTTGTCTGTGGAAACCAGTCAAGTTCCTACTTTAATTGTAATAAATTTAGAATAAATATCTTTATGTGCAGTATTTCTGAGTTATTCATTTTTTGTATTTCCAGGGAGCAATTGCTGGGATGATTTGTTCTCATATAGTGACAATGTGGGTTACAGTTGGACATCTGATGTACGATACCAAAAATGTTGCTATGTTACCTCTTTCATCTGAAGTAAGTCACTCATTATTTGCTTAATATGATTTAAACATTCTTGCTGTTATTTTATTATTTATATTTCTACTAAAAATAATCTTGATATCAATATAAATGAAGTGATGATCTAAAATTGTGAAAATAATAATTAAATAACCATTTTACAATAGCTGAGAATTCCTCATTCATTTAAATAACAACGCTTTATTAGGAAATTTTAATCTTCTTCTTCTTTGCTAGCCTTCTTCCCTCCACTGCTGGATATAGGCCTCTTCCAATTTCCTCTACTCGTCTCTATCCTGCCCCCTTTGTATCCAAGATTTTCCTACAAGTATCCTATCTCTAAGGGTTCTTCCCACAATAGGTCGCAATGTTCTCATTTTCACTACTCTTAAGAGATGTTTGGTTCTGACAGTGCTACGATTCTCTTGCTACGATTCCGTATGTCATTATGGGCCTGATGCATGTTTTATAAATTCTAACTTTGCTTTCCACTAGCATATGCTTATTGTCCCAGACAGTGTCCCTTAGACATCCGGAGATAACTGCAGCTTTATCAGTCTGTTTTTTAACTTCATTATATAGATCGCTGCAACTAGATATCTCCACACCCAGATATCTGAACTTCATGACCTGTTCTATGGGTTTATTATCTACAACCAATTTGCATCTGAGAGGCTGTCTGGATATTGTTAGACATTTTGTTTTTGCAACGGATATCATCATATTATACCTCTCAGATGCAAGATGGAACCTATAATCAATAATAAAGCGTGCGCTTAACCCAACCAATGACAGGTCATAAGTCCTGTAAACACCTTGATCATCCATGTTCAGTTTCCAGTTTACGTCTTCGTCTCTATTGAGATACAATTAAAATATAATCAATGCATTATAATAAAGTAAAATTTTTTAAATTAAATATTATAAATGTTTTTTTAGGGTTGTACAAATGAGACGTTTTCACCGCATATCATGAAGCCGCGGCAGCAATGGCCACTTCCATCACTGCCTCTGGAGGTGAACTTGAATACTACACATTTCCTGGAACACTTCAACCACCACAATGTTACAGCCGCCCCACCTGTTGACTCGTGAGTTTATATGCAGTTATATTTGAATTAAGTTCTCACAATGGGTTTGTACAGATCTTATAATGCAAAACCGTACCTATTTATAAAAGAGCACATGTCAGTTTTTATCAATTTAGATATTTAAATGCCAATATGTTATCGTAAATATGTTTGTAAAACTCATAGATTTTGTATAGGGTGTTTTTTTTAAGAGCTTGAGACTTTAAATAATAATACAAGATTTGGAATGAATTTTTTATTATTAAAATATGGTAGATAATTTTTATGGCATTTATTTTTTTAATATGATTTCCGGCATATGTTTGCCGCGGCTACGAGTTACATAGTCCATTCGATCAGTCCAATTTTTTAATACTTTTTCCAATAAATCTGGCCGTATGGCGTCAGTGGTGGCTTGATTATTGGCTTCCAATGCTTCAACAGTTGCTGGTTTGTCGGCATAAACCAATGACTTAACATAGCCCCATAAAAAGTAATTGAGAGGCATTAAATCACACGAACGAGGGGACCAGTTAACAGGACCACTTCTGGAAATAAAGTTGTCACCAAATTGATTGTTGTTGTCACCAAATTAAAAATCCTGGAGACTGTCTTCGCCTCCAGTCGGACATCAATAATATTGTCAACTGGAGTCACAGTAATCAAATGCAATTCAATGTCTCTAAATGCGTTATGCTATCTTTTACTAGAGCATTGAGAACTGTGTATTATAGATACACAATGAACAACCAGCAACTAGCACATGTATCTACGATGAGAGATCTCGGGATCATCTATGAGAGTAGGCTGACTTTTCGTGCACATGTTGAGAGGATTTGTGGCACTGCACTGAAGATGTTGGGCTTCATCGTCCGGACCGGCAGAGTTTTCAGGGATCCCAATGTGCTCAGAGTCCTATACAACGCATTGGTTCGGAGCAGACTCGAAAGTGGTTCTGTGATATGGAGTCCTCACGAGGCGAGATATTCCATTATGCTGGAGAGGGTTCAGAAAAAATTTCTGAGGTATCTCTACATGAGGGAGTATGGTAGCTATCCTTGGCTCTATCCCACGGCATTTCTTTTGGGAATGCTCGGAACCAATTCTCTACAGCTTCGAAGAGATGGACATCTAATTACCCATTTCTTTAGATTAATTAGGGGATACTTCGAGAACTCGGCCGTACTGGAGGGTGTTCGGCTTTTTGTCCCCGATAGATATCTCCGACAGCGACAGCACAGATTGTTTTACCTACCGGCTGCCAGAACCAATCTGCCTCTGGTGACACCGGTGGGAAGAGCAATTAGTCTGCTGAACGCGGTCTCCTCGGAGATCGACGTCTTTCATGTTAGTGAAAGTACGTTCAGAAGGCAAATACTCTTAATTCTGGAGAGTATCCTGTCTTCCTAATGTTGAACCATCTCTTATGCGTTTCTGGTAGTATACTATATATAATATATTATTTTACCTGTTCTCAATAGATGCCTTAAAAATAAATTTTGTAATGTCTGTTGATGAAATAAACTGATTTGATGTTACAAAACTCACGAGAAAATAATACATATTGAATTCGAACTTAGTAAAAGCACAAATGATATGTCAAAAGTCTGCCAAAAACCAATATGCTATTAAATCTCAGCAACTCAACAAATAATTTTATTACTTTTTTTTATTTAATGTGTTTTAAAACATAACACTTTCCTATTTTCATATACCGATTTGTGGAATGGTGTCCCTGGCTACATTTCCAGACAAAAAGAAAATGGCTTCAAACTACGGCAGACTGCATTTGCAGCTCATATTTGAATGTATCTTTTAAACCTTTTACTTTAGTTTGTTACTACTCAATTGTACGTAATATTATGATGAATTAGACTATCTATTTGAGCTGCAAATGTAGTCAACCATAGTTTAAAACCTTCTTTTTTTACTTCAAATTAAGCCAGCTGCACAATGGGGTTTTAATATTAAAAAGACTAACATAATAGATATAAAATAATAAAACACTTTGTATGTAACTACGGTAAGGTTATTACAATTGATGCTAATTTGTTTCACTTGTACCCAAGCTTCATCAGGGCAATATAATAACTGAACTGAATTGAATACTCATAATATCGCCCTGATGAAGCTTGGTTGCAAGCGAAAATAGTTGGCATCATTTATTGTAACTATACCGTGGTTAAATACATGGTGTTTTATTATTTTATATCTATAATTAATACAAATTAAAAGGTCAGTTTTCTAGAAGTTTTATTATGTTTTATGGGAATGACATGTTTCGCCCTTCTAAGGCATTTAGAAGCCATAAAATATAATAACACTTCTAGAAAACTGACATCTTCATTCGTATTAATTACTTAATAAGGAGTTTTACACCATTGTTCAAGAAACAATAAATTATATCTATAAGTAAGTGCTGTATATAAAAAAGAAAAAGAAAAATAAAAAGACTCTCCTGTAAAATGTGAAAAATGGACATGTATGCTTTTGTCAAATAGGTATGGAAAGATACACTAAAAAATCAATATTAGAAGGGTTAAAATGTATGGAAAATATATTTCACATTTTATTAATTGTTATTCAATTACAAATTTGTGTATCTTCTTACAACACTAATTAAATATTGGTCTTCTTTACAGGAATCCATTCAAACCTTTCTACATGATGACTTACATGTACTACGCACTCTTGGGAACGTTTATTACCGTTTTCGTTGGCATTGTAGTGAGTCTTGTCTTCGGCACTAGTGAAAATGAGATATATGATGAACATCTGCTGCATCCGTTCATCTTGAGAATGAGCAAAAAATTCCCTGGGAAACCGAGAAGATATCTATCGCGCGAAGCCACATTGTCTGCGTCCTTGACGAGGGAAGCCAAAGCCAGCAAGGAAGGCAAAGAGATAGATAATCCGGCATTCGAAATGCACGATGCCACAGATAAACACGACGTAGAAATCGAGATTCCGAAGAATCAAGGTGACCAAAATGAGATTCAATCGTCAAGTCGACATTTCGAAAACTACGATGAGAAGACTACGGCTGTAAAACGTAACACTTCGAACCCTCTGAACTTTGAGAAGTTTAGGACTCTGACTGACGAAGAGATCAACACGGGACAAGTAACGAAATTTTGATACTTAGATTTTAAAATTTGCGTGAAAATGCTCATATGATATTCAACAAAGTGTTTCCTTTAGTGATATTGATTAAACTAAGTGGTAATAATTTTGTGATTTGCAGTTTGCAAAAAAGTGTACTTACGTAGTAAAATTGTCCTTTTTATAAATACTTCATACAATAGTTGGCTATGTCTATTACCCTTAAACATATTACTCATAAAATATCTTATTTATGCTAACAGCTGTCACATGGAACATAATTTTTTGTATTAGGAATGTATATCTTTTATTCTCAATTTTATTACAATGTATTATTTCTTCATGATCAATAGTATTAGACAGTACAAGTTTATGTTTCAATCTTTACAAATAAGTAAGAGCCATTAATTTTAATTTGATGACATTTCATGACTGCATCCTATTTTTAAATTGATATAAATAGGTCATTTTATAGTAAAATATATTTTTAATAAGTTTGTTGAAGCATATTTAGTCTATCCACAGAATCAATTAGTTTTTTAAATAATGTAAATATACAATTGTGGTCAGTGTAACAAATATAATTACACACATCTGTAGATCTTGTAGTTTAATAAATATTGGTTGTCTCAAAAGAAAGTTTATATTTAAGTGGAACAATTAAAAACAAAGTAAACCATTTATCAAAAAAATGTTTATTAATTTTTTTTTATTGTATACAACAGGTCCTTAGAACCCAATTACTGTATACATTTTACATATGTCAGCAATTGCGACTGATACCTTATTCAAGAGCACCATACCCCGGGTCATTGTATGCTGCGCCATGACATTTGTTCTGCTATGCAGTATACACAACAGATCGTGTCGTCTAGCGCGAGCATACCTGTCCGGTGCATTGAGGCCATAACACTCTTAAGAGGTATGGGCTATCAATGAGGTTACGGAGTACTTTAAATCCTAATATCATCAATGTACCTTTTCTTCTTGATTCGAGACTGCGGTACTCTGCCTTATGTGTAATTATTAAAGAACACAAAAATAATATCGTCCAAATGTAAACCCTTGCATTCGGGGCACTCATTTAGTCGAACAGTAAAAATTCTTATGACGACTCGGCAGGTACTCTATATTTATCTTTGCGCTAGGGAAGTCGGTTTATTGATTAGATTTGAGATAACCCCACAGGAAAAAGTCCATTTGGGTTAAATCAATACTGCGTGGAGGTCAATTTATTTCACCTCTCCTGGAGATCAATTTGCCAATGAAAATTTCACGAACTCATCGCAGAGACGTATTGGACGTGTGTGACATTGCTCCGTCTTGCTGGAACCATATTCTTTGGTTATAGTCAAGAAAGTTTTGCAATTCAGGCACCAATAAAACATTATTCTGAGACAACTTGTATAATCATAGCAATTATTCTAATATCTCGTTAGTAATTGAATATTACCTATCATTCCGGAATAATAATATAAACATCATATCCTTAGTTTACTAATTAAATTAAAAAAATATATTTAGTCTCTCATGAGTTCTGTACTTAGAGATCTTACTTATTACATATTACAATTAAAATATATATTTTTATATCATTCCTATTTTTTCCTAGTTACATTATTATATTATTGTTCATGTCTTGTTGACATTTTATGTGAATGAATGGTAGAGTTATTTTTTTAAAAGAGGCGGCCATCTTGCGATGAGTAAATTTTGATGAATTTGAATTTATATATCATAAATAACTTATTAATTAAGTGGTGCTCTATAAACACGATATTATCCTGCATATACTTTATAATAATCTATGATTAGTATTTAGAAATTGTGATATTTTAAGAAATCATAAACATATATATTTCAGGTATTTTTTTATAGATTACAATTGTTTGTATTTGTTTTTTCAACATTATTTATTTATACATAATGTATTTTTTAAAAATAAATAATATTTTAAATATAGTAAAATTTGTATTAGCCATGTAGACTGAACAAACTCTAATATTTTTATTATTTTTATTTACATACTTAAGCTATTTACTTTTTAATAAATAATGTTATACAAATGATTTTAGCAATAATTTCTCATATATTATACCTTATTTTTTTGTACTTTTTAAATGGGTATTGATTTAGATTAAAAAAAGAACAATCATTAATGGTAAAAATTATCTTTGTTTTTGTTTTAACAAAGATAAACTTAAGGCGTTAACACTGTGAAATTCCACAATGACGAGTTTTTATGAATACTGTTTTTTCCACTTTTGAGTTTATTTTTCTCGACATATTTCAAAGATTTAACGTCTTCATCGTTTGTATCGTTCTCTAGATGATAAAGGTTTAAAATCTTCGAAAAATGCCTAAAAAAAAAAACTCAAAAGTGGAAAAAACAGTGTTTTAATTCATAAAAAATATATTCTTTCACAATCATCAATTAATATTGATAATGATTGCGAGATTGTCACTAAAACACAGAGTTTTAAATACAGTACACTCCCGATTTTCCAGGGCCGTGTTAACTGGGAAGAGGATTATCCTGAACACTTGAGTCATTGAAAAAATATTTTTAAAAACAAAAATATTTCACAATAGCACTTATAATGCAAACAAAAACTCAAATCTGTCACAATGACATTGGGCGTTTAGTTCATATTTACGCCACCGCCAACATACGTTTGTGGCTCTATAGTCGTGTCATAAAGTTTCGAGTTTGCAATAAAGCACCCGCAGCGTAGTTCATACTCATTAAACATTGTCGTTAAGTAATCACTTTTTCAATGAATTGAAATTACAAGGTGATTTCAATGCATCTTCTGGATGGTTGACACACTTTAAACAGAAACACGGCTTCTGACAAATTTCTATTGAAGAAAAATGAAGGAAGCCAGTCAAAATGTCAGTTTTAAATTTCTCATCGTTTATATTTTTCTCATGTTTTTGGATTAACCGGGAAATTGATTATACGGGATTTTTTTTCACCATCCATCCTGGAAAATCGAGAGTGTACTGTATAATGATTTTGAATCATATGTGTTAATTAAATTATTCCCATTGACATGTCTATTTCATGTTTTAATCTGTAGTAGAATTATTAATCAATGTATGTCAATGTTTTAAAAGTGTATTCAAAATAATGATATTCAGTCCATTCCACCAACATATGAGTTGTTGTTACTAATTATAACAATGTCAAAAAGGCCAATCTAACATTTGAGAGTCATCAACTACTGTTATTTAGAGAATCTATTTTATTTTATAATTATTTGTATACTCCTCAAACATATTTATATACAGGTGTCACAAATACTCCTAAAAGTCACAAAAATAAAGCAAATTTAGGCGATTGATTATATTTCATCTTTCTGATTAGTATTTGCACCGAATCGAACTGTATTTTAGAATACATTTGTAATATTGAACAGCCCACTGGAATTAAATATTATAAAAAGAATGTGCACTTTAAAAACAGTAATACAAAATATATGAATAAGTTGAACAACTATATTTTGACCTAATAGTTTCCCATCATCACTGTATGATGATAAGAAACTCTTATTACCTAACCTTACCTAACTTAAGCTAACCAATTCACACTCTTGCCACATCATTATTATAACAGTATTAATATGCATGAAACCGTCTGTTTTCTAAAAGTTTTATTATAATGTATTTCGACTGTCCAAGGCATTAACAAATGTCGTTAAACAGGAAGAACATGTCATTCACATAAATTATAATAAAACTTAAAAAAAATGGACATTTTCATTTGTATTGATTATTTAATATGAAATTTTACATCATTATTCAAGAAACAATATACAATAGCATTGTTCTTGAAGTTAGTGAAATATTATTATAGTTTATGATTTTATTGTAAATATTCATCAATCACAAAAATAGTAGGTAATCTTATTAAATAATGGAGTAAGGAATTTAAATTGTATATTGTAATGTAAATAAATTGCTAAGTATTGGTAGTGCTTGATGGGAGAAAAATTGATTCTTTGATCTGAAATATTTGATTGAATCATGTGAAAAGAATAAATGTTTTGTAGTTAAATTGTTTATTTGTCTTATGTTTATTAATTGTTAGTGATCTGAATATTGGAATTATCGTTCACACGGTAAAACAAGACTATTCGTCATTCTCTTTGCATTCTCTCTCCTATTTTAAGTGGAATCGGTGCTCCTAACGTGTTTCTCTAGGACTTTATGTCGTGGGTTAGCTCTCTCTTCAGTCTTTCTTGAGCGTTGCCTCGATAGATGTCCCCTATGTTGCGAATTGTTGTCTTCTACTCATCTTGACTCATCTTTGTTCGTATTTATTGTTTCTTGAACAATGATGTAAAACTCCATATTAAATAATTAATACAAATGAAAATGTCAGTTTTGTATGAGTTTTATTGTTGTATAATGTTTTACTCTTCTAAGGCATTATCAAATGTGACGAAATTTCAAGTAAATGGAGCAGAATATGGTAATTAAAGAAAATTGATGTAGCTTTATACATTTTTAACAAATAATTATTATATTTGGTTCCAGTATTTCTGGGTCTACCCAAATAACTATTTGTTAAAAAGTATAAAGCCACATAAATTTTCGTTAATTACCATATTTTGCTCCATTTACTAGTGTATATAAACAGCAACGAGTTGAAATTTTGCCACATTTGATAATGCCTTAGAAGGGCGAAACATGTCATTCCCATAAAATATAATAAAACTCCTAGAAAACTGACATTTTCATTAGTATTAATCATCTTTGTTCGGTTTCCTCAAGCTTATCTATTATAGGGGTGACTTTTAAGCTGTCCCAGTTATGCTTGTTGCAGACTTAATACTATTTGGTAACGTCTACAGCCTACAGCATGTTCATTTCGTTCATCTGAAGCTTCTGTTCGTTAAATAGCCCAAAAATCAGCACCATAAAGTATTGCAGGTCAGACAACTACTGTCTTGTGGACCTTGCTTTTCACTCTTATGAGCATCTTTGCGCTAAAAAGAATACTACTGAGTAAGACACAATTATGATTTTTGAAAAATATTTGTATATTAATATGCTTACATGAGGCAAAGTTCTTTTAAATCGTTGCATTCTTGTGAATCAGGTATCATTTGCTTAAATATGCTATCTTATGATATTCTTTTAGCAAAAAACATCATCATTTGGGAAAGTATGGGTCCATTGGAATTATATCAAATGAAAACTTCGGTTGTAGACATGTTATTTAACTCGATGGTTGCCACAGACAAGATATCTTGGCAAACGGTGCAGTGCTCGTATTGCCAGAGACGAGATATCTCGGAAGAACTTTTGGTGACGTATTATTGCACGTTGTTATCAAAAATATCAAAATTTTATTAAAACTGGTCACATTAATAATAAACATTTGGAATTAAACATATTTGAACAAGTTAACAGACACTCAGTATTTTGAAGGGTCAAAGTTTTGATACAAGACTGAAGTATTGCATAACAAACAAGTTCTAACATACAACATAAATCTGCTAAGGCTAGATGTATGATGACATTATGATTCTCTCGTTTGAAGCACTTTGTGGTGTGTTACATACATTACTACTTTGTTTTTACACTGTTTTATTTTGTTTTATCAAACCTTCTGACGAAGCTCTGAGAAATTAAATTACGATTCTTATGGTGTGGTGAAGTATAATGAGTGACATAATATGTTTAAATACATAGAGTCAAGCTGACAAATTGATTACTGCAACCGTCCAGTTGTAAAATCTATCTAAATCGGACACGGTTGTAACTTATTTTGCATTCTAGATAATACCGCATTGTTCTTCAACATATTAATTTTATAAAGTTAAAAAAAATTCTACCATGTGATTTCAGTAAAAACATACATATTTTGTTTTCTTAAACATACTTTTGACTTATAATTTTTGTAAATCTTCTTCTGATTGTAGATCTTTCGATCTGTTAATGCAGGATATCAACTTTCTTCCTGTGATGAAGATGACCAGCCTTCTCTCCATCTCTTTGGTGGTCGACGGTCCTCTGGAGTCTCGTGCATCACGATCTTAGAAATTCTTTCTGGATCCATTCTCTTGATGCGGTCCCTCCAGAATCGTCTTCTCTGCCTACTCCATCTCACTATGTCTTCAATTTTGCAGAATTTGTGAATTTCTTCATTGGGTTATCTCTAAGGGTTCTCCCCACAAAAGAGATGTTTGTCTGACAGTATCTGCTCTTGCGTCGATTCCATAGGTCATTATGTGCCTGATGCATGTTTTATAAATCCTAACTTTGCTTTCCACTAGCATATGCTTATTGTCCCAGACAGGGTCCCTTAGGCATACGGAGATAACTGCATCTTTATCAGTCTGTTCTTTTACTTCATTATATAGATCGCTGCAACTAGATATCTCCACATCTGAACTTCGTGACCTGTTCTATGGGTTTATCGTCTATAACCATTTTGCTTCTGAGAGGCTGTCTGGATATTGTTAGACATTTTGTTTTGGCGATGGATATCATCATACTATACCTCTCAGACGCATGATGGAACCTATAAAGCATTCTGTAAACTAATCTATATATATATATTTGATTAATTTCTTATTTCTGATTAAGATTTATCCTATTATTACTTATTTTTTTGTACTGTACAAGTCTATTTCATTAAAATCTTATCAACTGGTATTATTTTAAGATCTCTTTACTTGTGAATGAATGTTTGATCACTGTCAATTGTATAACATAAAATTCATTATTTAGAATTCAGATACTTTTTATGTAGTAATGTTTACGAATCATCAGATAATTATGACTATTTTTTAGGTAAAACTTAGGACCCTTAGCAGCGAACATATTAATATGATAACTGTTAGTAATTTGACAATATAATCTGAAGCTTTACTACTGAAAGCGTGTGATTACATACGCAGATAATTTTAGCTATTTTTATAAGTGTTGGTATTATTATATAAAAAAATAAATAATAAAGGTGCCTATTTGAAGTAATGATATTTTCTTATACATCTTTATATCAATGACATTTGAATGAAACAAAATGAGGTTATTATTATAAACTGATAATAAAAATGTTTTCTGAATGTTTTAGTTTTATTTTTTGTGTACCCTGAATGCCTCAAAAACAAAATATATGGTTAGTGCGCGCGAGCAACATCCCCTTCAAAACATACAAATGGAACAACATATGTACGAAGAGGTCCAGCATTTCAGCTATCTGGGCTCGAACCTCAATTCCATGAACAAGCTAGCAGAAAAATTAAATATTCGCTTCTTAGCAGCAAACCGATCTTTTCATGAGTGTAAGAAGTTTCTGGGCTCTAAGTTACTCAGCAGGAATACCTAACTTTTAATATATCAGACTATCATAAGACCAGTAGTCACCTAAGACCAGTAGTCACCTACGGCTGTGAGACATGGTCTCTAATGTAGAGAGAGGAAGGCAGGCTGGCAGTTTTTGAGAGGAAAATACCGAGAAAATTTTTGGGCCCACGCTGGAGAATGGGACTTACAGAATTAAAAGAAACCTTGAATTTGAAGTACTGATTAACCAGGAAACAGTAGTGAGATTCTGTAAGTCTCAACGCCTACGGTGGGCTGGCCATGTGGAAAGAATGCCAGAGCGTAAAACAGATGGGTGCCCCGCGAGGAAAAGATGGGCGGATTGCGTGGAAGAAGATTGGGAGAAAATGGAATGAGCTGGGGAATGGAGAGAGATGGCCAGAGACAGAAGTCAGTGGAGGACCGTTGTGGAGGAGGTTAAGTCCAAGAGAAATGAATGAATTAATGTGTACCCTGAATAAATAAATAATTATAAATAAAAAAATGGGATAAAAATACTAACATCAAGGAATTAATCAATGGTGTTAGAATTTATTACACAATCTTCAGCATGAGCAGAAAATAGTTCATTATCATGGAGAAGGAATCTTGTCGTGTCCAGATTCCCGGTTTATCAAGTGTCCCATCACAAAAAAAGTATGGGAAACGTTGAACTAGTATATAAATAACTAAACTTACTATCAACGCCATACTGTTCTTCCCTTACATACTTCTCTCGATTCCTTAACATTCGTAGATCGTGTCATGCACGTACCAGTGGCGGTACTCCCATAGAAGCCCAGAAGCCCGGCTTGCGTAAGAAATTTTGAAACAAAACCTCTTCTGGCTTACATATGTTCAGCTCATGTGGCTTTTCTTCTTACGTCTGATGGTAATATTGTTGGAAGGTGATTTGGTGGGTTGTTGGTATATGCGGGGGCATGATTACTTAGATTTGGGGGTTTTGATTTATTTTCTTCAGTTTTCCTCTATTTCTAGTTTCATTTACATCGTTGACATATACTTATTTTTTACCATTCTTTTTTCATTCTCTCCACGTGTTCAAACCATCTTAATGATCCTTTCATTCGTTTGTTGAACGTGAAGAGTTTACGGTTTTTGTCTAAAAACTTATCTGTCACCGTACGAAGTACGAAAAATTGATCCATACATTCTCTGCCATTCATAAAGGCGCCTTGCACACCCCAAACTCTGTAACTCGTCATCTTTCTTACTCTTCCAATTAAAATTCTGCCACAGACTTTACCAATGACACTAAAACTACTAATAGCTCTGTAGTTTCCACATTCCATATGATACCCTTTTCCTTTGTACAGAGGCATGATTATTGTTCTTCTCCAGTCGAGTGGGGCATATCCTTCCTCTGAACATTGGTTGAAAATGTTGAAAACGTTGTATGATAGAATACCGAACGATGAAATAAGAGAGAAATGTATGGCAGATGACTGCATCATGGATAAAATCAAAAAAGGATCCCTGAGATGGTTTGGACATATGGAACGAATGGATGAGAGTAGAATGGTTAAAAAGTTGTACACAAGCAGCGTGAGTGGGAAAAGAAGCCGAGGACGACCGAGGAAAACTTGGCATGACCAAATTAATCAATTACTAAAACGATGTATGAATGTAGAGGAATCCCGAGAGGTATGCCAGGACAGAGCATTGTGCCGATCCATCGTCTCTGCCTACCCCTCCGGGGGAATGGCGTGATGGTTAGTTAGTTAATCAGTTTTTTTTATATGACTATACCTGAGAGTTTTTCCACTTTTCATCGCTTTCACCACGGATCTTTCAATTTCATTAATGCTTGTCTCACTAGTAGTGTTTTCCGTGTATAGCAACTTAATTGCCGTGATCAGTTTTGTGCTTATTCCATATTGAGACAATATTTTCCATGACTTTTCAATTTACGTACCTAATCATATGCTTTTTGTAAATGCACAGAAAAGTTTGCGGTTTTTGGCCAGAAACTTGATTGTGACGTAGATTGCGCGACATTACAATAATAATGAAATAGTAACAAATATTTCGGGCCCAACAAAATAATGATTAATGCAAAAGTCTGGAAAATCCTTCGAAGTAATGACTGTTCATTCATCATGAACTTCTCGAGAGGTAAAATTTTTCAGACGCTGAAAATACAATGCGAAGACAAAATGTACTACTAAATGTTGTTTGTATTGTGGGGATACTCAGAATCCAATTCATAATTTCGTTAAATGAATTCAAAATGCTTTCAGGGTTGCTAAATAAGCGGTTAACCATAAAAAATCATAATATCATTTAAGTTAAGGAGAAAACTAACATGGAAGCAGCGATATCTGGCTGTTTAACCCTCCCATCCCTATGACAGGTATCTTCTACACGTTGCTTCTAAAAACCATCAATATCTCTATAAATATAATAAATACAAGGTTAAGATTTAAGGTATTCCTCCATAATATATTTACGCATTGATTTAAAAAATAATATTAATAATAATCAGAATTTATCGGGTACATCGGAGGTTTTGTGAAAATCGAAATCAAATTCGCGTATAAACAGCGATTTGAGTGCGTCACACTATATTCGCATCTCACTCTTGCATATGTTCTAGCTCAATGTTCTCACTCTCGCCGTCCCGCCGCGCCGGCAGTTGCTTTTGGGCTTGCAACCAGAGCGGACCTATGCCCGTTCCGTGAGCGTTGCCAGATGGTTTTTTAATGTTTTTAGCAATTAAATCTCAATTATTATAATTTTTGACTTCAATTATAATTATATCAGGGGATTAGCTATGAATGTTCCTATTTTTCCGATTTAAAATCGCTGATTTTTTAACGCGTACTGACTACCCTACACCGAAACGCACGTTTTTTTTAAGCACCGTAAGGGAAAGGTTAACATAGACAGATATGGTGAGAAATATTATTGTGCTTCAAAGAGCTAGAATAGATAAGAAAACTGCTGACTGACATCAAAGTCTGGAAGGTGTCTTACCTGGGTCATGTGCTTAGAGGATCTCTCTTCGACTCCCCTTCATTGTGTTGCACGGCCAGCCCCAAGGTATACGACCCCCGGACAGACCACCAAAGAGATGGATCGAAAGCTGGGAGTCGACTTTGCAGGAGGCCAAATCCTCTTAAGAAACAGGCCACTAGACCTACACTAAGAATAAGAAGAAGAGACATTAAAATATTTATACATTTTTTTTTAGATAATCCAGAGGTCCCTAAGACGTAATAAGAAAGGCGTAAAGAGCGGAATAAGGTATTATGAACAAAATTATAAAAAGATCGCTGCGTTGGTTCGGACATATGGATGGAGAAATAATGGTTTAGAAACTATACGTTAACGATGTAAATGGAGTACGGAGTCGAGGTAGAGCGAGGAAAAGATGGCGTGATACCAAATTTTAAAGGTTGGTCATGTTAGAAGTCGGAAGAATTAACGTGCGTGTGTGACTCGTTGTATGCATGTGGAGGAAGCTAGATAGTGTGTCATAATACCTGCCTCTGGTGACACCGGTGGGAAGAGCAATTAATCTGCTGAACGCGGTCTCCTCGGGGATCGACGTCTTTCATATTAGTGAAAGTACGTTCAGAAGGCAAACACTCTTAATTCTGGAGAGTATCCTGTCTTCCTAATGTCGAACCATCTCTCATGCGTTTCTGGTAGTATGCTTTACACAATATATTATTTTACCCGTTCTCAATAGGTTCGAAGCACCAGTATTTGACCGCCCCCCAGTAAATGACCGTTGGTTAATAAAACAAAATAAAATAAGAATTGCTCTATGTGTCCAGTCAAAAAACTTTAATCCCAAGAAACTATGACAAAAGAGGTAAGCAGAGACAACTGTTGGTAAGAAACAAAGCTATCAGTTTTGAACTGTGCCTTGTCAAACGGTAAAAGTGCGTCTTCCCGTTGTTGTTCTGTGATTGTTAGTAGTTTTTTTATAAGGAAAAGTGTGGTAAGTGTTTTTTTAATGTTATTTCTTATGCAATTCTTTGAATATTTACATATTTTTACATGTTAGGGTATTTTATAATGTGACAATGTAACAACAACTATGTATTGTATCAATATAACCTGAAGTGGTCATTTACTGGTGATTGTGCTATTTTTTTAGAGAAATATTAATTTTAATAGTAATACTCATATTTCAATAAAAAAAGTTAGAGAATTTAGAGAAGTCAATGTGTTTTTTATTGTTTTATTTTATTTTGTACACTGAAATAATGAAATTAATGCCTTTAATGTAGATTTCAGTACAAGCTGAACCTTAAACGGTCATTCATTGGTGCTTTGACCCTAGATGCCTTAAAAAATAATTTTATAATGTCTGTAGATGAAATAAACTGATTTGATTTGATAATAGATTAGTGTGGCGGTCCGTTCTCTCTGCCTACCCCTTCGGGGTAACAGCGTGATGGTTTGTTGTTTAGAAAATCCACCACACTTGGAGACAGACGAAAAAGTAAACGATTGGAGAACACAAACAACGCTATAATAATTTTATTGAAGTTCGTGAAAACCCTGAATACGGAACAATACAGATAACTGAATTAATTATCACTCCGCACAATAACAGTGTTTGTATGGGGAAAATCGCAGGTGTATTCAGCTTCACTCAGTTATAGCGAATGTGTTTTTAGTATAGCTATATAAATCAGTGCAAATCTTTTGCTGTAACAGAAATATTTCTCACTTTGCAGTTTTACATTGTGCGGTCCTAATGTAATCTTCCTAGTTTAAACACGCGTATCATCACAAAGTGTCTTCTTCGAATTGAACATAATCAAGGTATGTAATTGAATTTTTTTTTCATCTATGTACAATTAATTAAGGGCAAAAGTTTTATTGAAAATCGGATTTGTACAATGCCCAATATTATTTATAATAATATATGTTTAATGCAAAGTATAAACATGACGAAACATTTAAACTTTTGTGTCTCAAATCAAACAGTTTATTGTTTTTTAAACAATGGCATAAAATTCAATATACTCGTAATTATACGAATGAAAACGTCCGTTTTCTAGAAAGTTTATGTTGTTTTATGGAAATGGAATATTTCGTCTTTGTTAAGGCATATCAAATATCATGTAAATTTGATAATGACTTAGCAAGGCGAAACATATAATACAAATATTTTTATTCGCAACAAATTATTACTATTAAATTTTTAAGATAGTCTTTAAATAATTTTGTTTATATTTTCACTGTAATTATTATTATTATTAAAAAAAAACAAACCAATGATTTAAATCAATGATATTAGAATTTAACTTATTGAAAGCTAAGGCATAACACTGTGGAATTCCATAGTAATATACTTAGGAAATTGAAAATAACTTTCTTTAATCCACTAACTATTAAAAAAAAAAAAGTATTATTATTATTAAATATTATTTATTTGTTCTTACTGCTTAAAACAATATTATTAGTATTTATAACAAATAGCCCAGGTTAATTTTAAAATTTGAATTATTTTATCGATTTTAAATGCGTTTTTATTAGTCTTTATTTTTTTATTTATTTTTTATTACATTTTTACATCTGAAAATGGAGGTATACTCCGAAACATGACGAGTTTTTTTTTAATATTTTCTTTTTAATAATTAGTGGATTAAACAACGTTATTTTCCTAAGTATATTACTATGGAATTCCACAGTGTTAATGCCTTAGCGTATAAGTTTTTTAGTGAATATTAATCCGAGCCCTACTAATGACTGATGAAGATTATAATGATTATTAAAACAACATTTACGAATGTTTGTAAAAAAATACACGTGTTATCGTGAACACTGTTTGAAATCTAGACATAAATATGTCTTTGTATTCGCTTCTAATTAAACTTCATAATTAATAATTTTATGTGACATTAAACTGCCTGTATTATCAACTGAATGAGTCGTTTGTTAATTAATAATTACTACACCCACACCTAAGAACTATTACAAAGACATTCAAATTAGAATATCAATAAACTGTTTTTACAAAGTGTATTTAATAAAAATTCTCTTTTCATCTATCCACTTCAATCAAACTAAATTTAGTACCAGTTAACATAATGCTCAGAAGTTGAATTATGGTTTAAGGAAGTGACATGCCTTTCAAGGACAACCTAAGACGTCCGACGACCTTATTGGCAGAGTGGTAACAGCTATGACTACCACGCGGAAGGTCGTGGGTTCGATTTCCTGCAATGAATGTGTGATTCTCACATTGTGTTTGGTCTGGTGTAGAATTTACAATAAAATGGCGATAGATTAGCTACCTATTACATGTCATGAGAATCAATATGATAGCTATACTCTTTACATCGGTTTGGCTCGCGCTGTAATGATGAAGAAAGCTGTTCTACAACATATTATAAAATTTGGTTTATTTCTTCTTCTTTGCTAGTTTTAATCCAAAGGATTGGTTGACATTTTTGATAGTTCTTGAGATGACACTTGGGTGGTTTCCCGTTGCTTCCACATTTTTATACACCAGGTTATTTGAACCCAATTACTCTACACAATGTTTTAGCTATTGATTCTTATGACATGTGATAGGTAATTTATCGCCATTTTATCGTCACGTAAATTCTACACCAGACCAAAGACAGTATGACAACCTCACTGTCATCGCCGGGAAACGATCCCAGGACCTTCAGTGCGGTTGTCACAGTTCTTGCAACTTTGTCATGAAGGTGGTATGATTTACTACAAGGTGATAATAATAATAAATAAATACACTTTTCACAAACATGTTTTGGTTCACAGACGCCCTTTCTCAGTGTAGAAATTTTAAAATTTGTGTTTAAAAGGAAGGGCGTTTGTGGCCCGAAACATGTTTGTGAAAAGTGGAAACAAGTTTTGGAAAAAGTCAACAAAAATACAATGTGATCTAAAAATAATTAAATGTGAATCCAAAATACAAAATGATCGTGAATATAGAAGAAATTATATGATTTCATGAGTACCTATTGTCAATATTATTTTTAATCAATATTTTATTAAATGGGCGATGGGACAAATAAATTCTGAGGCGGCAATCAGGTACACATAAAGATTATATTTTACGTTTAATAGCACGTTTCATAAGTAGGTCGTTTTGTTTTGATGACATCGGAAAATTTTCGTATCTTAAAACAAATAATGTATCGATTTTCAATTGTTTTAATAAATTTGTAGTTTGTTTATTCACCTGGTATTGAAAATATGATACAAAAATTAAGGCTGACCCAAATGCATTGATTATAAAAAAAAACTAATTAACCAACACGCCGTCTCCCCAAAAGAGGTAGGCAGAAAGAAAGGACTGCCACACTTTTCTTTCCTGACATATTTCTCTCGATTCCTCAACATTCACACATCGTGTCATGCACGCGCGTCGATTTCTCTGACTCCTCAAATGGCCGACCTTCAATATTTGATTTATTTGATCGTGTCACGTTTTCGTCGGTCTTCCTCTATTTCCGGTTCCATTTACATCGTTAATATATAATTTTTTTTACCATTCTTTCTTCATTCATTTTTCCATATGTTCAAACCATCTTAATGATCCTTTCATTATTTTGTCCATAATACCATCAGTCGCACCGCATTCGCTTCTCATATTTTCATTCGACACTCTATCACTCACAGAGTATCCACACATTCGTCTAAGAAATGTCATTTCTACTGCATTTATTCTAATTTCATCCTTCATTTGCCAGTTCCATGCTTCGCTTCCATACATGAGGGTCGGTAGAAGAGCACCATTGTGCACTGCCATTCTAGCTTTTTTGGATAGGTTTTTGTTTACGATGTCAATCTTAAGTACACCATTCACTTTGTTGTCTGCCCCAACCCTTCTTTCAATATCCCTCTTCACTCGCCCATCTTTGTAAACATACTACCCAAGTATTCTACTTTCATCCTTATTTTTTTATTTAAAAAAAAAAATAAAGACTAACATCAAAGATTTAAATCAATGATATTAGAATTTATTTTACAATCTTCAATATGAGCAGAAAATAGCTCATTATTATGAAGAAGGAATCTGGTCGTGTCCAGGCTCGAACCCAAGTCCCCTAGATTAGGAGTCAAGCGTTCTATCCCCTAGACCACCACCCGATTTTGCCAGTTCCATGCTTCGCTTCCATACATGATTATCGATATACTAATTATTTGGATTGTATTATATACCTAATGTTTGGTTGGTACTCTTGTACGGAGTTGAGTCATGAACCAACAAAATCAGCAATATGAACAGGTAAGAGGCATTCGAGATGTGGTTACATCATAGAATGCTATGCATTCCATGAACCGATATGATCAGCAATGTAAGTGTGTCAAAAAGAGCAAGAGTTGATACACAGTTGCTAGCTGACATCAAGGTATGGAAGCTGTCCTACCTGGGACATGTGCCTCTTTCTTTGATGGCCCTACAGCCCATACCGAGCCTTAGCCTCCAGTATTCTTCGCCTCCAACTCCTCCTGTCCTCCGCTTCGACCCTCCAATCTGACACTCGTAACAATTTCGCCCCATCTCTCCCAACTTCATCCTCCCATCGCAGCCTTGGTCTTCTACCACCTGGGTGCCACTCCAGCAATCTTTTTGGGGTTCGCGATGACGGCATCCTCTGCATGTGACCGGCCAATCTCAGTCTATTCAGTCTGACCTGTGTGGAGAGACTGGGAGCTTTGTAAATATAGTACAGCTCGTCATTATGCCGCACTCTTCAGCCTTCACCGTCATTCACAGGTCCCAAAATTCTGCGCAGCACCCCTCTCAAAAGTATCCAGTCGCTCTGCGGATTTCGCTGTCATTGTCCACGCCTCACATCCATAGGTCACTACTGTTCTGATGATTATTTTATACAGGATGATTTTGGTTTTCCAGTGTACGTTTCTTGATTTGAGCGCTGGTAGTAGAGAGAAGAATGTTTTGTTGCCAATTGTGATTCTTCTTCGATTTCCTTGTGATCTTCGTTTTCTTTTGTTATAGACGAGCCCAGGTAAGTGAAGTCCTCCACCATCTTAAAGTTGTATCTGTCCTTGAATCTGATGGTTCGCCGTGAGTTATGGGTTGCATTCCTGGTTTGTAACTGGGACATGTGCCTAGAGGAGAGAAGTACGAGCTGTTGGACCTAATCATAAAGGGCAAAATATAGGGTTGTAGAGATATGGGAGAAGACAGATCTCGTGGCTCCGGAACATATGTGATTGAACGGGGATTAGAATAGTCGAGGCCCTGTTAAGAACTGCACAAGACAGGGATACGTCCACTGAAGTGATAGTTGATACGCAGGAGTTGATTGATTCTATTGCATATGTTAAGTTAAGTCTGACGGAGGTTTTGTAGATCCTTATTTAGGAACTTTTTATTATATTTTTACACCTGAAGGTGGAGGTATCCTCTGAAACATGTCGTGTTTTTTAATATATTTTTATCAAATAGTGGATTTAACAAAGTTTTTAATTTCCTAAGTATAATAATATGGAATTCCACAGTAAATTAATGCCGTAGCGTTTAATAAGTTGAGAAAATATATGACTGGTTAAAAGTGTTTTTAAAAATGTATTTTTCTTTCCAAGCAAATAAAATAAATATTGTATAACTTTTGAGATCACTCCCGTGGTCATTAAGTTTGTAAATAATTTGTAGTAATGGATCCATTATTCATAATTAGTACGACAGCAAACAGTACAAGAATTGTATATTGTATTCTGCCAGACGCTTTAAGGGGTTACGCCACCTTGGCGCTCGGAAAAATAGATATAAAAATAAAAATTTTTTGACATAGCCATTATATATATAAAATAATATAATATTTATTTTATACATGGTAATAGTATTTTTATAAACAATTTACAATATTACATATTGAAAAAAAAATGGCGGGGATATAAGCCGATATGTAGAGTCCTGTTTTGAAAATCCTTGTTGATGGTGTACACGGTTTTTATATAATGCATTGTCTGAAAAAAACCCAAATTGTTTATTATTAAGAATTGAAAAAGCTATCCAGTGAAATCCCTACGGATTAGGATTTTTTTGTAGAAATAACAGCTGTTTGAAAAAAAAACTGAGTTAGCAAATTATAACTTTTGAACATGACAATCAAAAAAGGCCTACGTTACATTTTAGATAATATTATGAAAAATAACTGTTGAAAATTTCAACCTAATCGGTTGGGTAAATCGGGAGATATAGTGTACGCCGTTTTGAAAAAAAGTATTTTCGAGAAAAACTCAATAGAAAAAAAATTAGAACGTCAGGGTCTTTAAATCAAATATTTTTTTAAATAATCTTTAGTCTGCGATTTCTAAACTGTACATGAGATCTTCTATCGTTGCTGTAATTTCCTCTCATTAATTTTTAACTCCTCTGATTTTTTTAAATTTCAGGGTGACCTAACTCCTTAAGCAATGTGAAAAATCTTTTTTTCTTCTACTTTTTATGAATGGTAAACTTTTCTTAAACGCTAGACAGTAGGCAGACGTTGGTACACAAAGAAAAATTAGATAATTACACGACTCGTTGTTGTGGTGTTATATAATAGATGCTTTATAAATATGATATTAATCACTAAAAATACTTTCTTAGGAAATATCAGTTACAATAGTTTTTCAGGGCTTTTAACCGCCCTACCTTTGGGTTATTTTCTGAGAAACGTGCAAAAAAGCATTTTTTTTATATAATGAAATTTAATTATATATTCATTTTATTTTTAAAAATACGAAACGTCAAATACTCGGCCGCACACTTCGCCTGCCCCTTGTAAAACTATCAAATTTATGAAGACTTGTACTCGAGTGTTGTTGGCACAGGCGCGTATCCCTAACAGTTTGTACATTTTAGGTACATTTCTTTATCTTAAGCGCGTATGTGATACGGTATAGCGCAGAATGGTACAGTCACAGTGAACGTATTAGGTACGTACGTTCAAATAGGTAGGGTGGTTTTAATGCTTAGTTCACGTTGTCATGTTTATTGTTGCAAAAATATTCACAATTATTTCTAGATTTCATTCCTGTAGATTCTCTCTCAATTCATTCCTTCTTAATTTTCCTCTCTTGATTCATTCTTTTTGGTACATATTTTCTTGATTAATTATTTCTCGGTTTATTCTCTCTTGAATTATTTTCTCTTTATCAAATTAATGAAGAATAATCGAATTATAACAATTATTTTCTCTTAATCTTACTTGATTAAATTTTGCTCTTTATTCTCTCTGGATTCATTTATCTTTTGATACATTATCTCTCGATTTTATTTATTTTTTCATTCTTTATAATTTCAATCTCTATTGACAAATATTCACATTATAGTTTTTTTCTTTCTAAAAGTTGTCGTCGCAAACAAAAGCCTATCCAAAAAAGCTAAGACGGCAGTGCATAATGGTGTTCTTGTGCCGACCCTTATGTATGGAAGTGAAGCATGGAACTGGCAAAAGAAGGATGAAAGTAGAATAAATGCATCAGAAATGAGATTGCTAAGACAAATGTGTGGTAAAACTGTATATGATAGAGTGTCAAATATAAGTGTAAGAAGTGTTATGAACAAAATAATGAAAGGGTCATTAAGATGGTTTGGACACATGGAAAGAATGAGTGAAGAAAGAATGGCGAAGAAGGTATATGTAAACGGCGTGAAATAGAGGAAGGCCGAGGAAATCGTGGCACGATCAAATCAATCTAAAATTAAATGTCGGTCACGTGAGGAGTCGGAAAAATCGACGTACATGCATGACAAGATGTATGAATGTAGAGAAAGCGAGAGAAGTATGTCAGGACAGAAGAGTGTGTCGTTCCATTCTTTCTGCCTATCCCTCCAGGTAGACGGTGTGATGGTTAGTTAGTTTTGATTTTTTCTCTTACTCGATTCAATTTTGGTTGATGCATTCTCTTTTGATTAATTTATCTTTTGTTTTATTATCCTTCGATTATATTTATTTTGATTCATTATTATATTTTGATTCATTATTATATTCAAAATTCATTATTGCTGGATTTATTCATTCTACAAGCCCAAAAAATGTAATATTAATTTTATAGTTCAATCTATCACACTTCTAAACAAGAGCAATAATGTAATTATTAGATATGAAAATAAATCTCAACGAAAACTTATGTTTTCTAGCAGTTTCATAATATATTTTCTATCGTGACGAATTTCGTCTTAAAAGAGTCAAGAATAAATCCGTATAAATTGTTTTTATAACATTAAATAAAATTTAAGATAGGTACATAAGTTATCTTACTATTTCAATTTCACAATGTTTTTAATAAAAAATGTTTATGTTATATTTTGTATAATGAGAAATAAAATCATTTTACATGCAAAACAATCTCAAAATAATTATGTTTTTTTTGTTTCAGATAATAATATATATACGAGTATATAAAATAAACGCTGTATTCCTTTTTCAAGACCCTTAACCTTACATATAAATAATTGTTTTTATAATTAATAATATAGATTTAATTACAAAATACATTTTCACAATCAAAAGCTTTGCTTTTTGAAAGTGATTTAATCAAAAGTGAAATTATTTAATGGACATTAATAATAATGAAACCAAAGTGATATAAATTGAAGTGTAAGAATCTTAAAAAATACAAATAAAGTTCGATATTTAAATTTAAATAAACATTCTTTACAAAATGGTGTCCGAGGAAAGGCCAATGGTGGCCGAATACATTGTGTTCTTTTTATTCATAATTGGAAGTGCTATTTGGCCTTTGATAAGCAAATTAAAAGGACCAGAGACGAAAGCGGGATATGTCTTCGCCACGGGAGGAGGGATATCTATGGCAGCCATGATGCTGTCGATCGCTAGGGGAACTCTTGGTGTAAGATCATTTCTGGGTAAGTGTAACTGTATTTTTTATTAATCTTAATCAAAACTAACTAACTAACCATCAAACCGTCTCCCCGAAAGGGTAGGCAGAAAGAATGGACTGTCACACTTTAACCGATGCGGCACTCCATCCTTCCCTTTTCGCCCCGCGGGAGACGCGGTGTGATGGGTTGCGAACCTCATCGCCACCAATAGGCATCTCCCGCGCACACTTCGATCGTTCAACATTCAAAAAATGAATCTAAAACAAATAATATAAAATACGATGATATAAAATAAAAAAATATAAAAATAATTTAACGCATAATGTTCTTTTTAGATGGTGCACACATATTATTGTCTATTTAATTAATGTTCCACGTATCCACTCTTAATCAATCATTTTGAAAATTGATATTTAGTTTTTTTTATGTAGTTCCGCTCTATATAAATCTCGAATTAATATCATTGGTCAAGGTATTATTTCATTGCAATAAAAGGTAAAAAAAATAAAAATAAAAACATATGATTATAGTAGTATAAAAAAATAAATTCTTATTTTTTTAAAAGAGAATTTAGGTTCATATAGAAAAGAGACACATATCCTTAAAGAAAATTTACAACTTTTATTGATTAAATATGAAAATTGTGGTCTCCAGAATGCACACAAATAGCTATGTCAGATGGTGACCTCTGATGAATGGCAGCTTATATCTTCAATATTTTCCAATTAAATACTTTTTTAAAAGTACTGTATTTACTTAAATATATGTTTAATCTATATCCAAAGTTTCAATAAATTATATGCATCCATTCTTCGCAAAAAAAAAAACAAAATATGAAAATCAGTAAAAAACACGTCGTTCTAAATTACACCCCCCTTAAATGACACTCAAAACAGTTGAGCTTCAATAAACACTTGATTCAAAAATGTCTTTCAGCATTATAAAACGTCAAGTGAAGTGTTCTAGTAAGAAAACTTTTGTGAAGTCAAAGTGTCTTTTACTGTGCACTTAAAAAACATAAATTTTTTTCGTTTCGTTTTATGTTTCCCAAGTTACTAAATCTTGTGCAAGGTCGAGTCATACACGTACGTCGATTCTTCAGACTTCTAACATGGCCAACCTTTAATATTAGATTTTTTTAAAATAAATTTGGTCATGCCATGTATTCCTAGGTCTGTTTCGACTCCGCAATCCATCCACATCGTTTTTATTTTATTTTTATATTTATTTATTTGTCTACCTGGGAAGCATGTTTACAAGAGATGGAAAAATGGAAAAAGATATCGCAAGAAGGGTTGGAGCTGGAAACACAATAAATGGTGCACTCAAAGTCATTACCGCAAATAGAAATATATCGACTGAAGCAAAGATGGCAGTGCACAATGGAGTTCTAGTGCCGACCCTTATGTATGGAAGTGAAGCTTGGAGTTGACAGAAGAAGGATGAAAGTAGGATAAATGCCGTAGAAATGAGGTCACACTTAGGATGTGCGGAAAAACAATGTATGATAGAATATTTAATGATGAAGTAAGAAAGGAATGTAAAGGAAATGGTCACTAAGATGGTTTGGACAAATGGAACGAATGGATGAGGGAAGAATGGTTAAAAATATATAAACAAGTAGTGTGAATGGAAGACATGGCATGACCAAATTAATCAATTACTGAAAGGCGGCCATTTTCGAAGTAGGAACAATCGAAGAGCGTGCATGTCACGATGTGTACATGTAGAAGATGCGCGAGAGTTATGTCAGGATAGAACAATGTGGCGACCCATCCTCTCTGCCTACCTCTCCGGGGAAACGGCGTGATGGTTAGTTAGTTAGTTAGTTTTATTTAGTAAAAAAATAACATATTTCTTACAACTTGTATATGACATTTCTAAATACATAATAGTTAAATTCATAATGAAAACAAAAAAAAAATAGCAATTAGGCACAAAATTCACAAAAAAGAAATTTAACAAGATTTTTTTTTTTTTAATTTTAAAACTTAAAAATGTGACCGGACGTACACTATACATTGGTTGCGGAATTTGTGAACATTATCTGAGTCCTTCATGACTTGCACCAAGCTATTAAATACTTTCAAACCCTTATAAAAAAAAACTGTTTTTGGAACCCCTTGATACTGTTCTAATAATTCTAAAATTTGTTTTGTCTCTCGTTGGGTACCCATGTATTTCATAATTGTAAGCAGCCTGGTCACACAAATATTTTAGAAGAAGCCCACCCCTCAATTTGTAAGCAAAAATAAGTGTATTTAAGGTGACCCTCTATCTTATTGATAGCATCATCAAATCTTCAAGCATCGTCTCAATTCGTGTGCGTCTACTGCACCTCAGTACAATTTTCATTGCTCTATTTTGACGTTAACGTATACTTTTTAAATCATTATTTATTTAACATACGTTCCATATCTACAAACAAAAACAATGATCCTTTCATTATTTTCTTCATAATACTTTTTCTCTACATTCTTTTCTGATTGAAATGTTGTGATCTGTGGTATTAAATATAATGTCAGGTTTTTGGTATTAGTCTTAAAACAAATGGAGAAAGACTTCGAAAGAAGGGTTGGTGTTGGGATTAAAATAAATGGCACACCAAAGTCATTACTGCAAATAGAAATATATCCACAGATGCAAATATGGCAGTACGCAATGGAGTTCTAGTGCCAACCCTCATCTATGGAAGTGAAGCTTGGAGCTGGCAAAAGAAGGAAGAAAGCAGGATAAACGCCGTAGAAATGAGATCACTAAGAATAATGTGCGGGAAAACGTTGTATGATAAAATACCGAAAGATGAAATAAGAAAGAAATGTAAGGCAGATGACTTCATCATGGATAAAATTAAAAAAAGATCCCTGAGATGGTTTGGACATATGGAACGAATGGATGAGAGTAGAATGGTTGAAAAGTTGTACGCAAGCAGCGTGAGTAGAAAAAGAAGCCGAGGACGACCGAGGAAAACATGGCATGACCAAATTAATCAATTACTAAAAGGCGGTCACATTCGAAGTCGAAATAATCTACGTGCGAGCATGGTACGATGTATGAATGTAGAGGAAGCCCGAGAGGTATGTCAGGACAGAGCATTGTGGCGATCCATCCTCTCTGCCTTCCCCGGGGAAATGGCGTGATGGTTAGTTAGTTAGTCTTAAAAAAATTGAAAATGAGAAAGCTTAACACATTTAATGAATAAATTCATTTTAATGTGTTTTTTTAAGATGAAATGCAACAAACTCCTTTAAACTTGTTAAGATGTTTTAAACAGAGGAACTGAAAGTTCTCTATCTCCAGTTTACTCGAGATGAGAAATTAATAATTACTCGGAGGAAACTTGGGAAGAAACAAAAATATTACTGGCAAACTACCAGTGCCGGTTCGAAAGAATATTATTATGAAAATGAAATACAAATGGTATCCGTATCGATATAATCTAAACCTTCATTTTGACGATCACTTAAAAACTGAAATTATCTTTATTAAGGATTAATTGTATCTCAATAGAGACGAATATGTAAAATGTTTTTTTTTTAAAGAGAATATGGTGGCCGAGGCGTTTACAGGACTTATGACCTGTCATTGGTTTGGTTAAGCGAAGCTTTATGTTAACAACATTCCCCATTCCGACCTTCTTACGACCACCACGTCTGACAAATTTTTGAAAGAATGTATATATGCTACTATGTTGAAACACACTTCGCATTTTTTAGGCCAATCTACACTAGCGCCATGTATGTAAGCATTAAGCAGAAAATATTTATTAAGGCAATTCCAAATCTTTCTTAATTGCCTACAAGTATTTGTATACATAAAAAAAACAATTTGAAATTATCTTGATTAATTATATTGAAACCGCTTGGCAGAAAAGTGATAAGTTATTGAAATTAAATAATGAATTATCTAACTAACATACTAATTATAGCGTCGTCTCTCCGGAGGGGTAGACAGATAAAACACTAAGCTTTTCTAATAAACTAACTAACTAACTAACTAACTAACCATCACGCTGTCTCCCCCAAGAGGTAAGCAGAAAGAATGGACTGCCACACATTTCTTTCCTGGCATATTTCTCTCGCTTCCTCAACATTCATACATCGTGTCATGCACGCGCGTCGATTTCTCTGACTCCTCACATAGCTGACATTCAATATTTGATTTATTTGATCGTTAACATATACTTTTTTTACCTTTCTGTCTTCATTCATTCTTTTTATGTGTCCAAACTATCTAAATGATCATTTCATTATTTTGTTAATAACATCATCATTCGCACCGCATTCACTTCTTATATTTTCATTCGACACTATCATATACAGAGTATGCATACATTCGTCTAAGAGATCTCATTTCTACAGCATTTATTTTAATTTCCATTTTCTAAGATTTTATATATTGATATATTCCTCTAGGCTCCTATACTTTCATGCAGCCTATCATGCACGAATATAATGTATAGTAAATTATTAATTCAAACTTAAAAGTATTTTAAACATTTTTATTTCAGTAATACGAATGGAACATTTATTAAAAGGCGTGATGGTTTATTGTTGTTGAGTTTTACATCTTTGTTCAAGAAACTCAAAATTAAAAAAAACTTTGTTTTGTGTATCACAATTGTATTTTTATTTTACGTGACAGCTTTTTCGTCAAGCTATGTTGACATCATCAGGTGTTACAATAATATATCAACTGTTAAATTTTCGTGATTCTTCCTTTTTTTCAAAAAATCACAAAAATTTGAATTAAAAAATAAACTGAAATTTTCGTAATTTTTAATTTTTTTAAAAAAATCACGAAAATTTGAAAATTTGAATAAAAAAAAGAAAAATTACGAAAATTTAACAGTTGATATATTATTGTAACACCTGATGATGTCAACATAGGTTGACGAAAAAGCTGTCGTGTAAAATAAAAATACAATTGTGATACATAAAACAAAGTTTTTTAATTTAACAGTTTATAATGTTAAAGTATCATAGTGTTTCAGTCAAAACAATGGACATTTTTATTTCCCTGACATTCGCGTGCGCCGCTGAGAAGTTAGATGCCATTTCGAGAATATTCCCCAGAAACGAAACACTGTTAATTTTTCAATTATCCGTTTCCGACTAGGAAAATGGCGCCGATTCATATGCTAATTCTCTTTCTGATGATATTGTTTAGGTACAAAGGTAATAATTTCCAAGAAAAATCGTAAACACTCGCGCGAATTCGCGGTAAATTATGGTATTGTGGAAACGCGTCTTTCTTGACTACTAATCTTATAAAAAACACTAGTGTGAGCAGATACACTCCTTTTGTTCTTAATGCTCATTGTTTTTACTTAAGAATAAACTAACTCGAATTCCTAGATTTTTAAATTAGAATAAACAGAATCTATTCCTGTTTCTTAAACAATGATGTGAAACTCTATATTAAATAAATAATACTAATGAAGACGTCACGAAGATCACAAGGAAATCGAAAGAAGAATCACAATTGGCAAACAAAACATTCTTCTCTCTACTACCAGCGCTCAAATCAAGAAACGTAGGCAGGAAAACCAAAATCATCCTGTCTGAAACAAACATCCGAACAGTAGTGACCTATGGATGTGATGCGTGGACAATGACAGCGAAATCGAAATCGAAAAAATGGTCGAAGCGGAGGACAGGAGGAGTTGGAGGCGAAGAATACTGGAGGCTAAGGCTCGATATGGGCTGTAGGGCCATCGAAGAAGAAGATTAATGAAAACGTCTGTTTTCTAGAAGTTTTGAATGTCTTAGAAATGCGAAACGTGTCATTTCTATAAATTATAATAAAACTTTTAGAAAACGGACGTTTTCTCTTAAAAATGTCTTGGAAAGGCGAGAAATGTAATTCATATAAATTATAATAAAACTTCTAGAAAACAGACATTTTCAATCGCATTAATATAAACATAATTATTTACGACGACCTTCGTGGCCGAGTGGTAAGTGCATTGGATGCCACTACGAAGGTTCCGGGTTCGATTCCCGGCGAGAGCAGTGTGATTGTCACACTGTCTTTGGTCTGGTGAAGAATTCACGTGACAATAGAATGGCGATAATTAGCCACCTATCACATGTCACGAGAATCACTATGATAGCCATAATACCCTTTACATCGATTTGGCTCATGCTGTCATGATGTAAAGAGCGATTCAACAAAATAATAATAATTTATTTCAGAGTTTTGAATATGATTGTATGATCAAATTAGTTGGTGAGACGGCTTTCATGGGAGAGGTGCAAAAGCTATTATTAGAGGCGATCACATCGATTTAATAATAATAATAAAATAATTTTAACAATTAAAACAAATTGTAAAAGCTGTCGTTAAAATAGTAATGCGATAAAACAATGTTAAAAAAAATCTAATTCCGCTTTTGACTTCAAAAAGCTGCGCGAAAAAAATAATTTACATCTAATGTTTAATGTTGACAGATACGAAAGTACTAATTATAAGTTGTATGCATTGTCCTATAAGAAGATAATCAAATATACGTACATTATGTACTTCTAATGAGATATTTCGATGCCAAGTAATTGTAATTGTAACTAATTGTAACTAATAAATATAAAATTATATATTATTATACAACCGTGGATAATTGTTTACGATTGTGTGTGGTTTTTAGTATTTGTATGATATTGTGAGCTACTGTGTGTAATTATAAGTAATCTTTTGTAAAATTAAATGTGTTACGGCATAAGCACTGTACAATTTCAATTAAGATTCTTATATGAATTAAAAAAAAAAAAAATCTATTTTATTCTTAATAGATGACGCTAGTGTAGATTGAACTAAAAAATGTGAAGCGTGGTGCAACATTGTAGCATATATACATCTTTCAAAAATTTGTCAGACGTGGTGGTCGTAAGAAGGGCGAAATGGCGAATGTTGTATTACTTAACCCAAACAATGACAGGTCATTAGTCCTGTAAACGCCTCGAACACCATGTTCTGTTTCCGATTTGCATCTTCGTCTCTATTGAGATACAATTTATCTTTAAAAATGATAACCCGCAATGAGTAAAATCCAGTATTCGTCTAGAAGTATTTGTATACATTCAAAATGTTATTTTATTATTGTTCCACTTTTGGGATACATTTATTTTCAACATTTTTCGAAGGTATTAAATATTCATCGCCGAGTATACTCAATAAACTAAATACGTTAAATAAACTATTTAAGTATTTCGAGAATGAAGGCTAAATACCTTTGAATAATGCCGAAATTTTTTTATTCTGCGTTATAAAAATAGTGGTTTTTTATAAATTATTATGAATGAAAACGCCTGTTTTCTAGAAATTTAATTTTAAATAATAGGAATGACTTATTTAGCTTTGTTAAGGGATTTGGTAATGTCTCAGCAAAACGAAACATCTAATTCCCATAAAATAAAATATAGCTTCTAAAGAACAGACATTTTCTCTCGTAAAAATAATAATGCGATAAAATGATTTTAATTTTAAAATAATTCTACTTTTGTCTTTATTTTGACAACTACCGGTTTCGTTAGATCATACAATCGATGTCAGCGAGCCTGGCGAAACCGTTCGCTGCCGATATAAAGACAAAAGTAGAAGTAGTTGTTAAAAAACATTATTTGCTTAATGTTTCTTGAACAATGATGTAAAACTTCATATTAAATTATTAATACGAATAATTTTTTTAGTTTTATTATATTTTATGGGAATGCCATGTTTTGCCCTTCTATGGCATTTGATAATGCCTTAGAAGAGCGAAACATGTCATTCCCATTAAATATAATAAAACTTATATTCAATTATATACTTCCATCAAGATATTTAAGTAAAATCATTAGTTTCTATTCGTATTAATTATTTGAGGTTGAGGTTTTCTTCATTTTTCGATAAACAGTATTTAAAAAAAATTAAAATATAGAAGAGAATAAAAAAAAATGTGTTTTTTCACAGGTTTTCCATCTGAACTGGTGTATCGCGGCAGCGCAATGTGGGAGACGCTATATGGAATGGTTTTTGCCTATCCCCTGGTCTCCATAATCTTCGTCCCGGTATACTTCTCTCTGGGAATCACATCCGTGTACCAGTATCTGGACCTAAGGTTCAAGTCCAGAACCGTGAGATGCCTCGCCTCTGCCACTTACATCTGGAGACAGATCCTCATCTTGGGCGTCACCATCTTCACTCCTTGCGTGGCTCTGAAGACTGTCATAGGTATCCCTTACTGGGGGTCCATTTTGTCAATCACGGTCATCAGTATTCTCTTTACTCTTTTTGTAAGTAAACTATTGATTTTTTATACATACAGGGTCTTGATTGTCGGAGTAACTATTCAATTGTTTATTTTTTTACGGAACTTAAATCTTCGAATTGCGGAACACATGAGATGTCTCCGTAACAATGGTTTCTCAGAATTCGCAAACCATCTGATAGAGGAAGACCATAGTTTCAACAAACAAACAGGAGTCTAGTTATATATAGTAAAAATCAACAAATGTTTGTGTCTTCGACCGGTTTTTGCGGATCGCTGCCATCTTCTGGCTTATTTTAAATTATGAAAAAAAACATACCATGAAATTTTGAGTTACAATTTTTTTTGAATAATTCGTGGTCGCAGTTCATTGTAAATAATAAAGTTTTTTTTTAATGAAATATATTTTAGTATATTTAGTTTATTTGTGTCTTCGACATAAACATCAGTGGATTTTAACAAAACAGCGAGCTGCCAAACCGTCGAAGACGAAAATATTAGTGGATTTCAAACTTAACACACAATTTAAAAATATTTATTTTTATTAGATATTACATTAACGAAAATACAAAAGAATTATCAAATCAACAATTAATTCTTCATGCATGCATTCACAATATTATTGTCGACATAACTTGCACTATTTTAATGCATAGAATTATTTATATAATAATGCTACTGCTGTTTTTCAACATTATCTTTCCATTAAAATATTTATTAATAAACTGTACTGTGTAGGTGTATATTTACAACCACATAAATATTTCAAAGGCAGTTTAGCATACCTAAGTATCGATTTACTCGCCTGAGGGATCCTAGAATGTAATGTTCTTTTTGAATAAAAGAAATCTTATTCTCTATTCAAAAACAATAACACAAACGATAAAACAAATGAACTTAAATCAGAATAACACGCCTCCCAGTAAATGCGGGTTAAGGGTCTTACCAATAAAAGTGTTTCAAAAGAGCTTGTGGTTTTAGTGGCATTTTACTTGAATAAACAAGCATTTGTGAAAATTCGGAGAATTTATTTGGTTTTAGGAAGATGCGAAAATATTTGTACTTTTATTTATAATATAAATCCTACCAAAAAGGTCTATTAAGAAGGAATATTGTATTGTATCTATTATGTATTAATATTATTATGATGATTTGTATTTGAAGTGCGCCGTTTTGTATAATTAATTACTCCAAGGGTGCACTAGGAAATGACTGACCGAACAGTGCAGTCTTCAGAAGTTTCTTAAATTTAACGTCACTATCCTCATACTTAATACTAACATGGAGGCTATTCCACGCCAACGGACCCGCAACGCTGAAAGCACGATCATATTATAGAAACATACTTTATTGGCTCTGACTGGAATTGCTATGTTGATTGCACTTGTTTCTACTGATCGGAGTGAACGTTGCCTTTCCGTTGGCATGGGTGTCACGCAGAGGTCCGATATATACGCTGGCGCTCTCTGGTGTCGAGCCTTAAACACTGTCAAACACAATTTATATTTTATTTTTATCATTATCATTATTTTGTTGAATCGTTCTTTACATCATGACAGCATAAGCCAAATAGATGTAAAGGGTATTAAAGCTATCATAGTGATTCTCGTGACATGTGATAGGTAGCTAATCTATCGCCATTTTATTGTCACGTGAATACTACACCAGACCAAAGACAGTGTGACAATCACACTACCCTCGCCCAGAAATGAACCCGGAACCTTCGGGGTGGTAGTCAATACAATTACCACTCGGCCACGAAGGTCCGTGTATTGGGTCATGTATTGGGTGATTGTAAAAATGATTTCAACTATGACCGAGTTTCATTAGGGTAAAACAGGATAATTTCGAAAAGCTTTTTGAACGAAATTGGATGTTTTAATATCCAACTATTTTTATTTATAGCATACATTGATTTACACATTTAACTAACTAACTAACCATCACGCAGTCTCCCCGAAGGGGTAGGCAGAAGGAATGGATTGCCACACTTTTCTTTCCTGACATATTTCTCTCGCTTCCTCAACATTCATGCATCCATCGTGTCATGCACGCGCGTCGATTTCTCCGACTCCTCATATGGCCGAAATGAAATATTTGATTTATTTGATCGTGCCACGTTTTCCTCGGTCTTCCTCTATTTCTGGTTCCATTTAGAAGTAGAATGAAAGAAATGATTTTGTATTATTGAACTGTAACCAAAGAGATGGAAAGAAAGCTGGTTGTGTTCGTCACAGAAAGAAATGTAACCAAAGAGATGGAAAGAAAGCTGGTTGTGTTCGTCACAGAAAGAAATTTGATATCCTTCATAAACAGATTGCAAGATCTACAATAAGGGTAAGGAGAAAAAAATAATTAATGTTATCAATTATACATCGAATGGGAATAATAAACATCTGAAAAAGATAATTTTTAAATGTATACAAGCATTTTTTTAAATTTATTAAATTACGATTTCATAAATGTGTTAATTTAACTAAATGGTAATAAATGGAACTGGCAAAAGAAGGATTAAAGTAGAATAAATGCAATAGAAATGAGATCTCTTAGACGAATGTGTGGATACTCTGTGTATGATAGAGTGTTGAATGAAAATATAAGAAGTGAATGCGGTGAGAATGATGGTGTTATGAACAAAATAATGATCGTATCATTAAGATGGTTTGGACATATGGAAAGAATGAATAAAGAAATAATGGTAAAAAAGTATATGTTAACGATGTAAATGGAACCAGAAATAGAGGAAACCGAGGAAAACGTGGCACGATCAAATATATCAAATATTAAATGTCGGCCATGTAAGGAGTCAGAGAAATCGACGCGCGTGCATGACACGATGCATGAATGTTGAGGAAGCGAGAGAAATATGTCAGGGACAGTCCATTATTTTCGCCTACCCTTTCGGGGAGAGGGACAGTCCATTATTTTCGCCTACCCTTTCGGGGAGACGGCGTGATGGTTAGTTAGTTAGGCTTAAAGTAAAATTGTGTAAATATGATATTAATAGTTGAATTTTATTCTAATGTGTAAAAGTTTTTCAAATACACACTATAACACAAATGTTAAATTCTATATACATTTTATCAAAGATTTACTAAAAAAATAAGCCATGTAAACCGTAAATACTTTTCAAAATAAAAGAGGCTAAGCACACAGAAGAAAACTTAGGAAAATATTGGCATTTAAGGAATCCTTAAATATCCGAAAGGATTTGTAAAATCTCCGATTTTTACAGTAACCATTTCGTATAGCAAGGACTACATTTTATTATACCATAAAAATAAGTATATTTACTCAGGTTATCAAGTAAATGTGAAATATTTGTTGTCTACTTCTAGATCTTTTTCTTCTTTTTGTCCTGTCACACCTCCGAGGCGCATAGGGCCTCAAGGAACCTTTTCCATCCGACTATCGCATGCCTGATGCCTAACATCATCCAAGTGAGGCCTGTTGCCTTAACCTCGTCCTGCAGGGATCTTCTCTAGGTGGCTCTAGGTCTGCCTCGCTTACTCTTTCCCCCCATTGGGGACCAATCTAGTGCGCCCTGAGCGATGCAGGCTGGGTTCCGTCTCAGAGTGTGACCGATCCACCTATTTATAAACACCTGGAAATTTCCAATAACGTCCGCGGAAGATTTCCAAGTCTCACATCCGTACAGCAGTACGCTATTAACGCTACTGCTGAATATTTAGAGTTTGAGCTTTCTCGAAATGATACAGGAACGCCATACAGGGCGAAGTATAGCGTAAGCTCCCTTTGCCTTATTGAGTCTGCTGGCTACATCTTCCTCCGTACCTCCCGAGCCTGCTATCATACTACCGAGGTAGCAGAAGCTGGTCGTGGTTACAAGGGGGACACCGTGGAGCAAGATTGGGGTGGAGTAATTTGTGGACACTCGTAGGTTTAGTGTCTTGGACATGTTAATTTTGAGACCTACTTTTGCCACTTCCTCGTGAAGTCTACACAGCTTCTGCTGTGCATCCACTCGGTTTATCGAAAAGCAAAATATTAGCTTAAGCTACTTCTAAATAGCAAAAAGTAATTTTCATAGGAAACTCTACTCCTGAAAAAAGGCCTCCTCCATTCGCTTTCATGTCACTCTGTCTTGTGCAGACTGCATCCAGGTTATTCCGTCATGTCTGTTCAGATCATCCTTCCACCGTAGTTGCGGTCGCCTTGCAGTTTTTTTGCCGTCCACGGTCTCCAAGTCAGCAGTCTTGTTGTCTGTTTTTCATCTGAGCTTCTGGCTACTTGACCTGCCCATTGCCATTTTAGAGTCGCCACCCGATGGATGATGTCAGTGACCTTTGTTTTTTCTTTCACTGTATCGTTTCTGACTCTATCTCTTAGGCTTATTTCTAACATGGCTCTTTTCATGGCTCTTTGGGTCACTCGTAGTTTCTGGGCACTTTGTTTGGACAATGTTACAGTTTCAAGACCATAAGTACCAACTGAAAGATCGCAGTCTATGAAGACTTTTCATTTCAGGTTGATCGGTATTTTTCGGTTTTTAAGGACATAGCGCTCATAAAATGATATTTTAAATAATAAAAGAAGCAATAAGACATTATTATCATTATTTTTTCTTGTATACAACAGGATTTGTAATTGTAATTAATATATCTACGGATGTTTGTAATTTGAAAAGGCTAAAAAAAATAATGTTGTGAGATGAATGCGTTGGATCTTGTAAGATACAGCATCATTATGTTTACTATGCCTCTGTAATTGGTAGGAGCTGTATGCCAGTAGTAAATTTTTTAATTTATTTTTTAGGGTGGTCTAAGGGCTGTTATAAAAGCAGACGTAATCCAGAGCGTTACAACTATCCTGCTCACACTCGCAATCATAATACAATGTTGTATAGCGGTTAAAGGAGTGACACCTTTAGTCACAGTACCGGCTGCGAGGGAACGCTTCCAATTTTTCAAGTATGTAAAATAACTATTCTTATATTTTTTCTTTTTAGCTAATTTTACTCCACTGCTTAACATATGCCTTTTCTAAACTCTTCAAAATTAATTTTGTTTTTTTAATACTTTGTACTTTTGTTATTTTCTTTCTTCCTACCCCTTTGGGGAGACGGTAGGATAGTTGGATGCTTAGTTGGTTTATCATATATAACTTCATTTGTTTGAATCTAGTTTAACTTCATTTTCGATTTATTAGTATGTACTGTTAACTTTTCTTATCATTTATACTTGAAACATGAAAATGGCCTTTTTCTATTGTTTCTATTTGTTTTATTTATGTACTGCAATCGCTGTTTGTTACCATAAATAAATAAAACACACGCTTTATTACGAAAAAAAAAATCGCTTTTCGGACACAGAAGCCCTTCATCAGTGATAAATGATTAATATTACAATTATAAATAGAAATCATGAATGTGGTCAGTTTTGACAAATATTAAAAGTCATGAATTTTTGATTTAATGTTTGTAATTGTGTGTGATTGTGTCGCTGTCGGAGAAATCTATCAGGGACAAAAAGTATATAGTATATCGGGTTTATATCGTTCTCTCAATGATAAAGGAGTAAAGCCTTCGAAACATGCCGAGAAAAATAAACTCAAAAATGGAAAAACAGTGTTTTTTACTTTCCACCTAAAGTGAAAAAAAAAATTGTTTTAATTCATAAAAAAGTGTTTTAATTCGTCATTACGAAATTATACAGTATTAAAGCCTTAATTTGATCTAAAATTAAAAAAAAATTCTGTTAACTTAATTCTTTTGAATTAAGATTGTTTATTTTATTTATATAACATTTTGTGGGTAATACTAACTTATATTTATAGAAACGTGGATTATATTAAATGGGCTGCATTTTTTTCTGTCTAAGGGTTAAAAATTGTAAATTTGTATTAAATTATTAGTTTAAAAATTGCAGATTTACCTGGGACCTCAACACAAGAGTGGACACAATGTCGGCTGGGATTGGACAACTCTTCATGTCCTTGTCATTGTATGGATGCCAGCAGAACTTTGTCCAGAGATACTGTAGTATGGAATCTCAGAAAGTGGTTCGCAAGTTAGTAAATACAAAATTTATGAAACATAGATTGACAAGCTTATGACAAACTCACAGAAAAGTTTGTGGTTTTTGGCCAGAAACTTCTCTGTCAATTTACGAAGTCCGAAAATTTGATTCATATATCCTCGGCCATTCGTAAAGGCACCTTGCACATCCCAAACTTTGTCACTGGTCATTTTTTTTACTTTTTTTTATTTAAATTCTGCCATAGACTTTACCAACGACACTCGAAAGACTGATAGCTCTGTGGTTTCCACATTCCACACGCGATCCTTTTCCTTTGAACAGGGGCATAATTACTGCTATTTTCCAGTCTAGCGGCGTATATCCCTCATCCGAGCACTGGTTGAATAACTTACATAACCATGCAGAAACCACTTCGCCACCGCTTTTGATTTTCCATGATTTTTTAAATATATTTTATGAAATGACATTTTGCGCTTTGCTAAGGCATCATCAACATACCGTATAAGGCGGAAAATGGCATTCGAATTATATGAGATAAAACAAATGTTAAAAGTTGTTCGTTACACCTGATAATGCCAATATCGGCTGGCGAAATAGCTGTCGCGACACTCAAAACGTGAATAATAAAAATTGTTATTTCATTATTCCGATTTTGAAAATTTGGTTTGGTTCATGTGGTGCGGTGCTCCTGTAAATTTGGAGATATTTTGTGTATAAGTGAATTGTTTTGGTCAATTTAACTGTTGCCGCACTTTATAATAGTTAATTGTGACACGTAATACGTTTGTACTGTTTTGCTGTTAAAATTATATTAGTTTTATCGTTTTTATAAATAATTTTGACAGGTGTAAAAATAAATTTTTCATTTGTTCCAATGACAATTTGAATAATTTCTTCAAAATTATTTTAAAGTTCTTGCTGGTTAAGTGCCTAATTACAGCTAATTTAAAAAAAACGGTGGATACGTGTAACATGTATTAAAAAAATACAAAAGTCCGGATCGTCCATGTCAACATGTGCAACATCGAAAAAAAAATTATGTGGTAAATTAAAAAAAAACGGTGGATTCGTGGAACATAAAATAAATAGACAATATGTGCACCATCTAAAAAGAACATTTTGTGTTAAATTATTATTATTTTGTTATTTTATTTTATATCATTGTATTTTATATTATTTGTTTTATATTTATTTTGTGGGTGTTGGACGATCGAAGTGTGCGCGGGAGATGCCTATTGGTGGCGATGAGGTTCGCAACCCATCACACCGCGTCTCCCGCGGGGCGAAAAGAGAAGGATGGAGTGCCGCATCAGTAAAAGTGTGACAGTCCATTCTTTCTGCCTACCCTTTCGGGGAGACGGCGTGATGGTTAGTTAGTTAGTTAGTTATTTCATAACAGAGTTAAACATTTTAACAGTTAATAATGTTGAAGTATGATAGTGTTTCGACCAAAATAATTGACTATTTAAATAAAACTACTAGAAAACAGACGTTTTAATTAATATTAATTATTTAATGTGGAGTTTTACAGCACTGTTCAAGAAACAATAAAAATATTAATTGATAAATAAATAAAACGATGTTTTAAATAACTATTTCCACGTTTGACTTTATTTCGATAACGACCGGTTTCTTCAGGCCGACTAGCAACGATAGACCAGTCAGTCTGTCACCAGTCTGTCTACGCCAGCAAGCCTGACGAAACCAGTCCCTGTTGAAATAAAGAAAAAAGTAGAACAAGTAGTTAGAAAACATGGTAATTAATAACATATTTTTAATAATGAACTTAAATTTAGAGATTTCAATAAAATTATTAGATTATTTAACATGTATTAGTTAAATTGTTTACGTAAAATATTTTTATTATTTTCAGGACTCTCTTTACCATTATTCCTGTGATAATCGTCCTGTTCAGTTTGTCCTGGATTTGCGGGATGGGTTTATTTGCGGTGTACGCCGACTGCGATCCAATGGAAGCAGGATACATCAACAAGATGGATGAAATCCTTCCTTACTTCATGGACATGGAGTTCTCTTATTTTCCAGGACTTCTTGGATTATTCCTTGGAAGTCTGTTTAATGGAGCATTAGGGTAAATGTGTTTTATGTATAGTTTAATATCGTTTTTAATATAATATTTACAAAATCAGAAATATAGCATGTTTATTGGAGAATTAATGAATGCGTGAAGAAAATATATGTAAACGACGTGAACGTTATAATAAAGGAAGGTCGAGGAAAATGTGGCACGATCAAATAAATCAAATAGTAAATGTCGGTCACGTGAGGAGTCGGAGAAATCGACGTTCGTGCATGATTCATGATGTATGAACGTAGAGGAAGCGAGAGATGTATGTAAGGACAGAACAGTGTGCCGGTTCACCCTTTCTGCCTACCCCTCTGGAGAGAAGGCGTGATGGTTAGTTAAATTAGGAGATATGTTTACAATGGATGAACGATTGGAGAGGTATATACAAAGAAAACTCCGAGGAGGGAAGAAAGTAAAAAAAGTCATCGCATATAGAAACTACCAAAAAAGCTTAGATGGCTGTACACAAAAGTGTTCTTGTGGCGACCCTTGTGTATGGATATAAAACATGGAAGTCGCAAAAGAAGAATGAGTATGAAATGAGATCTCTTAACGAATGTGTTGTGAATCTGTAAATAATAACCAATTAAATTTAAATTCAATTCCCATGCTCGATGTGTTCCCGTTACATCTCCCGTCTCCTCAATCCTAATTATACCCCTTCCACTCAATATGTTCCCGTTACATCTCCCCTCTCCTCAATCCTAATTATACCCCTTCCACTCGATATGTTCCCGTTACATCTCCCCTCTCTTCAATCCTAATTATACCCCTTCCAATCGTTTTGTTCACGTTACATCTCCCCTCTCCTCAATCCTAATTATACCCCTTCCACTTTTATAGAAACTCAATCTATATTAAGTATATTGTTAAAATTGTATACAATGATGAAGGTTACTTGTTACCGAAACATGTCTGAGTACAGTGAAAATAAAAAGTGTAACAAAGTTAAATATTTTTTTTTTCACAAATATTCATTTGAATTTTTTAGGCTTCAAGTGTCCAACCTCAACTCTCTCGCAACTGTGACGTATGAGGATTTCCTCTCTCTCATCCCTTTGTTCAGGGATATGAAGGACAGCCAGCAGCTGTTCACGATCAAGGTGGTGGGGGCAGTGTACGGTTTCATCATCATGATTGTTAGCTACGGGATAGGGTTCCTCTCGGGAGTGATAGAAAGCGGATTGATGCTGACGTCTGCAACATCTGGGCCGCTTTTGGGAGTCTTCATATTGGCTATGCTAGTACCCTGCGCTACCAAAAAGGTAACTTAAAGAACATTTCAAAAGTTTTCATTTTTAAACAATGCTTCTTCTCCTTCTTCCTCTTAGTTTAGGTCGTATGACCTGTTTGTGACGGTGGGCTGTCCTGGGATGATGATGTCCAGCCATCTCTCTATCTCTTTGGCATCTCTCCATCAAATAAATAAAATATTGAATGTCGGCCATGTGAGGAGTCAGAGAAAACGACGCGCGTGCATGAACCTATGTATGAATGTTGAGGAAGTGAGAGAAATATGTCGGGAAAGAAAAGTGTGGCAGTCCATTCTTTCTGCCTACCCCTTCGGGGAGACGGCGTGATTGTTAGTAAGTTAGTTAGTTAGTAAATATAATAAATATGTTTAGTCTAATTAAATATAATATTTAAATATTGTGTTTTCCAGGGGGCTGTGGTTGGAATGGTAGCGTCTCACATTATCACAACATGGGTCACTATAGGACATATAATTTATGACGACAAAAATAAACCTACTCTTCCACTTTCCATCGAAGTACGCAGTAAAATAATTCAAACAAACATTCACATACAAAATTCCGTAATATTTTTTTTATAATGCCACGTTTTATTTTCACACAGGGTTGCCAGGATGCTAATATTACGGTGCACTCAGTTATTCTACAACCAGAGTGGGAAAAATTCGAAATGAATTTTCAATCCAATTTGTCCACGTCTATTTTGAAATCCGTGGAAAATGCATACTCAAATACAGAGTGAGTGAATTTCATCATTTTAAATGTGTAACCTTTTAACATTTTTATATTCAGTTTAATTTCATTTTGTCAAGCAACGGAAAAAATATTTATTATGTAATTATTAAGTTAACTAATATTATTATAAAATGACCCTATCGATTAAGTCCTAATCAAAAGTTACTAGAAAACATAGATATTAAAAATCTGATAAACCTATTAAATTTTTGTGGGTTTAATACAAAAACTTGAAATTATTATACATTGACTAAATGGAATGTTCATCAAATGAGCTTTCCTTTTTTTATAAAAATACCAACATCAAGGATTTATATCAATGATATTGGAATTTACTTTAAAATCTTCAATGTGAGCAGAAAATAGCTTATTATTATGAAGAAGGAACCTGGTCGTGTCCAGGCTTGAACCCATGCCCCCTAGATCAGGAGCCAAGCGTTCTATCCCCTAGACCACCACCCGGTCATATAGCATTATAAAGTGAGCTTTATGAAATATCTTACAATCAATTGAATTCTGATTTATTAGCTTCATAAAAATATATATTTTCGCTTTATTTCATAAGGAGTAGGTTTAAGATAAAAGGATTTCAAAACTAAGAACTCCATTTTATTAGAATATAATATTTTGAGTAACCTAGTTTTAGTTTTGGGCCCAAAAAAATTATATTGATAAAATATCACGAAGGGCAAATAATTTTTTCTTAGTAATATGATTAATATATAATTTTATTTTTCAGGGATGCCCTTTTGCCTTTCTACAGAATGACGTACATGTATTACGCCCTTTTGGGAACGGTAATTACAGTTACATTAGGAATAATTATAAGTCTCATTTTCCCGTTAAAAGATGAAGATATATACGAAGAAAATCTCCTCCACCCGTTTATAATAAAGCTGAGCAGAAAACTCCCCGGAAAACCCAGGAAGTTTATGGAACCAAAATTGATTAAAGACGAGAAAAGCAAAGACTTATGCGGTATTGATAATTTTGTATTTATATATGATGAAGACGAGAAGAAACACGATGAAAAAATAATAATAAAAGATGCAAGAAAAATAAATATGCTTGTAAATGAAAACGACAGTGGACAAATAACAATCTGTGGGGGAAGCGATTTTGATTGTTTTGATTTAAATTCAAATAAGGCGCCCCTAAAAATAGAACAACAAAAGGATGTCTAAGTAAGCTTTATCACATAAGGGTGAATCAAATTATGAATATTGACAAAGTAATTTTAAAGTATCTGTCAAAACTGACCATATTTGTAAACAATTTTATAACATTTCTCTTTTCCTTTTTTTATATACTTTGTATATACAACACTTATATTAAAAAAATAAAATTACGTAAACATGTTTTGAACAAACAGTCCTTCTTCAGTAAAAATACATTAAAAAAAATATTATTAAATTGTTTACATGATCTGACAGATGTTAAATAAGAAATTTTATAATTCAAGAATTAATTGTATCTCAATAGAGACGAAGATGCAAATTGGAAACCGAATATGGTTGATCAAGGTGTTTACAGGACTTATGACCTGTCATTGATCGGGTTACCAATTCAAGAATTAATTGTATCTCAATAGAGACGAAGATGCAAATTAGAAACAGAATATGGTTGATCAAGGTGTTTACAGGACTTATGACCTGACATTGATTGGGTTAAGCGCACGCTTTATGTAATACAACATTCCCCATTGCACCTTTTTTCTTATGACCACCATGTCTGACAAACTTTTGGAAGTTGTATATATGTAAATCTGTAAAACTACTCTTTACGTGGTAGTTTTTTTTACAATCTCTATACTAACGCCATCTATTATATAAAGATTTGTGTTTATTAAGCATTAAGCAAGATTTGTTTTTCATCAGCAAGATTTGTGTTTATTAAGGAGAAAAAAGCTGGAATGGGGAATGTTGTATTACATAAAGCGTGCGCTTAACCCAACCAATGACAGGTCATAAGTCCTGTAAACACCTTGATCGACCATATTCTGTTTCCAATTTGCATCTTCGTCTCTATTGAGATACAATTAATTCTTGAATTGATAACCCGCAATGGGTGAAATTCAGTATTCGTGTACAAGTATTTGTATACATTAAAAAAATGTTGTAATTTTTTTATATAATATTTTAAATATCTATATAATATCACTAAGGAAGGACTGAGTAGTCCGAAACATGTTGTATATTTAATTTTAATTTGTTTAAAAATTGAGTTTTGTATATAAAGTATTTAAAAAAATAAAAAAATATACAAGGTATTATTATTTCATTACAAATGGTTATTTATACGAGTACTATGCATACTCGTACAATAATGACAGTGTTTAACCTTCCTTTTGAATGTTGTGTAACTAGTACCTATTGTTTCAAATAATTTAAATATCTCTATAAAGATATTCTCTATAAATTCTAAGATTCTGTTCTCACATTATAAATTAAAGCATCGATTGAAATAAATATACAATACAATAAAAAATACAGCAGTGTGTCGGAAATTCACGTATTTAAGTATAAAGAGAAGATTATGTATCATACGATTGTCTCACAAAACACTTCTTCTTCTTATTCTTCCTTAACCTATTCCCGTCCACTCCCGGACAAAGGCCTTCTAGTAAACTTTTCATCTGAGCTTCTGGCTACGTGACTTGCCCATTGCCATCTTAGAGTCGCCACCCGGTGGATGACGTCAGTGACCTTTGTTTTTTTCTCACCGTATCGTTTCTGACTCTGTCTCTTAGGCTTATTCCTAACATGGCTCTTTCCATGGCTCTTTGGGTCACTCGTAGTTTCTCAGCACTTTGTTTAGATAATGTAACAGTTTCAAGACCATAAGTACCAACTGGCAGAACGCAGGCTTCTAGAGATCAGGTTGATCGGTATTTTCCGGTTTTTAAGGATGTAACTCATGTTTCCGAAACCTGCCCTGCTTAGTCCAATTTTTTTTTGGACATAAAACACTATATAATTCTTGTTAAGCCTATATTCGTGAGTGCGAGAGAGATAAACAATTAGTTGACATGAGCGGTTTTATCGCTTGATTGTTTTTCAAACGTTGTGAGCGTTTGCCGATATTTAATCATTTTTATTATTTATAATTAAAACTTTTTTTCTTTACATTTAAACTATTGTTAAATGAAGCAATATTCTATGAATATTATATTTTTTAAATTACAAGCATTCATTTTGGATTGTGTAGTAATCGCATCGTTATGTGCGTATTTTTTTAGACAGTAAGGGAAATATTAAAAAGTAATTATGTATAGATAATATAATAAACAACAAACAAGCCTGAATGCGGTCTTGATATTGACTATTGTAAAATAGATAACTTTTATTATTATCACATTCTATAAAAAAAGAGTATAAAATATGCAACATATTTTTTTATTTCGTTAGTAAAAACTTTATAGTCTCCCTGTAGTTCTATCAAGCGAATATTTTTCTATCAAGCTATTTTGATACCACTCCTATATTCATGAACACAATAGTGATCTTCCTAACGTTGATACGAATGGTAGCGAAACCAGTTGAGAGTTAAAATTAAGAATTTATTGAAAATATAATAATAAAAAAAAAATATTTATTTTTTATTTATTGTATTCGACAAAGGCTGTGTTTAAACCCAAAAGTGATGTAAAATATTTCAAAATAAATAAAAATAATGTATGTGTGAATAAAATTTATAACCAATTTGTTCATATATTGTACATAATATATTATTTATATAATAAAGTTGAACGTAACTATAGACATGGTTTTAATTTGCTTCCCCTATTCAATTGAATGAAAAGAAACATATGATTTAGAATTTCACCACTTCTTCTTCTTCATCCTTCTTGTAGACCTATGTGGTCTGTTCTCTAGAGTGTTGCTCCTCATGTGAGGTAGAATAGCATCTGTCCTTCGATCTTTTAGGAGGTCTTCCACGAGAACGAGTCCACGAGACGAGTATATATGCACTATTGTAATATAGGGAAGTCTGGTGGTGTCCATTCTTTGAACATGTTCGTACCGGTCCCTTCTTCGCTGTCTGCTCCATCTTATAATATCTTCACAAATTGATCTTTATAATTAAGTTAAAAAACAGACTGATGAAGCTGCATTTATCTCCTGATGTCTAAGGGACACTGTCTGGGACAATAAGCATATGCTAGTGGAAAGCAAAGTTAGAATTTAGAAAACATGCTTCAGGCCCATAATGACACACGGAATCGAAGCAAGAGCAGACACTTTCAGAACCAAACATCTCTTAAGAGTAGCAGAAATGAGAACATTGCGACCTATTGTGGGGAGAACCCTTAGAGATAGGATACCCAATGAAGAAATTCGCAAATCCTGCAAAATTGGAGACATAGTGAGATGGGGTAGGCAGAGAAGACAATTTTGGAGAGACCACATCGAGAGAATAGATCCATCAAGAATTCCTAATATCGTGATGCACGAGACTCCAGAGGCCCGTCGACCAACAGGATGACCTCCAAAGAGATGAAGAGAAGGCTGGTGGTCTTCATCACAGGAAGAAAGTTGATATCCTGCATAAACAGATCGCAAGATCTACAATCAATTTAAGAAGAAGAAGAAGAAGAGGTAATGCGCTGTGTTTTAGCTAAAGTAAATAATAAATATGATTTTTTATAATATTTCAAAATAAGAATGACTTATTCGAAAATGGAATTTTTTAAACTTAATTTTTTTTAAACGATTTTGAATTCAGAATCTTCAATGTATAAATTAAAAATTAATAGGCCGGTTCACATTTCTGTGGAAGGACGAAGTCACAATGGGTATCCTTGAAGTAAAACGCTGAGAGGACTTTTTACAGTTAAGGGCGATTGCCCTACCGCCGAAACTTTCCCATTAACCGTTTGGGGTAATTACCATGATTACATTATTTTCTGAGTCGGAATTCTCTTTTTACACCACCTTATCGTTAGGTTCACATCCGTCAACTTTCAGCCTAATCTTAAAGTGTACTCTGTTCAACAAAAAATGTTAAAAAAAAATGAAAATCAATTTATATTATTATTATAGTTATTATTATTTTGTTGAAAAAACTCCTTACATCATTACAGCGCGAGCCAAATTGATGTAAAGTGTGAAAAAAGGAAATATACATAGAACCTTAGGAATAGGAATATGCCAGTTATTTTCATGCTGCCTTTATCTTAAGGGTATTCACGAATTCGACATAATTGCATCCAAAGAGGTCTATCTCTTTTGCAACCTCATTTAAAAGACGAATCGCTTTCAATACAGGAGAACTTCGAAGGGCCTCTGTGCGGCAATTTGGGGCATAAAATAATATATGCCCCCTTGCTCTGCTATAACTATGGGGAACGTATATATTAAGGTGTCTCAGTATTCCTGGATTGTAAATACCTTCGGATAATAGTTTGAAAAAATGCTTTCCTAGAAAGATCATTCGACGAGTTTCAAGAGTGTTGTATCCAACATTCCTAACAGAAATAGTGAGAGGTTAAAAAAAGGATAATAGTTATACTCCCTGAGGTATAAATATCTCAAAAATCGTTTCTGGATCCTTTCTAGTTCCAAGATAACTGTTCTTTTTCTGGGGTCCCAAATGATAGAGCAGTACTCCAAGTTACTATGAACTAGCGCTTCATACAGTCGACGAATCGCCGTTTGTGTTCGAAAAAGATCTTGCGTTCCGTAGAACAAAACCAAGCATTTTGTTGGCTCGCGTGATAATATTAGATAGATGTATTTTAAATGTGAATTTGGACTCAAACGTGATACCCAGATCCTTAATATGATCAACTTTTGATCAACTGCAATCTATTGATCTGTATGTATTATATATAAAGGAGTAAGTTTATCTGTATATATCTTTTTCTTCTTCAAGTGCCCTGTCGGGTCCCCCCAACGTTGGTGATAACCTCAACAAACCTGTCTCCGTCCTGCGCCGCTCGGAAAAGCTCCTACACACTTCGGATGTTGGTCCACTCCCTTATGTTTCGCAGCCAGGACATCTGTCTCCTACCGGGCCTTCGGCGTCCCTCAATTTTCCCCTCCAATATCAGTTGGAGAAGGTGGTACTTCTACCCATGCAGCACATGACCCAGATGTGAAATCTTCCGAATTTTGATAGTTGAAGTCGAATTTGACAGCAGCTCCCTGTCAACTCTAGCTCGCCTCAGGACTTTAGTATTGATAACCATGTCTGTCCAGGGAATTCTGAGCAATCAGCAATAGAGACACATTTCAAATGCTTCCAGTCTGTTCATTGAGTTGACTTTTAATAAAACATACCACACATAGCATTTGATCATTCTCTGGCGGAGTTTCAAATATATGTTATCGTTGCAGAAGAGTGATTTCATTTTATAAAATGCAGCCCTTTCTGCCTCAATTCTGTATTTTATCTGTACATTTGGGTCGAACAAAGAACAAATGATCTACAACAGCTCACTTATTTTACACAGCTTAAATCCGCGCTGTGCCAGCGGACGGCCTGCGTGGCGTCGGACCCTCAGTATAATTTTAATGTGTTTTTTTTTTTACTAATTTAAGGTGTGCTTTATATAATATTTACTTCTGATTTTATTTCATAATAAAGAGATGTGAGGCTGCGCGGGAGATACTAGAGTTAAAAGAATAGATTAAATGTGGTCTGTCACCCTTTTGATTGATGACAAGAAAAGGCTAAATTAAATTAACGTAAGTCCCGGATGGACAAGGAACAGGCCTAGATAGTGCAGCGAGACTGACGAAAGGGCGTCGCTGCGTCCTATAACAGTCTCGGGTGGTGGTGGGAACCTTATATGTACATTTGGGTCATGAGATTGCGTTAGTATGCTGTTTCAGTATCTGTTTGACACCTTTATTGATATCAAATCAGGCGGTAAGATCTCTGCTTACTCTGACTCAAGCAGTGCTTTTCGTGTATAGCGACTTAATTGCCGTGATCAGTTTTGTACTTATTTCATATTCAGACAATTTTTCCCACAACTTTACTCTATTATCGTAATCATATTCTTTTTGCAAATCGACAAACGCACAGAAAAGTTTGCGGTTTTTGGCCAGAAACTTCTCTGTCAATGTACAAAGTTTAAATTTTTTATCCATACATCCTCTGCCATTCATAAAGGCACCTTGGACATCCCAAACTTTGTCACTCGTCAATTTTCTTACTCTTTCTATTAAAATTCTGCTATAGAATTTACTAACGACACTCAAAAGACTAATAGCTCTGTGGTTTCCACATTCCATACGCGATCCTTTTCCTTTGTACAGGGGCATAATTACTGCCTTTCTCCAGTCTAGCGGCGTATATATATTAATAATTATTTAAAATGCAAAAAATATCTGTTGTGTGTAAAAAAATATAAATGATTACTGTCCATTTTGATGGATCAGAGTATGATTACGTTATGTATATCTAGATAGTATGATGAACGTTACATTACAGGTAAAATTCCATTTAAAAAAAAAACGCACTTAAACCTAAAACCTATACCTAAAAAACTACTTTGATATTTTTTGTGATATACTCGTAAAGCATTTATAATATTATCAAAATAAAAAAATTATTGACGTTTTTATTTTCATTAAATATTTCATGTATTAAAATAATTCTAGGCAGCAAGTGAAAACTCATTAAGAAACTGTCAAATGTATCTCGTCATGTTTGTGTTAAACTAATAAATGAAATAAAAATCTGTGTTCATGGTATTTTTAACATATTAAATAACTGATGGGAATTAAAACGTCTGTTTTATAGAATATTTTCATATTAATGGAATGACATATTTCGCATTGTTAAGGTATTAACAACAAATAAAAATATAAAAAGATATGGAACCAGCTAACTAACTAACCATTACGCCTTATCTCATACTTTCCATGTATCCAAACCATCTTAATGTTACATTCATTATTTTGTTTGTAACAATTTCATTCGCACTGTTTTCACTTCTTATATTTCCATTTGACACTCAATCATACACAGATTTACACACATCGTCTAAGAGATCTAATTTCTACTGCATATATTTTACTTTCATCCTTCTTTTGCCAGTTCCATGTGATATTTTCTTATTTTTCTTCTTCTTCTTCGGTGCTAAAACCCTTGGTGGGTCTTGACCTCCTGCAAGAAACGTCTCCATCCCATCCTATCTTTGGCCGCCACCTCCCAGTCTTGCTGCTCCAGGACCGAACAGTCTGCCACGGCACCATCCAGCCATCGCAGTCTCAGCCTACCGATGCTTCTTCGCCCTGCTGGATTATCATAACCAATGACCAATCCATCTTGCGCGCCTCTCCGCTATGGTGTTCAACACGTGCCTACTCTCTTCAACTCTGCTGAGAACCTCTTCATTTGTAATGTGGTCCCTCCATGAAACATGGGCAACTCGTCGGTTGGTCCACATCTCAAATGCCTCCAGCCTTTTGCGCTCTCTTTCGCCCAGGCACCAAGTCTCGCAGCCGTACCGTAAAACACTCCACACCAATGTTTTTAAATGTTGTTTTCGGAGGTTAAGGTCTATGTTGTTGGACTGGAATATTACAGACTTTTTGTTGAAGGCAAATTTAGCCTGGTGGATACGACTATCGACGTCTTTCTTGGATTGACCATCCCATGTAATACTGCTCCCCAGGTAAACAAAAGTCTTTACATTCTTGATCGCAGTTCCAGCCATCTCCACATTTATTTGGCGCTCATCTTATAAAAAAATAATAAATAAAAAAATATTTAAAAACGTGCCCAAGTTCATGCTTTGTTTAGACCGAACAAAACATTAGACGTTTTTGAAAGCGACACAATTGCGATCGCTCGTCTAAAGGTTCCAAGTGAATGCTCCGGTGGGACAATGTCGGGCCAATAGACTCGCTCCTTGCGAAGAATTAGAACGCCACCTAGGGAGATGATAATGAAAAACAACGATAGAAAGGACGCGATGAATTGTAGTTTTGGGTATTTTTTTATTCGTTTCGTGTCGCTTTTATTCACGATGGAAAATATTTGGGTAGAATAGTCATCAATCAAGATTTTTTTTTAATGAAAGACATGCTATCCGTCTTAGCAGTGGCGTGACGTGATTTTATGAAAAATATTAATTTAATATACCGTTTCCATACATTTACATGTACTCGTATGGAAACGAAATATGGAACAAGCAGAAGCGGGATAAGAGCAGAATAAATGCAGCAGAGATGATATCCCTTGGATAAGTGGTTCCCAAACTTTTTTGTCCCGTTGACCCCATACTGATTTTTTTTTTTTGTGCATCTGTTACATTCGTAATTTTGTTATTTTTTTTATTATACTAATTCAATATAACTATAAAATGAGTTTTTGGAGCTGAACAGAGCGAAATTTTGCAAAAAGAAAAAATAATCTGGAATTCGTTGTCGACCTTTTTTTTTGCTCGAAAAAAATCGGTTTGATTGAAAAATGATCGACAACGATAAATATCCGTTATTATTTATTAAAATTTTCATAGTAATAAAAGTATGTCACAATTTTTTTATTTTACATTAAACCTTGCGTGGACCCCCTGACATTGTTCAGGGACCTTAAATCAATTTTAATTTTCCACGGATCCCCTGAATGATCCCAAGGACCCCTAGGGGTCCATATGGACCACTTTGGAAACCACTGCCTTAGATGTACGAGTATGTGTGGTAAAACGATGTCTTCTTCTCTGGTTTCAATCCTGGGATTGGTTTGCAGCAATTTCCTCCATTATTCTCTTCCATTTTTCCCTGTCTTGTGCGGCTCTTTTGAAATCTGCATATGATGAGCAGCGCACGTCCACCAACAGGTCCTCCAGGTACTCTCGGCGTGGGCGTCCCCCAGAGTTTGTCCCCTCGATCATACCCTCCATTATGGCATGCAAGAGACCTTCTTGACGTATTACATGGCTGATCCATCTTGCACGCCTTTCGGACAAGGTCCTGAGCAGGTGCCTTCCTCCTTCGATTCCTTGAAGAACTTCCTCATTCGTGATGTGGTCTCTCCAGGAAATTCCAAAGAGTCTTCTATAGGACCACATCTCAAAAGCCTCTAGTGTCCGCTTATCCCTTTCGGATAGGCACCATGTCTCGCAGCCGTACATCAAGACACTCCATACATAGGTCTTGATGAGGAGTATTCTCAGTTTTAGGTCTATATTATTTGACTCTATTATTTTCGACCTTTTATTAAATGCAAGCCTAGCCTGATGTATACGGCTGTCGACCTCGCTCTTAAAACGATGTACGACAGAGTTAAATGCTGATATTAGAAAGGAATGTAGCGCGGAAGAAAATAGGTTTTATGTACAAAATTGTGAAAAGAGCACTGCGTTAGTTTGACCACATGCAACGCATGGATGAAGAAATAATGGTTAAGAATGTATACGTTAACGGAGTGAGAGTTTTGTGAATGAAGTACAGATTCTATGAAGACTCAGGAAAACATTGCACCATAAAATCAATCAAAATTTGTAGATCGACCATGTTCGAAGTTCGGACCAATATGATTAGCAATATTGTTGTGCTACAAAGAGCAATAATAGATAGACAATTCCTGACTGATATCAAGCTCCGGAAGCAATTCCTAACTGATATCTTGATTGAGGTACAATTAAAATTTGAATTAACCACCCTTTCGTGTAAATCCAGGATTTGTATACAGGTATAAGTATACATTCACAAATATTTGGTCTTCAAATATTCTGGTCAAAATTCTTTGGCATATAGAATGGAATAATACTCCTAGCGGCTTCTAACAATATGTTGGGCGACAGCCTTCGCATTGTGTTAATAAGGTAGTTTGCTAAATGCCGAAAATCATTCTCCATAGATGGCGTAAGTGGGTCGGTTGTATAGGTTAATTCTTGAAAAAATTCACAAGTGCAACCAAATCTACATAGATGGCTGACTGAAACTGACACGTGAAGATAGATATGGATTTTGAAGTATATATACATCTTCCAAAATTTGTCATGCATGATCATAATACCAAAGGTGGAATGGGGAATGTTGTAATTACATAAAGCGTGCGCTTAACCCAACCAATGACAGGTCATAAGTCCTGTAAACACCTTGATCATCCATGTTCAGTTTCCAGTTTACGTCTTCGTCTCTATTGAGATACAATTAAAATCTTGATCAAAGGTAAAATTGAGGGTTGTCGAGGTGTGTATCCCACAGTGGGATAAGAAGAAGAAGTTATCAAGTAAATTAAAACAAATGATAGGTAGTACTTTTAAAATATGACGTGGCTTAAGAGCTAAGAGTATGAAAAATAAATGATTGAATAAAAACGTTCATAAAACATCACTAGGACGAATTGTAAATTTTCAGGAGTCCTTAACATTTTTTAAATATACTCGTATACATTTTTATTCGTTCAGGAAATTATGAATTATAATAAGTGTTTTTTTCGATAAACTTAACTCATTTACACTGTGAAATTCCAGAATGACGTTTTTTTTTAAAACACAATATTAACAATAGCAATAAATTAAATAAAATTGAAACTTTATAAATCCTCAAATCGGTGAAATTGGGTGAAAACATAATTAATATCCTTCTTTTACTCTTTTCTCCTTAAATACTTTGTCTATTTTTAGTCTCTCAAGCTCCCATTCCCAATGATATGCTAATTAATCACTTATTAATTTCTAAATATTGTAATAATGTCTTTTAAAAAATAATAGGAATAAACAGTGTTTTACTTATTCAATAATAAATACGAAGTCAGTTTATTAGAAGTTTGCTTATATTTTATGTGAAATACGTGTTTTTCCTGTCTAAGGCATTAATCAAACATTTGATTGCTTTTAGACAGGCGAAACATGTTGTTCAAATATAATATAATTAAGCTTCTAGAAAACAGACGTTTTCATTCGTAATAATTATTAAATATGGAGTTAATCATTTAAAAATAAATCATCTTCTTAACTAACTAACTAACTAACTAACTAACCATCACGCCGTCTCCCCGAAGGGGTAGGCAGAAAGAATGGACTGCCACACCTTTCTTTCCTGACATATTTCTCTCGCTTCCTCAACATTCATACATCATGTCATGCACGCGCGTCGATTTCTCTGACTCCTCACATGGCCCGATATTCAATATTTGATTTATTTGATCGTGCCACGTTTTCCTCGGTCTTCCTCTATTTCTGGTACCATTACATCATTAACATATAATTTTTTTACCATTCTTTCTTCATTCATTCTTTCCATATGTCCAAACCATCTTAATGATCCTTTCATTATTTTGTCCATGACACCATCATTCGCACCGCATTCACTTCTTATATTTTCATTCGACACTCTATCATACACAGAATATCCACACATTCGTCTAAGAGATCTCATTTCTACTGCATTTATTCTACTTTCATCCTTCCTTTGCCAGTTCTTTCAATATCCCTCTCCACTCTCCCATATCTTGTAAACATACTACCTAAATACACAAACTCAACTACTTGCTCCAAGTTTTCACCATTCACGCTAATGTTGCAGACTGTCGTGGTTTCTTCCTTTTCAAAAATCATTACCTTGGACTTATTAACATTCATCATCAGATCATTTCGCATGCATACCTCATACATACAATTCACCAGGACTTGTAGTTCATGCTCGTTGTCAGCAAGTAGGACAGCGTCATCCGCATACAAGAGACAGCTTACTGACACTCCGCTCATTTTGGCACCTACATCCAACCCTTTCAGCTCTCTCATACAATTGTCCATATACAGATTAAATCATCTTCTTAATCATCATCTAAATTAGAAATTCTGAATTATTTTTCCCTAATGAGCATGAGTCACTGTTTAACAGTCTATTCGTCTTCGCGCCCACTTTCTCCGACCCCCATTTTTTCTCCCCTCCACTTTATATTTATTTCTTCATAGGTTGTTCTCTAATTTTATATTTAGTTTACGCTCTCACCCCGATGAAGCTCCGGCGGGAACTCCGGCGGTTGGTGTTTCCAAATAAAGTGGTTTTAATACATATTACTAACAGTGTACTATTTTTTTATTTAATAATGTCACACTACATATTAAGTGATCCATTAGAAAGTTTATATTTTTTTTATAGACATTTATTAAAGCTCTAGGAATACGAGGACTGCAAAAGGGACGAACGACTCAATCCTCAATGAATTCAAAATAGCAGGAAGACTATCTGTAATATGCAGTCGGCGAGTTTTGAGTTTTTTGGTCACATTGTAAGGAGAGTGTTTGGTAACCAGGAAAAGGGTATTGTAACAGGAAGTGTTCTAGGCAAAAGAAGTAGAGGCAGATCTCCTGCGCAGTGGTATGATCAGATTAAGGAGGTGACCGGAAGAAAACTCTACTTGGTGGTGGGGACTGCGGAGAACATAGAGGATTGAAGGCTTTTGTTTTAGCCTCGGGCAGTTCCATAGATCACGACCCTCAATAATAAGGAAACGAAGAAAGAAAAAGAAGAAGGAATTCGTAAACGATGGTTCTCAACCCCTGTTACCGTCTGACGATAATCTTCCTCTACTAACAGCCGTCACTTCAAGCCGTTTGTTTTGCCCTGAGTTTGGCGTTTTTCCGATACAGCGCCGCCTGCGACGGAAATTGCAACTTGATTTTTCTATTTTCCGAATCGTTGCATGCTGAAAACTCTAATCCGGGCCCGGAAGATGTCATCTGGGCAAAAAAACGAACCGTTCTAAATTACGTAATAATAATTTTTTTTTAAATGATAGAAAATATTCAAAATAATTTTAATAGGATCGTAGAAAAATCATTTTAACACAAGCAAAATCTTAGAAGTATAACTTACAAGCCATTGCAAACAAAAGCCTATCCAAAAAGCTAAAATGGCAGTGCACAATGGCGTTCTTGTATCGACCCTTAGGTATGGAACTGGCAAAGGAAGAATGAAAGCAGAAAAAAAATCATTAGAACTGAGATCTCTTAGACGAATGTGTATAAAACTGTGTGCGAATGAAAATGTTATGAACAAAATAATTTAAGGATCATTAAGATGGTTTGGAGACATGGAATGCATGCATGAAGAAAGAATAGTAAAAAATGTATATAGAGTATGTTAACGAAATAAACGGAACTAGAAATAGAGGAAGACCGAGGAAAACGCGGGACTATCATGAAAGGGTCGTTAAGATGGTTTGGACACATGGAAAGAATGAGTGAAGACAGAATGGTGAAGAAGGTATATGTAAACGACGTGAACGGAGCTAGAAGTAGAGGAAGAACGAGGAAGACGTAGGACTATCATATAAATAAAATATTGAATATCGGCCCAGTAAGGAATCGAAAAAATCGACGTGCGTGCATGACACGAAGAATTAATGTTGAGGATGCGAGAGAAGTATGTCAGGAAAGAACAGTGTGGCGGTCCAATCTTTCTGCCTACCACTCACTTATTTTTTATATATTTTAACTTGCAATAGATAACTTAAAATGTGGTTTCTGTTTAAATTTATAAAATCATTAAATGAAAGGTCAAATAAATAAATCCCTCACTCTTGTTTTGAAATACGGAAAGTGTAGAAGCAGGATAAAACTATGAATTTACGAACTTGCAAACCCTTGTCACAATTTGTCGAGAAATCTGCGGTTTCAATACGGGCTGAGTGAGAAAAGAGAAAACTTTTTGGTACATGTCTTGTTGTTAGTATCTCTACAAGATGTCGGGAGCTTAAAGCGTGTTGGAAGTTGCCTCGAACACGTGGAGAGGAAAGAGGGGTATTGTCTTGTATACATATTACACCCGAGGGCTTATAGGGCTTCAATTTATTGGGGTCAAAGTTCATAGAATTATTTATTGATGCTTGAAATAATGTATAATAATTACGAAAGAAGAATAAATGATGAATACGAATGACAAATATTGATTGTTTCTTGAACAATGGAGTAAAACTCCATATTAAATAATTTATATGATATTCCATTGTTTTGGCCGAAACACAATAATTTCATTTATTTATTTGAAATATACCTAAAGCATTACAGATTTTTTTTCCCTAAAGATACAAGTTAGAGATACACAATAATAAGTAATACATAATAGATCAATAAAAAAAGCGAGAAACATAAGATGCATGACAAATTAATAAAACAAATATACCAAACAATTATAATAAATATCGTACTTCCCTCAGATGAGCCAAACTATCACAAAATACGTCAAACTCCGAAGTGATACGATTAAGCAAAGATATTGCTCTACCTACCGGTATCACCATTGGCAGGTTGGTTCTGCATCGTGGGAGATAAAACAATCTATGGCCCCTTTGTACATTAACATATAATATTAACATTATTAACTGTTAAATTATAAAACTCCGTTTATTAAATTAAGATTAAAATGGTGCCTGCATATTTGGCTAGAAATGTAGCAAATACATATGAAATACACGGACAAATTATTTGACGAGAGGTCCTAATAGATTCCGGCTCCGGAGACCCAAACTTGAAAGTACAGGGAAATGTATTTTCTATATTCGCCATCTCTCTGCAAGCTGTGGCACATCAATATACGAGTGCGTCCAATATGCCACACCCAAGGTTTGCGGAATCATAAAGATTACACGTGGATCAGTAGTGTTGCTGATGTTATGGAACTATGACGTTTCATGGCATTTACTGGTACACATACCTTCCAGCACGGTATGTCCCTCATGGCCGTAACCATCCATCAAACCCCCGTAATATATTTTTATATAATATAATTATAACCAAATCAAACAAATTTTGAGGACTTCCGAAATGAAGACACAGAGGACGATAGCAGGCAAGATACTGAGGGATCGCGTGAGGAACACCAGAATAAGAGAGATATGTGAGGTTGAGGATATTATAAGATGGAGCAGACAGCGAAAAAAGGACTTGGACGGTCATGTTCAAAGAATGGACACCACCAGACTCCCGTATATTGCATTGTATAATCAACCTCATGGGATTCGTCCTCGTGGAAGATCTCCTAAAAGATGGAAGGACAGCTGAGAATTTACATCACAGGAGGAGCAACACTCTGGAGACCACATAGGTCTACAATAAGGAAGAAGAAGAAGAAGACGATAATTATAAAAAAAAACAATAAATTATCTTGATGTATCATATTATTTTCGTCAAAAGAATTAACTTCTTCTTCTTCTTCAGCCTGTGTTGACCGTCCACTCCTGGACGTAGGCCTCCTCTCGTATTTTCCATTCTCTTCTATCCTGAGCGATCCGCATCCAGGCACTTCCCGCACTTCTCCGGACATCGTCGCGCCAACGCAACTGTGGGCGCCCAACTCCACGCTTTGCCGTCCTTGGCCACCAGCACAGCAGTCGCCTTGTCCACTTTTCATCTGGATCGCGAGCGACAAGTCCCGCCCATCGCCACTTGAGGGTTGCCGCCATCTTGATTACATCGGAAACCTTTGTCCTGACTCTTATGTCCTTATTTCTGAGTCTGTCCCGTAAACTGATACCCAACATGGCTCTCTCCATTGCTCTCTGAGTGACTCTTAGCTTGTTGGCACTTTTTTGTGACATTGTGACTATCTCAATACCATAAGTGAATACTGGCAGGACACAGGCATTGAACACGCCTTAAACATTTATGCTGTTTGTAATGTCTTTTGAGTAAATAAACTGATTTGAGATTGATTGATTGAAACACTCTCCCTTTCAAGTTGATGGGTATTTTCTATTAGAATTAACTATCTAGCAGATTTTTTTATTATAAGATTTCTCATATAAAACATTCCCTAACATATTTATGCAAAATTACTTAGGAACGAAATTTTGTGATGTGAAAAATCCAATTTATAATAAGCCGATAATTTGAAATAATATCTGAAATATTCGAAATTGTGAAATATCAAACTGAAATTCCAAACATTTCAGGAATATTAAATTAAATTGTTGGGATTAATAAGTTCCGAAGCCAGATTTGACCTGAATATTTTAACACTTTTCAATTATAATCCCACTAGAAATAATTTGTAAAAATTTTCCCGCCCTCAATATTGTCAGCTTAACAATAGGAAAAGGTATTTTTAATATCTGCTAAGGTATTCGATTAAACTTGAGGTATTTTGAATTTTCTAAGTACAATTTCCACCCCTATTGATTTTATTTGAAATTGAATTAATAGGTCGTACAAATGGAGTTCTAGTTTCAATCCATATATATGGAAGCAAAGCATGAAACTGGCAGAAAAAGGAAAAAAACGTAATAAATGCGATAGAAATTAGATCCTTTAGACGTATGTGTGGTAAAACGATCTACGAAAGAGTTTAAAATGCATCAGCATATTAATTAGGAAGTAACGTAGAGCGGAAGAAAGTATCATTAACAAAATTATGAAAGGATCACTGCGTTGGTTTGGTCACACGAAACCCATGGATGAAAAAAGTATACGCTTACGATTTGAATGGAGTACGGAGTCACGAAAGATCGAAGAAAACATGGCTTGACGAAATCAATCAAAATTAGTTCAGCCGTGTTAGAATTCGAAAAAATCGACGTGCGTGTATGACTCGCTGCATGAATTCGGAGGATAGAGTAGTGTGGCAGTTCATTCTCTCTGCCTATCCTTTCGGGGAAATGAAATGATGTTTTGTTGTTAATTTATCAAATAATGAGTGTGGATTTGTGAAACTATACTCGTACATCTATAAAAATTGTCTCCGGCATCTAACGTAATCTCTAGCCTCCAACGAAAATAAGGAGTTGATAAATAAGAGTTTTCTTTATACAGGGTTATTGGTTATTGAATACATTACTTCTAGGAGGTTGTAGGGGAGGTTATTTCCGATGAATTATATCATGTAAGGCATTATGCAAAAGTGAACCATTTTTGAGATAAAACGAATTTAAGTTTTTTTGAAATTTTATGAGGTCAGGTGTTTTAAAAACAAATTTAAAAATAACCGTTGGTCTAACTTTTATTTTTTTCTTAAATAAGTGAACATAACAGATATTTATTATCAATACAAAAACTAAAACCGTCTCTCCACATTAGGAAATATCATACATTTCAAATATTTTTATCGACAAGAAAATAGAAGAGTGTCGAATGAAAATATAAGAAGTGAATGCGGTGCGAATGATGGTGTCATGAACAAAATAATGAAAGGATCATTAAGATGGTTTGGACATATGGAAAGAATATACGAAAATGAATGGTAAAAAAATCATGTGTTAACGATCTAAATGGAACCAGAAATAGAGGAAGACCGAGGAAAACGTGGCACGATCAAATAAATCAAATATTGAATGTCGGCCATGTGAGGAGTCAGAGAAATCGACGCGCGTGCATGACATGATGTATGTCAGGAATGAAAAGTGTGGCAGTCCTTTCTTTCTGCCTAACCCTTCGGGGAGACTGCGTGATGGTTAGTTAGAAAATATAAGAGTTTGTTAATAAAAATAATTAAAATGAATGATATTTCCATCTGGTATTTCCTAATGTGGAGAGACGGTTTTAATTTTTGTATTGATAATAAATACCTGTATGTTCACTAATTAAGAAAAAATAAAAGTTGGATTATGACCAACGGTTATTTTTAAATTTATTTTTAAAACACCTGACCTCATAAAATTTCTCAAAAACACAAATTCGATTTAACTAAAAAATGGTTCAGTTTTGCATAATGCCATACATGACATAATTAATCGGAAATAACCTCCCCTACAACCTCCTAGAAGGAATGTATTCAATAACCAATAACCTTGTATAATTACATAATAATATAAAGATATATTGTTTTTCCTTATAAAGTGCCATAATTTTGGAATGTACATGTTGTTTCATAATGTGAAAATTCACGAATACGAACGGAGTACGAAGTTGCTAATGGATAGATAAGTAGGTTTACACATCACACAATGGGTATTTAAACGCTGGCTGCTCGTTTTCAAGGGGATTAATATTTAGTAAAGAAAGTTTCGCTCTCCAAACATGTCATTCAGATGTGTACTTTCCAAGTCTAAAAGCTCAAACTGAAACGTATTACCGTTAAAGGCACTGTTTAATTTGTTTAAGAGTACCTATAAAATGGTACCTACTTATTTCAAACATTCAATACAAATATAAAGTCAGTTAGACATATCTGTAGCATATTCTGAAGTATGGTATTCTTGGATGAAGATTCATATAATAATACTTTAAAATCATTAAAAATTGTTAAAAAAATTATTTATTAAAGTGATATTGAAAAAACCTTCAACTTTTCCAACAGATGCTCTATTTAAAATATTCGATGTACCACCTCTAGAAATAATATAATATGTAAAAATATCTCAATAATACATTCACTTAAAAAAAACCCATTTCAATCGCTAATTCATCTTTGAGATATTCAAATACCATTTATATCCCAAAAGCTAACACGAAGTTTTACCAAAATTGCAACATTTACCTGGGAATAAAGAATTACAACCTTCTCCGTGAGGAATTAAAAAAAATAAAAAAATTAAGTCAATTTAAAATGAGACTAAATTTATACCAAAATTCATTATACAGAGTATGAGCTAACATCCTTACAGTATTTGTTGTAATTAATGTGTAATATTTTGTACTTTATGATGATTTAGTATTGATCAGTATGTAGTACCTTATACTTTTACTTTCTTATATTATATATATATTTTTATGTAGTGATATCCCTTACCTAGAACAGAAGTACTTCTTTTTGGTGAGGACCTACGATTATTGGTTTAATATTATTTTATGTGTTATTTGTAATTTTTTTAACATTGTTAATGAAATTTATATAAAAAAAAAATTGGGTCGTAATTGAATGTATGTGGATAAAACTATTAAAGAAAGGATCCAGAAACGATTGTTGAGATATTTACACCCCAGGGAGTATAATTACTATCCTTTTTGTAACCCTTACCGTGTCTCACAAGATTTTTGGATTTCAAAACTCCTAAAACCCGTCAAATGATCTTTCTAGTGAAGCATTTTTATTAACTATTATCCGGAGATGTTTAAATTTATTTATTTTTATTTATTCAAGAATATTGAGATCTTTGAAAACTTTACCTTACTTAACTAACTAACTAACTAACCAACACGCCGTCTCCCCGAAGGAGTAGGCAGAAATAATGGACTGCCACACTTTTCTTTCCTGACATATTTCTCTCGCTTCCTCAACATTCATACATCATGTCATGCACGCGCGTCGATTTCTCTGACTCCTCACATGGCCGACATTCAATATTCGATTTATTTGATCGTGACACGTTTTCCTCGGTCTTCCTCTATTTCTGGTTCCATTAACATCATTAACATATATATTTTTTACCTTCATTCATTCTTTCCTTATGTCCAAACCATCTTAATGATCCTTTAATTATTTTGTTCATGACACCATCATTCGCACCGCATTCACTTCTTATATTTTCATTCGACACTCTATCATACACAGAGTATTCTCACATTCATCTAAGAGATCTCATTTCTACTGCATTTATTCTACTTTCATCACATTCATCTGAGAGATCTCATTTCTACTGCATTTATTCTACTTTCATCCTTCTTTTGCGAGTTAAAGGGTTGGTAGAAGAACACCATTGTGCACTGCCATTCTAGCTTTTTTTTATTATTATCTTACTTTGATTACATTAATATCCTAATAAGTAACAAAGTGATGTCATATATTTCTTTTGATGTTCTTTTTTTACACCCTTTATAATTATAATATATTCGAGATTCACCCCTAGCTTTTAATTTACGACAACCTAATCTCACCTTACTTTAAATAAGTATAAATTTGTTTGTAAAGGGAACTAACAAACATTTAAAGTTATCCCTTAAATCTCGATTAGCACGATAAACAACGAATATGTATATAAAATATTAAAAAAGCAAATTTACGTTTTCTTTCGTCTAAAATGACGAGCTGACGTAATCGGGAAATGAATTTCGCAAGTGCAGAGGAGTGGAAGGCTGGAAAATCACGCATCCGTTCGTTCGAATTGGAAAATTTGTTTTTCGCCAATTATTATTAATGCGGATACATATTTTTCCACGCACGTTAGCAATTCAGATTATTCAACGATAATGGAAGCGATTCAGGTGAAAATAGAGCTTTAACGAATGAAAATACTTTTTTTTTCTTTATTTATTTTATATCATATATTTTCGTCGATGTTAATTATCGATTTGTTGTGTGTATTCAAATTTAAAGAACATCGAATCTTTATACACTTTTGCAAACATGTTTCGGGCCGCTGACGCCTTTTCCCAGTGTAGAAATTTTAACAATTAAATGAGACCAAATCATTTTTAATATAATAAATAAAAATAGATTAATTTTTAACTATTTATATAAAAAAAATTGTTATAAATATCACAATTGATTATATTTAGTCGCGACAGCTGTTTCGATAACCGATAGTCTTACAATCAACGATCGAGTTGATTGTAAGAACTGACGATGCTAACATCGGTTAGCGAAACAGCTGTCGCGACAAAATATAATCATTTGTGATTTTTCAAAACAAAGTTTTTTTATTTAAACAGTTTATAATGTTGAAATATCAAACAATTTCCGCCAAAACAATGGATTATCTAATAATTTCATTTGCACATTCTTTTTATTCACTGAGAGTGTCGCGACAGCTGTTTCGTCAACCGATGTTGGCATCACCAGGTGTTACACTAAATAAAAGTAACAAATAAAAAGATTTACTATTTATAGGGCAAAAAACTCATCAGTGTGGTTAGTCATAGTAAAAGTATATAGTATATGTATGTAAAATTAACCGAATTTAAATATTGGTATTACAGGTATTCAAGGAGGTTCGTATTTAATACAATGGATTTGAAATTTTATAATCGCTTACATATTCATATATAATGTTTGAAAAAATGGTAATTTTGTTTTTATTATTACTGAATTTAAATATTATATATTATAGTTCTTGGTCCGTAAGGTTGGCTTCGCCTTATTCGGTTTTCCCCATCCATATAGCTGCTAAGGTCTGGAAATAAAGTACGGTCACTGTCGAAATAAAGACAAAAGTGGAAGTTGTTAAAATCATCGTTTTATTTAATTATTATTCTAGTTTTTATTAAGCTCTCTATTCATTTCGATAATACATTAAATAATGTAAAGAAAAATACTAAGGGGACCATTTCGATTAAATTGTAAAAAATGTTTCTACCATCATCTAATATTTTTTGGTTAAAATATCCTTTGAAGCTAATAGCATTATACATATGTACAAGTTTTTCATTCGATAAATGAAACAAAATTGTTTAATGTTTTTGAGGATTAATTGTTTCTCAATAGAGACGAAGATGTAAATTGTTTTTTTTGGAAACAGATTTAATTTCTGCTTAATGCTTAAAAATAATCTTAATAGATGGCGCTAAAATTGAACAAAAATGTGAAGTGTTTTTAACATAGTAGCATATATACAAGTTCCAAAAAATTGACGAAATGTTGTTAACATAAAGTGATCGCTTAACCCAACCAATGACAGGTCATAAGTCCTGTAAACGCCTCGACTACCATATTCTGTTTCCAAAAATAAAACAATTTACATCTTCGTCTCTATTGAGATACTATTAATCCTTAAAAATGATTGACCCGCAATGGGTAAAATCCAGTATTTGTCTACAAGTATTTGTATACATTCAAAAACCATTTGTTTAATATTTAGTTAAATTTCCTGTCAAATCAATGTTTTGAACATTAATCAAAAGCTACGTAACCAGTTAATCGATAATCTGTAAAGCTTGCCTCAACAACAAGCGCCACCTATCGGCAGGAAAGGATCCTACAGTGGCGCTAGCTAACTGTATTACCGATGGAGCGTTGCACTGATTGGCTGTTCGATGCTCATTAAAACATCGTTACACAGCGTTACAATTTACAAGGGATGGTATACGAGTATATTCAAAATTTATATAAGAATATATAAAAAAATCATTATAACTAACTAACCACCACGCCGTCTCCCCGAAGGGGTAGGCAGAAATAATGGACTGCCACAGTTTTATTTCCTGACATGTTTCTCTCGCTTCCTCAACATTCATACATCGTGTCTTGCACTTTCTCACTCATTCACACCCATGACATTCAATATTTGATTTATTTGATCGTGCCACGTGCCACCACTATGGAAACACCTTGTATTATTGAATCATTACAAAAAGAGAACGACATCAGCTGTATTATTATTAGGTCCCCCGACGTTGGCGATCACTCTGGTAAACTCTTCCCTATCCTGCGCTGTACGGAATAGCTCCTCCACAGTTCCGATTCCCGTCCATTTCCTCACATTACAGCCAAGAGATCTGCCTTCACCCTGCCCCCCTGCGGCCCTCTATTTTTCCCTTCAAAATTAGATGCAGCAAGTGATATTTTTCGATAGCTGTATTAGTAAGTAAGTTTTTTGTCTAATATGAAATCAGCTATTTGCGACTGCATGATTTATTTGTAATTTTATTGAATAATTAATCTTGAAAAGGATGCCATATGTTTTTAGAAGTAATCAAAGTAATATTTATTGCAAAAGAAACATTGAGTGCAGAAATAATATTCACATTATTTATTATAAAAGTCATTGAGTTATATCTTTGGTTAACCCTAGAGTAGTGAAATAAATTCTTTTCTGGCGCAGCATCAACCGGTTTAAAGGCGTATCCTTCACTAAAATTGCAAAAATGGAGAGCGCTTTGAGAGGGTTAATTGAATACCGATCCATCGTAGCTTACCGGGGTGTTTTAAAAATCGAATTTATGACGACACGACATTTAAAAATAACTGACATCGTTAAAAATAGAAAACTGCAGGAGGGTGGGTAATCGCCCACTTTATCGATGGAAAAAATACCTCACTTTCAATCTATGATCAAGGATTATTTTAAAAAAATGTTGTAATCTTCATGATTGTCAAACTATACACATTGGAAGGATGAAAGTAGCATGAATGCAGTAGAAATGAGATCTCTTAGACGAATGTGGTGATACTCTGTGTAAGATGTCGAATGAAAATATATGAAGTGATTGCGGTGCGAATGATAGTGTTGTGAACAAAATAATTAAAGGATCATTAAGATGGTTTGGACATATGGAAAGAATGCATGTAGAAAGAATGGTAAAAAATCATATGTTAACGATGTAAATGGAACCAGAAATAGTGGAAGACCGAGGAAAACGTGGCACGATCTTATAAATCAAATTTTGAATGTCGGCCATGTGAGCAGTCAGAGAAATCAACGCGCGTGCATGACACGATGTATGAATGTTGAGGAAGCGAGACAAATATGTAAGGAAAGAAAAGTGTGGCAGTCCATTCTTTCTGCCTACCCATTCGCGGAGACGCTGTGATGGTTATTTAGTTAGTTAGTTAGTTTAGATATTAGAACGGATTTTCAAATAATATAGAGGGTGTGAGCCTACTTTATTAAAAATATTACGATAAGCAGTTTTAAAAAAGATTTTACTTTATTAGAAGCAAAAGTATGGGATGAATGGTGATTGAATATTTAATACACTAATAATGCTTAACGCATTCAGTTACGGGATTCCGCTAAATATTTAAAATTTGAAGTTTTATAAGGGTACGGCCACACCGGAGTGCCAGGGTAGGAGTCAAAATGAACACCTGGCGAACCAACGTATGGCGTACTATGGGACCGGCCGTATTACAGGCAGCCCTTGACTTTCGAACGTAATTGTCTCTTTTTATTGTTTCTTGAACGATGATGTAAAACTCCATATTAAATAATTAAACCGAAGTTTTATTATACTCGTATATTATGGGAATGACATGTTTCATACCCTAGATCCAAATAACGTACCAATTCCGCTACACATTTATAATAAAGAGTACGCTCTTAACCTACTGGAACAATTAGAAAAATTTCAAAATTATAAACTCACACTTTGATGCACCCTGTCTACTCGACAGTAAAAAATTTAATATACCAACCCGAAATTTAAGAAATTTTAAACTTTTCCGCGAAAATCTACATAAAACCAACTATGGATATAATGCACCTATACCGAGAATGACTAGACTGGCAAATTCTTGTCATGACTTAGATTTTTTTGGAATAAATCTAAATTCCTTTATTTATACACTTAAAAAGTATCGACCTCTACCAAACCCTTAATTTATTTTTATTTTTAAACTAGTTCATAGTATTAATGTACGTGATTTTTCGAACCTTCTGTTTCTATGTCGATTTGAATGAGTCCTTTGTAATCTTTTTGTAGTCCTTAAATAATGTATATACCTACCTGTAGTCTTAGTTTTATAATTGTACTTCTCCGTTAATAATCTTATACCTGTATTCTTAATTTTAACTATGTCCTATCTTTAATACCTGTATTCTCATTTATAATAGTGTCCTTTTTTCATCAAAAACCTATTACAATACTTACCTGCATTATTAAGACTGATCACAGACTTAACTCGTCTTAGGCTTAATTTTTACCGTTGCTCATAAAATGTTCATAGATTTAAGTAAACTGTCTGTAATAAAATAATGTATTGGAATTTATTCCGTTTATAACAATAAAAAAAAAAAAATAAAAAACATTTATTCATCCCCACCCCTTAATGTATTTCCGATATATAATTAGATTCAAAGAACGCTTGATTCTGCACTGTATTTATTTCACATATCAGATGCAGAGGAGGATAATACATCAATTGAATCTACGCACATAGGGTGGTGATTTTATTTTATATATAATACTTAGAATCATTAGTCACCTTGAAATATGTAAAATCATTTGTAAAAATATGTTTTTCTTAGAAACACTTCATTACGTCCCACCTCAAGTAACTTATTTTTGATTTATATAATATCATTTAGTATCCCCTAAATATGTAACCATTGTCATAAAATTTCTTAACGAGTTCCAAGAAACACTTTCCAATATTTCTGGACCTACCCAAATAATTCTTAGTTAAAAATGTATAAAGTCACAATTCTTTGTTAAAAATGTATAAAGTCACATCAATTTTCTTTAAGAATTTTACATGTTACTGCTCCATTTACTAGTGTATATAAACTGCAAAAAAACTTGGAAAAAACTTGGAGCAAGTAGTTGAGTTTGTGTATTTAGGTAGTATGTTTACAAGAGATGGGAGAGTGGAGAGGGATATTGAAAGAAGGGTTGGGGCAGGCAACAAAGTGAATGGTGCACTTAAAGTTGTCATCGCAAACAAAACCTATCCAAAAAAGCTAGAATGGCAGTGCACAATGGTGTTCTTCTACCGACCCTTATGTATGGAAGCGAAGCATGGAACTGGCAAAGGAAGGATGAAAGTAGAATAAATGCAGTAGAAATGAGATCTCTTAGACGAATGTGTGGATATTGTGTGTATGATAGAGTGTCGAATGAAAATATAAGAAGTGAATGCGGTGCGAATGGTGTCATGAACAAAATAATGAAAGGATCATTAAGATGGTTTGGACATATGGAAAGAATGAATGAAGAAAGAATGGTAAAAATTATATGTTAATGATGTAAATGGAACCAGAAATAGAGGAAGACCAAGGAAAACGTGGCACGATCAAATAAATCAAATATTGAATGTCGGCCATGTGAGGAGTCAGAGAAATCAACGCGCGTGCATGACACGATGTATGAATGTTGAGGAAGCGAGAGAAATATGTCAGGAAAGAAAGGTGTGGCAGTCCATTCTTTCTGCCTACCCCTTCGGGGAGATGGCGTGATGGTTAGTTAGTTAGTTAGTTATAAACTGCAATGAGTTGAAGTTTCGTCACATTTGATAATGCCTAAGAAGGGCGAAACATGTCATTTCAATAAAATATAATAAAACTTCTAGAAAAATGACGTCTTCATTCGTATTAATTATTTAATTGATCCTGAAAATGTGTGCGAAAGTAAAGCTCATGCAAAAAACAACGCTTAAATGGTGAGTATTTTAAATTTGTCGAACCAGTTCTTTCTTGCTAGAAATTCCTCATTTGAATATTCTTTTTCTTGATTTTTTATTGTTCGTATTAACAGTGAAGTTTTTTCAATTCTCACTCATCTTAATGTGTAAATATTAACACGTATGTATTGTATATAAACAAATAAACCGGCAAAACGCGTAGTGTCAGTTCGTACCACAAAGCAAGACTGAACTTGTTTCAAACGTACAAACGGAGATGAGAGCGACTGCACGCGAGACACAAGTGGGGATCGTTTATCGAACAAAAGACGACCTGAGAAATCATTTTGTATTTTATTTACATAACATCCACAAAATAATATAGCATGACCAAATTAATCAATATTTAAAGGTTGGTCATGTTAGAAGTCGGAAGAATCGACGTGCGTGAATGACTCGCTGTATGAATGTGGAGGAATCTGGAGAGGTGTGCCAGGATAGAGTAGTGTGGCGGTCCATTCTCTCTACCTACCCCTACGGAGAAACGGCGTGTTGGTTTGTTTGTTTGTTTTCCACAATATATGTTGATTAATCAGATCAGTGTAAATTGTGTTAAAAAAATATTTTAAGGTGCGTCAAAGTTCATTCTTAGAAATAAAACAAGTTTTTACAGAAACAAAACTACTAATCAAACTTTTCCATAAAGTGCATAATCTTTGATTGCTAATCTACTAATCAGATGATTGCATGAAAAAAAAAATAGTAACAATAAATAAGGCTACTCCCTTTTTTCCATTTTCAAAAATTAATTCATACTAAATGTTATAACCCAATCGCGATTATGTCTATGATGCATCATGAATCAAATTAAAAAAGAATGAGATGGTTTGGACATATGGAACGAATGGATGAGAGTAGAATTGTTAAAAAGTTGTACATAAGCAGCGTGAGTGGGAAAAGAAGCCGAGGATGACCGAGGAAAACATGGCATGACCAAATTAATCAATTACTAAAAGGCGGCAACATTCGAAGTCGGAATAATCGACGTGCGTGCATGGTACGATGTATGAATGTAGAGGAAGCCCGAGAGGTATGCCAGGACAGGCCATTGTAGCGATCTATCCTCTCTGCCTACCCCTCCGGGGAAATGGCGTGATGGTTAGTTAGTTAGTTAGTTTTTTGAAATTTATAAACTAATTACAAAAACTCAGATTTTTTTCTTGGGTTTCAATGTGTTACATCATTACGAGGTGTTATGGGAGCAAGAAAGATTATTAAAAATGACAGTGTTATAAGTTCCATAAAATTGCTTCCCTAAGGATATAAAATTTGTTTTGAAGTGGATATTTAATGATAATTTTATGAAGTCAACTAGAAATCACAAGTAAGCAAAAAAATCTTTTTCCTGTAAAACAAGTTATGATATTTTGTGGAAATTATTATGGATTCGTGATGTGTATTATGGGTGAGTTCCATTTAATTGTAAATAATTCACAATAGAAGTTTATTCAACGGGACAGAGCGCTCGGTTTCCAATCCAAGGGAATTGGGTTCAAGTCTGGACGCGACCCGATTCCCTTTTCAGAATAATGTTAGATTTTTTAAATTCTATTGTAATTTCTTTCATCTTCTTCTTAACCTAACCTAACCTAACCTTACCATCACGCCGTTTTCTGGAGGGGTAGGCAGAGAGGATGGACCGCCATACCGTTTTGTTCTGACATACCTCTCTTGATTCCTCCACATTCATACATCGTAACATGCACGTTCGTCGATTTTTCCGACTTTGAATGTGGTCGCCTTTCAATATTTGATTATTTTGGTCATGCCATGTTTTCATTGGTCTTCCATGACTTCTCTTTCCACTCACACTGCTTGTATATAACATTTAAACCATTCTTCTTTCGTCCAATCGTTCCATATATCCAAATCGGGGATCCTTTTATAATTTTATTTATGATGCAATCTACCTTGCATTTCTTCCTTATTTCGGTATTCCATCATTTATCGTTTTCACATTCTTCTCATTGATTTCATTTCTACGTCATTTTTCCTACTTTCATCCTTCTTTTGCCAACTCTAAGATTAACTTCCATACATAAGTGTGGGCACTAAAACCATATCGCCTCTTTGCAAGAATAACGTGTTATCTCGAAAAGTTGAAAATTATAAAAATGAAACAAGATACCCGTCTGAAAGAGACAACGTGACAACACAATGTACCACTGTTGTGTTGTCTTTTTCCCTCGTGAATTCTATGTTTTTCACTTTAAAAATACCATGATTTTGTAGAAAATAATGTTAAACACGGCGGATTTGATTTTCGAAATGTCACGTTATTCTTGCAAAGAGGCGATATGTCCAAACCATCAGAGGGATCATTTTTTCTTATTGTCCTTAAGGGAATCTGCCATGTCGGAATTTTTTTCTAGAATATATTTAAGAATAGTGAAGTAAGCATATTTTTGCATTAACTGTTAATAAATTGCAAACAATTATTGAGCCAATTTATTTCAATAAAATTTAATCTAAATGTATAGAAAAACGGCTGTCACAGCAGAATTTTCTCAAGCAGACGACAAAAGTTTCCCATCCTCGGTACTCCTCGTTAATCGCCGCATAAATAATCATTTTCCACATTCAACTGAATCGGATTACCAGAGTGGGTAATTTATATCACTTTGCGGGGAATCTTTCGCCCATTATTCATAGATGGCACCAGCAGCAGACTATTTGCTTTTTATGGAATTCCACGAGAAATAAGGAAAGCGAAAACACTGGGATTTTATAACACAATAAAATTACGGCTTCTTCTCCTTTTAGACCCTCGCGCGTCGGTCTGTTTCTAATGTTAGGCTGGCCTCTCTTGGGAAATTGACTCCTAGCCATCCTTCCATCTTCCAACGGGGACGATACCCATCAGTAATCTTATGCAAGTCCCATATAACACAACATGCTAGACAGTCTACATTGCGATCAGCTAAGTCTTCTGCGATCGGTAGATTGATTGTGCCAAAACGCTGTCCAAGCACAAACTTTGGCGACCGAGCCTTCGCGGTAGCCGGCCCTTCAGCCTGGTACAATCTTCTAGCAGACCTTAAGTGCATTGAGGATCAATCAGAGTTTAGATCGAGACTCAAAACGCACCTTTTCGATTTATAATTTCCTGACAGGAAGGGCTGATCGACTTCGTCAGGTGCAGCTCTCATACTAAATATGTTTATTATTTTTGTTAACATTATTAATATTATTATTATCTCGTTGATAAAACGGAGCATATTCTACAGCGCCCTTGAAATGGTAAATCATAAAAATGGCGCTCTATAAATTATCCAATTTATTATTATTATTATTATTAACATCTCAAAGAACTTCACTGGCTTAAAAGTCCAGAAAGATATATAATCTCTGCTCGAGAGTCTTCAAAGCGCTACATGGAATGGCACCAAGTTATATATCTGAACTCTGTATAACGCACAGCCTAAATACAAGGAAATCCACACTTCGCTCGGTGAACTCCTTGGTAATAGGAAGATTAGTTGAGCCGAAGCGTTGCCCCAGTACAAATTTCGGGGTTCGAGCGTTCTCGGTAGCCGGTCCATCAGCTTGGAACAATCTCCCTTCACACCTCAGATGCATAAATGATCCGACAGATTTCAGATCTAAACTGAAAACCCATCTTTTTTATATTTCATACCCAATTTAAACATTTATACTTTGTTCTACTATACTTTTTAACCGATCGCTTTTTAAGCAGTCACATTTAGATTTTTAGATTTAAAACACGTCTTAATGCGCCCTTGAGGTGATTACATCACAAAAACGGCGCTATAAAAATTAGCATTATATTATTATTATTATCTCAGCGTATAGGGTTCTGGAGGGATCCATCCTCTGCACGTGGGCATGCCTTCTTCTTCTTCCTCGGCTTAACAACCCTTGGTGTGTCTTAGCTGCCTCCAAGAAACGTTTCCATCCATCCTGTCTCTGGCCGTCACATCCCAGTCTTGCCACTCTAGAACTCGGCAGTCTGCCACGGCACCATCCAACCATCGCAGTCTCGACCTGAGGACGCATCTTCACCATACTGGATTGTGAAACAGCACTCTTCTGGGGAGCTCCAGATCCCCCATGCGGTGCAAGTACCCTTGCTAGGGCAGTCAGTTAATCTTTATAAACTAAAAATCGACGTAGGATTATTATTAACTAACTTTTTATTTATTGTTTCTTGAAATAATGCATATAAAATTATTGAAAATAATGAAAACTAGTAAATGTAAATGGAACCAGAAATAGAGAAAAACCGTTGAAAACGTGGCACGATCAAATAATCAAATATTGAATGTCGGCCATGTGAGGGGTCGTAACAGTAAGTCGTACAGAGTAAATGGTGCATTTAAAGTTGGCATCGTAAACAAAAGCCTATCCAAAAAAACTGAGATGGCAGTGCATAATGGTGTTCTTGTGCTGACCCTTATGTATGGAAGTGAATCATGGAACTGGCAAAAGAAGGATTAAAGCAGAATAAATGCAGTAGAAATGAGATCTCTTAGACGAATGTGTGGATACTCTGTGTATGATAGAGTGTCGAATGAAAATATAAGAAGTGAATGCGGTGCGAATGATGGTGTCATGAACAAAATAATGAAAAGATCATTGAGATGGTTTGGACATATGGAAAGAATGAATGAAGAAAGAATAGTAAAAAAATTATATGTTAATGATGTAAATGGAACCAGAAATAGAGGAAGACCGAGGAAAACATGGCATGATAAAATAAATCAAATATTGAGTGTCGGCCATGTGAGGAGTCAGAGAAATCGACGCGCGTGCATGACACGATATATGAATGTTGAGGAAGCGAGAGAAATATGTCAGGCAAGAAAAGTGTGGCAGTCCATTCTTTCTGCCTACCCCTTCGGGGAGACGGCGTGATGGTTAGTTAGTTTGTTAGTAACTACCTACCCCAGCAACAAGAGGCTACCAGGAAGATATGGAGTAATCAAATCAAATCAGTTTATTAACTCAAAAGACATTACAAACAGGAAAATGTTTAAGGCATCTATTGAGTACAGGTAAAATATTATAAAAATACAACAAAGTACCAGGAACGCATTAGAGATGTTTCTACATTAAGAAGACAAGATACTTTCTAAAGTCAAGAGTATTTGTCCCCTGAACGTACCTTCACTAATATAAAAGACGTTGATCTCCGAGGAGACCGCGTTCAGCAGACTAATTGCTCTTCCCACCGGTGTCGGGCTGGACGTCATCATCCCAGGACAGCTCACCGTCACAAACGAATCATGAAACTTACACTACGAAGAAGAAGATGAATTATCAAATGTTTGAAGTTCATTTTAAATAGTAATTAAATAAAACGATATTTTTAACTACTTTCACTTTTGTCTTTATTTTGACAGCGACTGGCTTCGCCAGGCTCGCCTGCATCGACAGACTAGTGTCCCAGTCGTTAAAAAAAGTCACCAGTCTGTCGATGCCAGCGAGCAAGCGAAACCGGTCGCTGTCGAAATGAAGACAAAAGTGAAAGTAGTTAAAAAACATCGTTTTATTTAATTACTATCCAGAAGAAGAATCATTGATTGCAAGAGAAACCATATAAATACTCAGGGGATATGTCATTCTGTATACAATTTTTAAGTTCTCATATTTGATCAGGTCTGATATGTCCATTTGCTTTGTTTGTCTGTAAACTTGTATGGTTGGGGTAAGGTAGTTAATGTTATACGCTAATTTTATTATTTTATTTTATTGTCTTTGGAGTCTGGAGATGTCCTTTTGGTTTCCTGTCCCCCAGAAAGGAATCATATATGATAGTCGGCTTTTAACATACACTTCGTACATCATATATATACAACACTATTAATATTACATATCATACATGTTTCGGACAACCAGTCCTTCTTCAGTGATATATTTTATAAAGATACATATTTAAAATATTATAAAATAAATGTGTGTGTGTTTAAATATTACAAATATGATCATATTTGTAAACAATTTTATAATATTTTAAATATGTATCTTTATAATATGTATCACTGAAGAAGGACTGGTTGTCCGAAACATGTCTGATATGTAATTTTAATAGTGTTGTATATATAATTCAAAGTACATAAAAAAGAAAAAGACAAATAAAACATCTACAATACAAAATACGGCGAACACAAAAGAAAAAGTGGAAGTAGTTAAAAAACATCGTTTTATTTAATTACTATCCAGAAGAAGTGTCATTGATTGCAACAGGAACCATATAAATAAAGCGTTTCTTGTAAAATATAACCCCAACTGTTTATGAACAATTATTTGTTTTCATATGCTCAGCATTAACAATGTATGCTCCCGGTTCTGTGGGATTGTAAGTACACATTTCCATACGCACGTGCGCCGTACACGTATAACGAGAGATCCTTCAAATACGATGGCTGGCAGTCCCCGGGCGGCCGTAATAATCCGTCGCCACGTATATACTCGTATTTGAGGAGCATTAGGCACTACAGCACTTTTAGAAAAACTCCATTAACTTGATCCAATTTCCCAAATATGTACCTGAAACAGCGGCGGCCGAAAATATATTCTTATAATTAAATCAAATCAGTTTATTTCATCAACAGACACAAAAAAAAAACATCACGCCGTTTCCCCGCAGGGGTAGGCGGAGAGTATGGACCGCCACACTACTCTATCCTGGCACACCTCTCTAGCTTCCTTCACATTCATACATCGAGTCATACACGCACGTCATTTCGGCGTGGATGTGACCACGATGTTACATGATACTATACTCGTAATACGTATTTTGTTTTATTTATCTTAATTAATTTTTTTATTTCCATTACTATTAATATTTTAACTGTTAAATTTTATGTCTAGCCCCATTTTGTCTTAGTTTAACTTCAATCTCGTTTCATACTGTCATTTATTAAGTGTTAACTTTTATTATATATTTGTGGTAATATTCGAATACAACAGGTTATTTGACGACCTTCGTAGCCGAGTGGTAAGTGCTTTGACTGCCATCCCGAAGGTCCCGGGTTCGATTCCTGATAATTACCTTCGTCAAAGACAGCACAGATTGTTTAATTTGCCGCGAGGCAGAACCAACCTGCCAATGGTTATGCCTGTGGGTAGGGCAATCTTATTGCTTAATCGGGTCGCCTCGGAGGTCAACATATTTCGCGATAGTGTGAGTTGCCTCAGGGATGCAATATCAATGTTATGATTATTTCTAATTCTTAAGCTTATTTTTATTTATTTATTTTATGCTTCTCTTTTAAATTCTCATAATGTAATTGCAAACGATATGAAAATATGTCTGTAATGTTTGTAATTTTTGGTAAAATAAATGAAAATGAAAACAAAATGAAAATTCCCGGCGATGGCAAATGGCGATAGATTAGCTACCTATCACACATCACGAAAATCAAAATGATAACTTTACCCTTTACATTGATGGAAACAACGGAAACTACCATATTAAAAGTCCAAGTACCAACCTAGGAACCAGCAAAAATGTTACACTTTGCTTAAAACCAATCCCTTGGATTGAAACTAGTTAAGCGTTTTGATCAATAATTGAAATGAAAAAAAAACGGGAATAACAATTCATCTTCAGAACACATCACCTTACACATAATATTCACTCCACTTCCCTGCGCTTCCGCCAACAGCCTATATAGTTCTCATATCAGCGTTTCCCTTGCGGGCCATCCAATTTCGCAAAAGTCTATTATAAACGGCGCTTCAACCCTTCAATGCGCTAATTTTTATTGCCTTTGCTTTTTGATACAACGAGCAAGCTGGTATTATCCAAGAATACGGGATTCGTCCTTTGAGAATTTCCTTGTTTTACGAATTTTTATTGCGGGCGTACAAGGAAAATTTAATGGAAATCGCGTGACATAGTGCGTGCGATTTTGAGTGTGAAAAAATAAATTTTATTATAACCTCACTTCTTATGTGTACTATAAATTAAGCGAATTTTTGCTCTATACTAGCGGTTCCGAAACTTTTTTGGGACGGAACCCTTTTGAATCATTAAATATTTACGGAACTCTAAAATAAGAAAAGCCTGGTTTTATGTTCTTTATTTAATTAAAATCATACAGACAGCTTATTGACACTCCGCTCGTTTTGGCGGAGTATGTAGATTAAACAACCGCTTGTCTTTATTGCTTGAAGCTTGGAGCTGGCGAAAGAAGGATGAAAGCCTGATAAACGCCGTAGAAATGAGATCACTAAGTAGAATGTGTGGGAAAACGTTGTATGATAGAATACCGAACGATGGAATAAGAAAGAAATGTAAGGCAGATGACTGCATCATGGATAAAATAAAAAAAATGATCCCTGAGATGGTTTGGACATACCTATGGAACGAATGGATGAGAGTCGAATGGTTAAAAAGTTGTACACAAGCAGCGTGATTGGAAAAAGAAGCCGAGGTCGACCGAGGAAAACATGGCATGACTAAATTAATCAATTATTAAAAGGCGGTCACATTCGAAGTCGGAATAATCGAGGTGTGATAGAATGGCTCCAAATTATATATCCGAACTCTGTATAACGGACAGCCTAAATACAAAGAAATCCAGACTTCGCTCGGCGAACTCCTCAGCAATAGGAAGATTAGTTGAGCCAAAGTGTTGCCTTAGTACAAATTTCGAGGATTGAGCGTTTGCGGTTGCCGGTCCATCAGCTTGGAACAATCTTCCTTCATATTTCAGATGCATTAATGATCTGACAGACTTCAGATCTAAGCTGAAAACCCATCTTTTCCATATTTTATACCCAATTTAAAACCTGGATATTTTGTTCTTTTATACTTTCTAATCGATCGCGAGTATCAATCAGATGCAGCGTTCACATTTAGATTTAAAACACGTCTTAATGCGCCTTTGAGGTGATCACTAAAATCATCACTAAAACGGCGCTTTAAAAGTTTATTATTATTATTAAACATATATTGTAATTTTGAATTCTATGACGAGGAATTGAATTATTTTCATGTTGTTACTTACTAACTAACCATCACGCCGTCCCCCCGAAGGGGTAGGCAGAAAGAATGGACTGCCACATTTTTCTTTCCTGACATATTTTTCTCGATTCCTCAACATTCATACATCGTGTCATGCACGCGCGTCGATTTCTCTGACTCCTCACATGGCCGACATTCGACATTGACATTCATTCAACATCATCGTTTACATAATTTTTTTTTACCATTCTTTCTTCATTCATTCTTTCCATATGTCCAAACCATCTTAATGATCCTTTCATTATTTTGTTCATGACACCATCATTCGCACCGCATTCACTTCTTATATTTTCATTCGACACTTTATCATACACAGAGTATCCACACATTCGTCTAAGAGATCTCATTTCTACTGCATTTATTCTACTTTCATCCTTCTTTTGCCAGTTCCATGCTTCGCTTCCATACATAAGGGTCGGTAGAAGAACACCATTGTGCACTAACATTCTAGCTTTTTTGGATAGGTTTTTGTTTGCGATGACAATTTTAAGTGCACCCTTCACTTTGTTGCCTGCCCCAAACCTTCTTTCAATATCCCTCTCCACTCGCCCATCTCTTGTAAACATACTACCTAAATACACGAACTCAACTACTTGCTAAAAATTTTCACCATCACGCTAATGTTGCAGACTGTCATGATTTCTTCTTTTTAAAAAATAATTACCTTGGACTTATTAACATTCATCATCAGATCATTTCGCATGCATACCTCATACATACAATTTTCACCAGGACTTGTAGTTCATGCTCGTTGTCTGCAAGTAGGACAGCGTCATCCGCATACAAGAGACACTCCGCTCATTTTGGCACCTACATCCAACCCTTTTAGCTCTTTCATACATTATTATTATTAAACATAAATTGTAATTTTGTATTCTTGTATTTTGTATTGAATTATTTTTATGTTGTTGAGTTCAAAAAGCCACACTGGACAGGTTAAAGGGTTCAAATTGCATTCTGCATTTTAACATAGCCGGCAATTGTGATTATTTTGGTAAAAAATAACCCGAATGTAACCCGCTAGCTGACAGCTAAAATTCATTAGGGATTTGCCCTCAGGGGCCTCGCATGTAAATACGAGTATGAGCGAGAAGATAATGTAACAAGGGAGTTAAATATGAGAATAGAGGCTTGTTCTGTTGTATTAGTATAAGTTCTACAAAACAATGTTATTACTTAATGTTATATGAGAAATGAGATCACTAAGAAGAATGTGCGGGAAAACGTTGTATGATAGAATACCGAACGATGAAATAAGAAAGAAATGTAAGGCAGATGACTGCATCATGAATAAAATTAAAAAAGGATCCCTGGGTGGTTTGGACATATGGAACAAATGGATGAGAGTAGAATGGTTAAAAAGTTGTACACAAGCAGCGTGAGTGGTAAAAGAAGCCGAGGACGACCGAAGAAAACATGGCATGACCAAATTAATCAATTACTAAAAGGCGGCCACATTCGAAGTCGGAATAATCGACGTGCGTGCACGGTACGATGTATGAATGTAGAGGAAGCCCGAGAGGTATGCCAGGACAGGCCATTGTGGCAATCCATTCTCTCTGCCTACCCCTCCGGGGAAGTGGCGTGATGGTTAGTTAGTTAGTTTTTATATAATAATTACAAATAAGGTTGAGAAAAATATTTAAAAAAAAGGGGACGCCAACCTAACGGACCGACACATATTACACATGATATTTTCTTCTTCTTCTTCACTTTTGGTAGACTCAGAAGTCTGTTATTTCAGGCGGGTCCTCTTGAGACGCTGAACTCCAGCTTTCTCTCCACCGTTTCGGGGGTCTTCCTGGTCGGCGTTGTCCGTTTGGCATTCCATGGAGAGCTATGTATGGTATCCTCTTTCTGCTCATTCTTTCTGCATGTTGATGCCAGTATCGCCGTCTTTGACGTCCCCATCTGATCACATCTTTGACCTCGCAGATTTCTCGGATTGCTGTATTCCTAACTCGGTCACGTAGGGTTTTGCCAGCTTTAGCGCGGAGTGTTTTCATCTCGGTTGATCCGAGCATGCTCTTTGTCTTGACAGTGTCTGCCCTCGATTCAATGCCATATGTGAGGATTGGTTACACACAGGTCTTATAAATGCGTACCTTGCTGTCAGACCTCATACCTTGTTTCTCCATATGACATCTTTCAGGCAGCCTGTGCAACCCCTGCAGCCTTATCTACCTGTGACCTTACTTCTCTGGGGAGGTCATTAGAGCTGGTTACTTCGCTTTCGAGATATATGAATTGGTCATATGATATTTTGATTCAGTTAAATTAAAATTAACGAGTTGCATTTAATAAAATGAGAATCTTCTTCTGCAACGATAATCTTAATCTGAAACTCCGACAAAGAATGATTAAATGCTACATGTGGCCTGTGCTACTTATATGGTTGTAAAAGTTGGACTCTGAAGATGAATGTAAAGAAACGGTTGGAGGCGTTTGAGATGTGGATATACAGCCGAATGATTTACGACCGATAGGGTCAGTAATGCAGACGTACTACAGGAGCCAGAGCCAATAGAGAGCTGTTGTTGAGTATGAATGGTCTCATATTTGGGTTATAAACTAAGGGGTGAAAAATATCACCTCCATTGACTAATATTAATGGGTTAAGTATAGGGTCATCGGGGAGTTTGTAGAATACAGTTGTCCTTGCTGCAGAAGATGAAGGATTAGACAAGAATGACCAGGGTCTAGAACCTGTTCCAAGTGGCGCAGGACAGAGATGCCTTTGCTGCAGTTATCACTGACGATGGAGGGGGAGGGGGGGGGGGGCTGACAAGGCACCGGAAGAAAAGAAAAAAACATTAAAAATAAAAAGAGAAAATTTTCAAAGATTATATTATATAAATATGTCAGCTGTAATAAAAATTTATATTCCATTTTATTGAATACGAATTCTCTTATTCACGTGTCCTACCGGGTCCTGGGGGGCGTGAAACAGCTCCTCTACAGTTCTGACGCCGGTCCATTCTCGGGTGTTTCGAAGCCAGGAGAGCTGTCTTCTGCCGACCCTTCTGCGGCCCTAGATCTTCCCTTTCATGACGAGCTGAAGTACGGTATATTTGTTGCCTCTTATAACATTTACAAAATATGACATTTTATGGAACTTAACAGTGGTGAACAGTTCTCTATTTGCATTGGCTCTACGTAATACATCAGTGTTTGTTTACATATCGGTCCAAGATATTCAGCATTAGCATTCTACGGTGGATGCACATTAAATAATAATAACTTAGGGGGTAGGGGGGGGGGGGGAGAGACTTACCCGCAATACCTGGCCTCGTCCACCTCCTACTTCGTTCAATTGCATTATTTTTCTTTCTTCTTCTCTCTTTTGCCTATTCCACATTTTAAATAAATTTCCTTATTTCCCCCATCCTGCATTTTATCTCCTCTCTCCCTCCTGTGCCTCCTCCAGCTGTGCATTATTTTTTTATTTATTCTTTCTCCAAACATATGTTATTTAAGGATTAATTTTATCTCAATAGAGACGAAACTGGAAACCGAAAATGGTGATCGAGGTGTTTACAGGACTTATGACCTGTCACTGGTTGGGTTAAGCGCACGCTTTATGTAATTGCAACATTCCCCATTCCACCTTTCTTATGACCACCATGTCTGACAAATTTTTGGAAGTTGTATATACTCGTATGTTAATATCCAACACCACAATTCACATGTCAGTTTCAATGCGCCATCTATGAAGATTAGATTTAAGCATTAAGCAGAAGATCTTTTTAACGCAATGTGAAAGGCTACCGCCATTAACGCACTGCTAGATAACGCCTGGAAATGTCACTCCAATTTTATATGCTAACTTGGACCAGTTTTTGTTTTATACAACATTTTGAATGTATACAAATACTTGTAGACGAATACTGGATTATATTTACCCATTGCGGGTAATTCATCAACTCATATATATGTTATTTATGGATTAATTGTGTATTTATAGAGACGGCGTGATAGTTAGTTAGTTAGTTAGTTAATTATTTATAGTCCCAGCTAATGGTGTCTAATGGTAAAAGAAGACTGAACCGTACGAATCATTTTCATTGCCATGTTAAATTTAACATAACGTAACCAAATACATGTGTTAATATTTCAATTGTTTACCATGATTCACTTTAGGCTCATGAATAAAATTTACATTCACTAATACGACTTGTCCCTTTAGCGCCGTTCTTGCGAAAAGGTGTGACATTTCAATTACCTTGGGACTTTTTTGTAACCCCTTGAGGATATATTATAACCTTTAAAATAGCGTGAAAATGCCTGCTCTTTCTGAATATCAAAGGTAATATGACGTTAAGTCTTACATATTGAAATAATGGAATTCTAATAAAATATATTCAATTATAATTTTTTTTACCAACAATAGAACTATACACAGAAAGGTACTCACCGTTTACCCGAAGGCTTTAAGGAAGGATTTCTCTGACTTCTCACATGGCCGACATTCAATATTTGATTTGTTTGATCGTGCCACGTTTTCCTCGGTCTTCCTCTATTTTTGGTTCCATTTACATCGTTAACATATACTTTTATTACCATTCTTTCTTCATTCATTCTTTCCATGTGTCCAAACCATTATTTTGTTCATAACACCACCATTCGCACCGCATTCACTTATTATATTTTCATTCGACATCTATCATGCACAGAGTATCCACACATTCGTCTAAGAGATCTCATTTCTACTTTAAAAAAAAATTACATTGGATTTTTTTTAAATAGATACAATTTGATGTTATCTATTCAGAAATTGTATTTTCATTATAGACAAATATTTGTGAGTGTCAATTCGAGATCCAAATATTACCTTATTATCTTTTGAAGTCGACATGTACTTGAGTGAGTTTCTCCGAATTTTGTAATCAAAGCTGACACATATTTTGTGTCCTTAATGAGGACACATTTTTTCTTTGATTTTCTTGTATTAAAGGTGACTCTAAGGATTTCATTATACAATTTTCCGATATAAGAACGTGACGAAGAAACGTCTCTTATTTTCCCAAATAAAATCAATCATTATTTTTCCGCACGCTTTTCTTACGACACGTGTTATTATTTTGGAACTAATAATCAAACATAAATTGGACCAATAAAACAAGGCGCAATGCTGATTAATATAAGATATTTGTAATAAAACAAGAAACGAAAAATATTTTTAATATACTTCCAAACATTTGTCAGACGTGGTGGTCGTAAGAAGGGAGGAATGGGGAATGTTGTATTACATAAAGCGTGCGCTTAACCCAAACAATGACAGGTCGTAAGTCCTGTAAACGCCTCGACCACCGTTGTTTCCTACTGTTTCCAATTCGCATCTTCTTCTCTATTGAGATACAATTAATGCTTAAAACGATAACCCGCAAAGGGTAAAATCCAGTATTCGTCTACAAGTATACATTCAAAATGTTAAAAAAATGCATATATTTTTAATAAATAATATCACTTTTGTCTTCATTTCTAAAATAATGAAACATTTCTGAAATAATGTTTTCTATTTACTACTTTAATTTATTGTCTGTATTTATTTATTTATAATTAAAAGACAATAAGTGGAAGGCATTTACGCCAAAATCCCCAAGAAACAAACAAATCAACTTCAACCTGCTTTTAATGCGGCAGCACGACTTATTAAAGGTGTTCCGAAAATTTCGCATATTTCACAAATCCTAAAAGATATTCGCTGGTTCAAGTGTCCTGAAAAAATCCAGTATGAGCTATGCTGGACTTCTCCAGTACGCCTCAGATGCATTGACAATCCGACAGATTTTAAATCTCACATAAAATTTTGTGTTCCTCTATTTCTAGTTCCATTTACATCGTAAACATATACTTTTTTTTACCAATCTTCCTTCATTCATTATTTACTTTTGTCCAAACCTTCTTAATGTTCAGTTCATTATTTTGTTTATAACACTTTCATTCGCACCGCATTCACTTCTTATATTTTTATTCCACACTCTATTATACGACTCGTACAAAGATATTTCGCAAATTCGTCTAAGAGATCTCATTTCTACTGCATTTATTCTACTTTCATCCTTCTTTTGCCAGTTCCAGGTTTCGTTTCCATACATAAGGGTCAGTAAAAAAAAACATTGTGCACTGCCATTTTAACAGTAATATTTAACAATGCTTTTTGGAAAAAAATAAAGTTTGATAAATAAATTCATATGGAATTCATATTGAACACCATAGCGGAGAGGCGCGCGAGATGGATTGGTGATGTGTTGCGACACGAATGTTTGCTGCATGATAAATTGGAGGTAATGGTCGAGTGTTCGATTGGCAGAGGATGACCTCGCCAGGTGTACCTAGACCAGATTTTCCAAGATATGGGCTGCACCTCCTATGCGGAGTTGAAGAGAGTTGCCGAGGACCGAGCGGAGTGGAAGAGGAGATGCATCGCCTTGCTGCAAACCAATCTTTAGATTGCGACCGGAGAAGAAGAAATTAATTCGATATCTTGACTTGATGAATCTAAGTTAATACAATAAAAAAATAACATACTCTAGAAAAGTTTACAGAATTATTTTTTGAATAATTGTTTAAAAATATTTTTCTTTCCCAAGATTAATTTTACTTTTCACGAACATTCTTAACTGATTCCAAAAATATCTTCATTGGATAAGGATTTCTGTGGTCCAAAATACGTTTGTTAAATTTGCAATAAAGTGTTGTGAAAATAAAAAATTGAATCCACTACACAGAGCGATGGAGAATATCGAAGAATTATATTTAATAATTAAATAGTCCATTGTTAAAGTTGTCATCGCAAACAAAAACCTATCCAAAAAAGGTAGAATGGCAGTGCACAATGGTGTTCTTCTACCGACCCATATGTATGGAAGCGAAGCATGGAACTGGCAAAAGAAGGATGAAAGTATAATAAATGCAGTAGAAATGAGATCTCTTAGACGAATATGTAGATACTCTGTGTATGATAGAGTGTCGAATGAAAATATAAGAAGTGAATGCGGTGCGAATGATGGGGTTATGAACAAAATAATGCAAGGATCACTAAGATGGTTTGGACATATGGAAAGAATGAATGAAGAAAGAATAGTTAAAAAAAATTATTTGTTAACGATGTAAATGGAATCAGAAATAGAGGAAGATCGAGGAAAACGTGGTATGATCAAATGAATCAAATATTGAATGTCGGCCATGTGAGGAGTCAGAGAAATCGACGCGCGTGCATGACACGATGTATGAATGTTGAGGAATCAAGAGAAAAATGTCAGGAAAGAAAAGGGTAGGCAGACAGAATGGACTGTCACACTTTTACTGATGCGGCAATCCATCCTTCTCTTTTGGCCCCGCGGGAGACGCGGTGTGATGGGTTGCGAACCTCATCGCCACCAATAGGCATCTCCCGCGCACACTTCGATCTTCCAACATCCACAAAATAAATCTAAAACAAGTAATATAAAATACAATGATATAAAATAAAATAACAAAATAAAAATATATTAATACAAAATGTTATTTTTAGATGGTGCACATTTGTCTATTTAATTTATGTTCCACGAATCCACCGTTTTTTAAATTTAGCACATAATGTAATAACACATAATGTTTTTCCGATGTTGCACATGTTGACATGGACGATCCGGACTTTTGTGTTTATTTAATTTATGTTACACGTATCCACCGCTTTTTTTAAATTAGCTGTTATATGATTTAATTAATGTTCCACGTATCCACTTTTTTTTATTTGGCAGTAATTAGGCACTTAAAACCAACCAACACCAGCAAGAACTTTAAAAGAATATTGAAGAAATTATTCAAATTGTCATTGGAACAAATGAAAATTTATTTTTACACCTGTCAAAATTCTTTATATAAACGAAAAAA